>JWIU01000086.1:41091-67094 GCA_000966885.1 Xylaria sp. JS573 | reverse complement strand
GCACTCGACGACGCCGACTGCACATATCACGCACACGTAGGACACCATCTCCTTCTCCTCATCACCACCCTGTCCTCCGCTGTCTGTCATGTCTGTTTGCGCAGTTTTCACGATCTTCCCGATGTTCCTATTTCCCTTCTCATCCATCCACTAACCTACTTCTTCCGGAATAAGAACGTTAGGAGAAGACTTTCTACCGTTAGGAAGGTTTGGACCTATCTATAATCTGGCAGTCGTTAACAACGCTTTGTACAGCTGTGGCAGCAACCACACAATCAGAATATGCACATAATTCCACCTCACAACCATTACAGCCATATTGACCTTCCCTGCTTGTTTCTCAAAGATGGAAGCACCGGATGTCGACGAACTCGAACCGCCGATCCCCGTTCACAGGCCGGGATGGGGCCGAGCGATAAAATCCACAGGCCGCCAGTCACCTGTGCCTCCATATGTGGATATATACACAGTTTTGTTACCGTCATCCGCGCTCTTAAAACAGCGGTTCAAGAGAGCCTGGAAGAAATATAGAGCCGCAGAAAACGACTCGAGTTCCGATAACGAGTCACCCTTACGTCGGTATTGCAAAAAGTCCTTCCAACTTGCAAGCTACCCTGGTGATACCTTCGTGAAAAATGAAGCACCGATCCGCGAGAAAATCGATCGCGCTAAAGAGGTCAACAGCAAATACAGGTTCATCTCGGACTTTCTTGGTAGCACGCGCCCGAATCCGACTCCCACGCGAATCTTAATCATTGCCGAAAAAGATAATGCTTTCAACTGCGTTTGTACACTGTTGGCATACGGAAAATACGAATATCTACAAGTCAACTGGTCTAACGATCATTTCGTTCCCAAACGGTACCCCGTGGAAGGCTGGGACAAGAGGGTAACTATCCTAATAACCCGACAGACGTCGGGACTCGGCTTACTCTACAAGAACACTAACGTCGTCATCTGGCTTAATCACCAACGTGCTTATCATAATCATTAGACCTGAATCAACCGAGACCCAGACAAGACACCACTGAAAGTTATCGACCTTGTCCTTAATGGATCCATACAGCACTTGATGCGCGAGTTTTACCATTGCGACAGACCACAGGATTCTAGCTGCCTGCCTTTGCTATTTGAACTGGACAGCGCATGGCTACTGGCGCTAGCCAAGTCCGCAAATATACTGCACGAGCAGCATATAAAATCAACCACGACCTATACCAACAGAAGTTCAGCCGCAGCATACGAAATCATCAGTGGTTGGATTAGTTCCGTAGCGAAAGGCGGATTCAACGGACACCGACAAATTGCTGCAAAAATACAACTTCCTGCTGGCCTCGTCGATGTTCTCAAACGAGCACATATACAAGGCTGTCGCCCTTGCAAAAAGCGCAAGGACAGGAGAAAAGGCCAAAGAGAGAAGCGGAGAAGAGGGGATCAAGGCAACCAAATTCAAAAAATTCTGAACCATAAATTCACTGATAACAGCAATGTTGAGCTTCTTGTTCATTGGGCTGGCAGACCAGTACAAGATGTAACTTGGGTAGCCGAACTCGAAATTCAGCAGAAGGACGAACAGGCATTGTATGCGTATTGGAAGGAACAGGGCGGACGCAGAAATTCGCTTTTCCTCACACCAGAGCACAAGCGACCTGAGATGTATCATATATTCAGAGTCTTGGGACACAGGAACTCGAAGCATGGGCTGGAATTCGATGTACAGTGGGTCGGCCACCCCGCTGTTTAAGGTGAGACTAGCACAGAACCCAGAAGAAAGCTGCAAAGGATAGCTCCAGGGCTTCTGGAGGGGTACTTGGACGCTACCAGGGCGAAGTAGGAAAACAGGATCCCTAGTCCCATGCAGCTACTTGGTAGTAGTAGTAGTAGTAGTAGTAGTAGTAGTAGTAGTAGTAGTAGTAGTAGTAGTAGTAGTAGTAGTAGTAGTAGTAGTAGTAGTAGTAATAGTAGTAGATTTAATGCTCCCCGGGGGGGGGGTAGCTTACCCTGTAACTGCTCCGGAGTCTCGCGGAGGGTATATGAGGCGTATTAGGCTAGGTTTTACTCTGCGTATCCATACATAGACACCTACCTAACAAACCAAGCGAAGCAGTGAAATTGCGCATAACTCTGTTAGGTATTTACTACAGAAGTTCCAGGTGCTCCCAAGTTGGGCTTTTTAATCTTCATCCTTCGTTTCTGATAAAAAGCGGCATTGGCGAGAAGATAGCCCATACGGTGGTCCAGCACTGCACCCTGCGGGAATAGCCTGGCACCGGAGCGTTGCGTCCTGTAGCTTAGCGATTTTTGTCCGAGTAGTATCGTTTTCTTCGTGTTGTTGCAGATGTTGGAGGTTTCTCTGCAATCTCCGTCTTCCACCTGGATGCGGCGTGTCACCACAGGGCGTTCTCCACAAAAGAGAAGGCGTACGTTGGTCTTGGACCAAGCATCATCCAGGGAAATGATATTCTGTGTATACTTTTTGGGGGAGCGACCCCGATGGTTTTGCGAGCTATCGGAGATCTCTATCGCTTTGTCGGCGAGTGCTATGTGTATGATCCGATGAGCGGCGAGGGAATTCGGGACCGGCAGAAGGGGCATTACGCGACAGAAACCTTACATCTCGTTTGAATTTATGTAACCTGTGGCGGCTGGCCGGCACAGCCTAAGGTTTGCCCCTACGTCAACCTATCGCAACGATGCTAGAATATTCAGGTCAGCGTTTGAGTATCTTATGGTTCGCTATATGTCACGGGTCACCTAGGGATTAAGGGTGAGCTGACATTGACTATCAGGCACTTTATCACCTGACCCGTGGCATAACATTCGCGTATTATTTGTTTATCGATAGATGCGATCCCATATTCCGACAGTGCTTGGGTAGAGCGAAGGCACGAAGGCGGGCTTGATGACCACGAGGTCACTTCTACATTCTCTTTGGGGATAGATGTCGGCTTCCAGAAGACTACAGAGGTGCTGTCAGCTGGTCCCTACCTTCCGAGATGGACGCTAGTTAGGCGATCCTTGAAACCCCTACTTCGTAAGGACAAAAACAGAGAAGCGAAGCTTCAGACAACGCCCGAGGCGGCATGTGTTTTGCGTACATGTCACGGGTTCGGATAGAGATCTGGTCGCACAAACGTCTCGTCTCGGCCGGACACCTGAGATAGATTAACTATGTAGGGATACGGGATAGCCAGGCCCGGGTAGCCTTCTGTACGGTATGGCCACGCCGTACGTATCCACCTCCTAGTTCTATCGTTCTAACCGGTTAATTCTAGCATCATCTTCGTCAATTAGATCTTATGCCAACGCTGGAGGTGCTGGTTTGGATGGGGTAAAGCGCTCTACCGAGTTAGGTTTAGCGCCGCTTCGGGCCGCGNAACTCGTACAACAATATTTTGAAAGCTGGTGTCAGGATATCCCCTATCGACCTCTTCCCTGGCTCTTTAGGCGTCTGGCTCACAAAACGAGCCAGGAGCTCGGCCTACGAAAACCAGACTTCCCGGATCCACCCTACCTACTTGCCGACGTCATATCTATGATTCAGGAGAATGGTCGAATTCTCCTTGGATGGCCTAGCCGGTGCAACGTGGGTGCCAACGACAGCTTCTACATCAACCCTTGGTGGCCCAACAATCCTGGTAACCCTTGTCTCTCGGGATCGAGCTACCTAACACTACCTTATGGTGAACGAATGGGAACACGCCTTGGCTAACACCAGAACTCGTTCCCAACCTACGGCGCTCCCTACCACCCGGCTTATTGAAGAGAGAATCAAGCAAATTAGCCGACGAGCTTGGAAGTCATGGTGGCACAGACGGCTAGGAATATGGTATCCAAGGGGAAAAATGCGTGTGCTCATTACAGTTGTAATGTAAAGCCGGGTACGGAAAACCCCAAGAGGGAAGGGCCTGATTGCTTTTCCCCGACAAGGGGTATACAGGCACACGTCATCACACAACCTTGACCGGTTTGACTCCAACTCTGCTTCCTTTCCTGCCATAGATGTGACTGTGTCTAACCTGGCGCTATCCTATCACTGCATCTTGATCCGTCTTATGAAGCCCCGCGAAGGGGAAGGCGTTTGCTGGCATCAATAACCTGGCCCACGCAACATGGGTGAAGGGGGCTAGCAAGAGCGTACCAGATGTTGCATGCGCATGCAGCAGTGCTTCCAACCAATAATCAAGAACAAGGCCCTGTCCTCCATGCTACTGACCTGTCGTAGTATCAAGGCCACATGCTGCCACGCGATGTTTTCGAGCAAGTGATGGATAGATAGTACATACGCGGGTGATATCATGACGTGCAGGTTACCTCGCGCCGCGCCTTACCATAGGGGTGGTTCCTGTCCATCAGACGGGGTCTCGTCTGAAAGATGGAAAACGCGACTGCAAACCTACGTATAAGGTTTGAAAATGTTCACAAATGTTATGAGTTCACAGAAGTATTTCTAGATATAATATTTGCAACATGATTAACTTATATCTCAGTTCAGGATCTAATTCATCCTAATTATCGGGAAAGCCGAATTTAATCCAGGCCTTTGTGCTCCTGGAGACAGGAAACGGATCCATCAGCTCCGCGTACTCGTCGACCTCCTTCTGTGTCGGCTCAGTCCCTTCCCCTGCAAAGACTTAGAACCATCTTGTGATTTGCACTGTGATACGTACCTAACGCTTGGAAATGATACGTAATATCCCGGTTCAGGGACGGATCTCCACCCGGTTAGCTTAGATCATCAAATGGATGACAGAAACGTGCGTACCGTTCTTGACTCGAGGGTCGTCTCCGTAGGCTTGGGGAGCAGAACGGAGATCTTCTCTCCATATTGCCGGCACAAGAATGTAGCCAAGCTTTACGGAAGCATCATGACTTTTTTTATCACCTACTGTATCGGCTTTCTGACTTAGTCGAGATTTCAGGCTTATGAGTATCTGAAGGGTCGTCTGTATAGTCATGGTAGAGTGCGATATAATGTCATGCACGATGAGGGTTGACAGTGAACTGAGACAGAGGAATTGATTTGTTCGCTCCTAATTCGATAGAGAGCAAGACAGCTGAATGATAATCGAAGAACTTTTTAAAACTCCCCAAAACAAACAAGTCCCGTCCAGCATAGATGATCTAGACATCCCTTCCGGATCTCTGAACCTCGTATGGCTGCAAGGCGACGTATGGTTGAGGATAGCCAGAGATTAGAAACCGGCATCGTCGTATAGTTTTAGGTCTTTCGGCATCACCAGCGAAGGGACCATTGTGATAGGGGACTCGCTCGGGCCTGTAAACTCCTAGGGCTAGGATGTTACAGGAAGGTGACAGGTGATAATGACATGAGATGGCAATTATTGAGCCATTTGCAAGACCTTGGCAGCATTGAGGGCTAGTGGAAAATTTAGGAGACAGGGGCTCGAGGGGCAAGTGAAGGATGCAGGTGAGCGACAGAGACGAAGGCGAGGGAACGTTGGCGAGTGAATGTCAGCGAGCCAATGTTGGCGAAGGACTGTTAGCGAGGGAATGTGAGCGAGGGAATGTTAGTGAGGGCATGTTAGCAGGGGAAGGTAAGCAACGAATGGAGGCGGGTGATGTAGGTCAAATCGTGGGCCAACACATGCAGGTCAGCATATGCAAGGCCGTCTTGACGGGGTTCCAGCATAACCCCTTGTAGATCTATCCCACGGGGCCTTTGAAATCATATGCACATCTGTCGCTGCGTGAAAGATGATGTTTTCAAACATGGTGGGCTAAGATTAGCCATGAAATTCACCCGAACACAAGGCCGGTAATAGGTAACTACTGACTAGGTTCTTGTCACGCGTCTAGCTAATGTGTGTATATATATATGTGAATGCGACCCAAAGCGAACCCTGGGGTTGCCTTGCTGTTGTACGACATGTTACACCGTATTCGATACCCACTGCTCATCATGATGCCTCGAGTTGTTCTCAGTAACCCTTGGTTACCAATCAGTTTTGCCCTTGCAAATTTCCTGCATCTCCTCCAGTTCTGGATCCTACACAAGCAACATTTGTTCCTCAAATGGTCCATCGTGTTCTTTTTACCTATTAATATTTTGTTGTTCTCCTTATGTGTTGGTTTAGAAAACCAATTTCTTTCAGTGGTAGCGGAGGCGTTCAGCTTGCTTCAGGCAGTGTTTATCGAGGTTAGTTTCTTTCGCTGTCACTAGGTTTGGTGCCTAATGCATACGCAGTACGGTACCTCCATCCTGCCATTACTAGGTGGAATCACCTGCGTAAACCCCCCTGTTGCTTGGACTATTGTTGCATTGGGGTACATTATTCAGGTTGGGTTGACTGCTGCCGGGTTGCTTGCCGATTCGGAACGCCACTTGGAAATACCCTGGGCATCGACGATCGTTTCTCATGGAATATTTCTTGCGGTGCTTCTTTACATATATTTCGTCAGTGGCCTACACCAAGCCCCATTCATATTCTGGCTTTGTGTCGCAGCATTAGTTTTCATGGCATCAGTTGGTCTTCTGGCCGCTGCGATATTATCTCATTTTCCCCTGTTCCCCCCTGCATTCATAATTACGATAATTATTTCAGCTGGGGGCGTTGTTCGAGCCAAACGAGGAGAAATTATACGTAGGAATAATCAGGAGGCAGGAAGGTCGGGGCCTGAGGATTTGCGTCGTTCAGAGACATCGTCTACAACTCCGCTACAAACGGTGTGATCTCTGCTTCGTTTACTAGTATATTATCCATGAATGCCTTATCTTACGTGCTTTTATGTCCTCGTATTTGCGTTCTTACAACTATTGCGTTTTGTATATATAAGAGTTGAATAGCCTAATTATGAACTTCTCCATCAACCCGTCATCCTATCGGCTTGTTGTTTTCCAGAATATGTTCCTATACGCAAATCGAATATCGCTGTAGTCATCAGCGCTGGACCGTAAGAGAATGGTGTCAAAAATATGGGAATACGCGGGTGCCCTGCCCCCCAAACATAACCGGAATTGAATTAAGGCATGTATAAAATATCCTAGTATCGAAATTATGCTAATCAAGATAGGCATAATGAGGACTGCCGTAGGCTCCATGTCCCCTACTTAGTTGTTTCAGTCAAGTTGACAATTGCTGAAAGCTGACTGCCGACCCCAACCACCGATACCATGGGAACACATGATCAACAGGGGAGAGAAGAGGCAGGGGTAGCCCGATCGGCTGGAACTCTGTTGTCTGGATTACGATCTTGTCCCCTAACTAGTACTGATGTATACCAATGCCTCCACACCAGACCTCTCACCAGATACTCAGCCAATTCGATCATCTAGTTACTCAAATACCCAGCTTAGGTTGTGAATTCGACCTTCCTGTCTTGGCTTCTGCTTTCTTCATGGCTGACTCGAGTTTTTTCTGTACATATATTAGTATGAGCGGTATGTTCCCCGAGCGCTTTACTAACAAACACTGTGAGCATGGTCTGGTCTTTCGCGCCCATTTGCTTGACAATTTTTCGACGGCTCTCAGGCTGGGCGATATAAGGTCGTATTGGCTCTGGTAGGCTGAGAACTTTGCCCCCTATTATCGGAGGGGCGCCTACACACCAGACGAATCGAGTGAGGGGTTCCAAGACGTCACGAGGTAGCTCTTCGAACGTCTCTTTCACATGCTCAGGACATATCTCTTTCAAAAGTAGGGCGATGGTAGAGTGTATGTAGAACTTGGGGAGCTCAGATGGTTCGTGGCTTTTTGCCTGGCGCAGGGATGCTGCAGCGAAAAACCAGAAATTACCGGGACAGTCCATATTAGAAGATCACTGTGACAGCGGATACAGGAGCTTTCAAGAACATGTGAAAACTTTATATAGTTGATTCAATGCTGAATCGAACAATGAAATCAGGGATACCTCGGTGCCTATGTCCCAAAGCCTTCAAACTGCCGACCCAGGGTGATCGTTGCTTTCTCTCGCTCCTTCGCTCCTTCGCTCTCGTTTAAAGGGCGTGCAAACCTTGGATACGCAAAACAAGACCATCCCCTTTCCCACACGACCAGAAGTGCCTCAATATGACAAGGAATTTGGAGGATCCACCAAGCCCGCGCCTAGGAACTGCTGGGATCCAGAAGATGATGCAAGATATAACGGCAGACATTCAAACGTAGGCTCAGTAGGAATACCGCTATAAAACATAACTAACGGACCTACTAGAACGAAAATCCAGCTCGGACAAGGCCTGGAGACCATCTGCGACCATGTCAAGAAGATTGAAACCGCCTACGAGGAAGCAAAACATAGGCAAAGCCAACTACCCTCCCTACTACATAAGAAGGAATCGCCGAAATAGAGAGGCAAGAAAGAGGAAGAGAATCTTATGAGAATTCATTGGGACAGGGATAAAGTGAACATGGTAGTATGAGATTATGGCATGCAAATTGTTATATTAGCCAATCTGAAGCTTCTTCCATACGAGTTGCTCCACCTCGCAGGTTTCGCTCCTAATAGAATCCCGTGAAACTGTCGACCTCTCTACATAGGTACTCCTAAGCCGTGGCACGAACTCGGGCACGCATCTGTCCAGAAGCCCGACGATGGTTGACGATTGCAAAAATACAACTTGCCATGATTCGATGGGGAGATAAGACTCGCACCATTTTTGCTTCTAGAATTTGCGATCGACCCAGCCTCATTGACGACTTGACCCATCATAGTACACGTCTCGACGCATTGCGCGGGAGTTGCGCAAGAGGGAGGCTCGAGCAGGACCAATAGACTGTCGTTTTGCCTGCAATGATGGCCGCTAGTGTTACACGCATAATCGAAATAGGAAGTTTTCTGGTCGCAAACCGTACATTAGGGAGTATCCGACAGAGCCAATACGACGACGTTTGACCTGCAATCTGGCCGATAGAGTCGCATGCATGATCGAAACAGGAAGTTTTTTGGTCGCGAATCATACGTTAGGCACAGTTGAAACGGTCCAAGACATCAACGTTCGACTCGCAGCAACACCTGCAATCAATAGAGCTCATATGTTAGATTTCTTTCTCGGCTGCAATCCGCACATTGACGTGAAAAGGAAACCGAGCCATGTATGAGGTATCCATCAACACTTTACGGTCATGTATTGAGATCCTCCAATAAAACGGCTTCATGCAACATGTTGGCAGGAAAGATAACTCGAGTGAGAAGAAAGCAGTCCTTAGGCATCATCACATAAATTAGAGAAGAGGTATTAAACAAATCATCGCGTTTATCTTCGGCCAAGACCTGTCCTCAAGTGTCTCTTGGAGCTCAATTCAATTTCCCAATGCTGCGAGTATTCCACCGACAAGGAGGCTTAGGCCTCACTAAAAGGTGGGAAAACCAGGAATCCCCAGTCGTTGATAAGTGGAAGGGCGAAATTTCCCAGACGATCTTTTTGACTACTGGATTCCGGCGATTGCAAGTAACAGTTCGCGAAACGCAATACGAAGACGGAGACGTGAAGTTCAGAATATTTACAGATGCTAATGGCAGTAACCAACTTGTTAATCTGCCAGCATACGCTATAGAGAAGCTAGAAGCCTTCTCAAATGAGTTCAAACAGCACATTCGGTCAGACTGGCGAGCCTGGGTAGAAGAACAGGGACGAGCAAAGCCGTATAGAGATGCTCTCCGTCTTGTCGAGCGCTATGGCAAGAATCATCACGTCGGCCATGCTCTTGAAGAACTACTCATCTATGAATTGGGACGATGTAAGTAGTTTCAGAAGCTTTGCTTGGAAAATCATTCTCTTTTTCGGACGCTAATACCTCAAAGGGTGGAAGACGAATTCAGCCCAGATCGTTGGTGAAAACAAGCTCGGAATCACCCCCCTCCCAGACGATGCCCAAACGATGCCTGGTGGCTTTCCCGTACCTCGGTTGATTACAGCGCAAGGCGACATCCTCATCAATCAAATTTTAAACAAGAGTGCAGAACATCTATTTACGGAACCGCATGGACTTATATATGCATTGTTGGTCACCCGTCAACCAGATAATATTCATGCCGCCTGGATCGCAATGACCGTATTGCTTGAAGGAAGCCTATGGATTGCAAAAGACCAGCTCCGACGTGGCCAACAAAACTTCACGACGGTAAGGTTCATGTTGCTCCTCTTTCATGCCTACGGCTTAATGTAATGTCTAGGGCTATTCCGATCCGGAAGCTGTGACGACAATCGAGGAAAACCTCAAGCACCTCCTGTTTGCATTCACTTCTAATTGTGTAGCACTACGCTATGAGGTGATATACAGAGCATTGTCACCAGAGGAGCAGCAAATGCATGACGAGATAGATACAGCTAGGAGCCCAGAGTCTAGGAAGTGGCTACCGTCGTTGAGGGAACTCTGTAACAGGGACCCGCAAGGTGTTCGGGATATGCAGCTACGGCCATAGGAGTTGCATCGACTCTCTTGCAAATAGGTTGAGTCAGAGAGGTCGCTGGGGTGCTGTTTGGTTTCTTGTGTCTTAGGCTGAATTCAAATTGAATGATGAATATTCTCCACTGTCATCAACACATTCCCGGTTTCCCCCCGAGGCTCGCACTCAATGACCAACATGAAGCCCTGTACTATGCAGGTACAGAGATATTCCATCGAACCACGCAAGATGTGAGTTTGGGACCTTGTAGAAACAATCCCTGCGACTTCATCCCTGCCGAGATTCGCGCCATTTTTGCATCTTAGCCCCCGGCCTCTTCTTACTCCAGCAGATCGCTTACAGAATGCTGCCGGCGACGCCTGCCGGCATAGAAATCTAGTTGTGTACTTGTGTAGCAGTCCGGCTGTCTGGGTGGCCACGCTAGTGGTTTCTGTTTCCAAGTTCAAGTATCTGATTGGTAGGAATGTAGTAAGCTTACTTAGGCGGCTGGATTGAGCTGAGCCGGCTCCCCGGCTATCGATCCACTAATTGCTCAAAAAGGAAATTTTTTAGCCGCAAAACCTTGCATTAGCCCCAGCTCCATTCATGCGTTGATACGTTGGGGAATCTCCAGGGATTAGGAAAATAACGTCCGGCCTACCTGGCACCGCCCGCGTCCCCGCTTCTTCCGATCAGCAGCTTCCATCGATCAACAGCGCTTCCACCAACATCGCCATGAAAGAACAATGTGAAAAGGTGACCGGCAGCCCCGACGAGGCATCATGTATAAAAGAACGGCAAGGCTCCCCCATCCCAGAGATTCCAACTCAGAGTCATGCGCGTGTCACATTTCAATCCCAACCCGAAGTTACTGTCATTGAAAGTTCTTGGGATAGTTCTGGTAGGAAAGGAAGTCGAGTCCATATGGCATCCCAACTATATGAGGTCTTCCCTGGCAATGACGTTACAGATGAAATGCTCGATGGAGCTGCGAGACTCTTTAGCCAGAACTACGGAATCTGGGGGAAACGAGCGCCAAAGCCAGGTGCGTGACATAGTCCCCTCGCTCTGATGCTTTGATTATCTAACATGTATTCTCAGGCAAGCGAGTTACCCTCAACGCCCGTCGGCTACGGAGCCAATACCTTCCAGAAATCGCTATTACCACGTACGTACGAGTAACTGTCGACGGCAATCTTGCTGGAAATGCATTCGCCTGCAGCTGGACCTGTGGCGAGAACACTGTCTGTTGGGTCACCCAACTCGTGGTTGACCGAGAATATCGCGAACGTGGGCTTGCATCCGGCTTGTTGCGGTCTCTTAGACTAGACATATATGATTTATATGGCATCATGAGCTCCCACCCGGCTGCTTGCCTGGCGGCTGCTTCCATTTTTGGAAGTAAGTACAATCCCTTTCCTCTTATATAAAGCCTTAAGCTGATGTAGTCAGGTACAATCGAGAAGGTTCCCCTCGACTTTATCCAACAAAATGCCCGTTCAATCATGAAAGCTTCCCCTATCCCCTACATTCGAGACGCAAAGCTATGTGGATCCCTTTTCGACGCCAATGACTCCACTGGGATGGTTTCTGGCGGGAATACCGACTTCTTTGTCGACCATCAGGAGCCCCAGGAAGCATTGAGTAACGTTCAAATATCCTGGAACTGGCCGCTCGGGGATTTGCTTGATGGTCATGAATATCTTCTTGTTATGCAGGCCAAATTTCGCCGGTCAAGGTCCCGGTCACTACCTGGGTCGACTGATGGGAGATGATACTGGTGATGTACTGGTTCCTGTGATTGGCCCTGGGTGGCATTTCTAGTTGAGTAGAGCCAACGTAGTCTGTCATTTATGTATTTCGTGCCCTCTTTGTCGTTCGTTTACAATACAGCCATAAGGAATATTGTCGCGTCATACAACAAACCTATTGAGTGGATCTTGTCACGTCTAGTTCAGTCTTGCCTATCTCACTAGGACCCCTCCGGCTCCATGTAGCTAGCAGGTACTTGCAACACTCACTGTCGTCCCCAAGACATATAAATGGCATAGTTTTGGGTTCTGTTCGGCCAGATCCTGCTGGTTCATTGCGAGAAGGAGCTTCTCACAGAAAGAGCCCAGAGTAAATTTACAGAACATATCCACAACGAACACTGCGCCCAATTTAAAGGTGGCCCAGCCATCTCATTGGTATCTCCGCTACCAAATGAGCTGGCACAGGCCCGGAGTATCGCTTCTGGCCCAGATTGGTACCTATGAGAAAGACAATACAAGAACAAGAAAACGCACGGTACGGAGTGTTGTGCTGAGAGTCAAGGATTGGAGGTATAATATGAAGCATCTCAAGCGTTGTGCATTCACACCAGCTACCTCCCCAGGCAACTGAACCTCAAGTCAATGGGCAATTCATATGTATGCGCAGCGTGCACGGGCTACGGTTGCTGGTAGGAGGTACCCGACATGTTAGGTCAGATTGACAGGCCGATACGGAGCCGGAAAATCACTCCAACCCAAGAACTCCCTGCCCAGGTGGGCAGATGCATGCATGTGTCTGTACCTAGATACTTAAGCACTCCATTCTTGCACCGACACACCACTTCCCTATAGCAACCGATGCGCTCGTACAAGCAGATACACACGAGGTTTCCCATTATGGAACGATTCAGTTTCGCAAAAGAATGCCCTACGTGTTGTAAACCTTATCGGCGAAGACACAAATGCTATGGGAAAGGGCATCGAAGGGTTGATATTATTCCGAGAAGCGAAATCAGCAGGATCCGCAAACAGAAAAACACCCCAGATACGCCTCTGCAGTTATCTCACAGTGTGTCAACGGAGGATTTCCAGCCACGGCGTGAGTTCGACCTCGCCATACGGGAGAATATTCAATCAATATATGAGCAACTCCCCGTAAATTACCAACGACTGTTTGTTGTATCCCATAGCCCCAGAGTTGAATAGATTTTGACTTCGAAGAAAGATTAGCTAGCCACTTTACCAAAGCCCGCACTTCAATGTCCCATTCAATGGAACTGTCCAGATGCCTAATGGCAGCATCCAAAGCTGTATCTTGGAGCAGTCAAATGCAAATGCTTCAGCTAGCCGAGAAGCTCGTTAACAACCCCGAATCTCTAAACCTAAAGGCTGAAATTATTTACCGACAAAGCGTTGCGTTACGTCTGCAAGGGGATATCAGCGGATCCCAAAACGCAATTCGGACTTTCCTCTCCAGCCTAGGTCCGAACAATTTGTCGAACGAGAACCTTGGGGCCCTCCATCTGTCACAAGCCACGAATCTTTCATATTTCTTTAATTTCACGGAAGCGCATACAGAGATCAAGAAATGGACGCCTAACAGGGTACTCGATACACAGCAGGACTACTTGCTTTGGAATCAAGTGCTTTGTATTGGTCGTGTCTTCCGGGGGCAAGGATACTTTAAAGAAGCTGAAGTATGCTACAAATTATGTCTCAAGACATGTGGACTGGATGAGCCCAAGCGCTTTCTAATCAAATCAACTCTCGCGGACCTATATTGCGAATTGGACCACGTTAATAAATGCGAAAGACCCTCATATCTCTCCCAAGCCACTGATCTAGTGGAATCGGATATTCTACAGTTGAGATTGTCATCCGGTGATCAAAGAAAAGGGTTCCGGCGCTTGCTCCTTTCTTTTGTTGAAATCAAAATCAAGCGAGGCCAGTGTGTTGACGCCGGCATCTTCGTTAATGAGCTGTTAGCCATATATGCGAAACTTGTGGAACCAGATATAGTTGATCGACTCGGCCATGTCAGATCTCTAATCGCTTTTGCACGCCTTTCCCCAACGCCTGAGATTGCATTGCGCAGGTGGGACAATGTATTAGCTTGGAACAGGTTTTACAACCCCCAAGAAGAGGAGGTTTTTACCTGTGGCGTGGTATACCTTTTTCTCTGCATCTCATGGCACATAGTCGGCAAGCCCGAAAATAGCATGGCAAGTCTCAGTAAGGCAGTAGGGGTTATCAGCAAGAAACGCCCTCAGTTCATAATTCCGGGGGTCGGTACGTATCTTTTCCACGACGCGAGAGCTTGGGTAAAAGACATGGTTAGCCACGGACATCTAACATCGTTTGCGGGATCTTTAAACCAGTTGGCTTTGCGTTAACTCAACATCATTTTCAAGTTCCGTTCCTGGATACGAAAAGCTGTATTGTGCTCGGTCAGTGACTCTGAGGAACTGATTATTAGATCCCTTTGGGACGTTAGCGTGAATTCGTCAACGTTGTCAACGGTATATACTGATTGTCAACGAGGGGGGTTGATTTATTGGTTGATCAATTCAACGCGACGCGTCCGTTGAAGTGGTATCGAGTTGGGGTAATGAGGTGTCTGAGCACCGAGGTCATCACGATCGGAGAGTCTGAATTGAGTGTTGTGTTGGCTAGGATCTCACTGCTACCAGGGTACCTAGATCTAGGTAGAGACTAAATATAGCTCTCGGAAGGTTATTAATCTGCTCCACAGTGGTGGTGCCCCTGCCAAGAGTCTCGAGATACATGTAGGTATCAGCAACGTGACAAGTGGGCCAATCAATTCAATATGGGGTCCCGTTGATTGAGTTGAGTTGATCCAGGCCTTGTTAGGACCACATTGTAGTGCGGCCATAATATGCGAATATGGTGGTCACTACATCACAGTGTTATTGTATAACAATGTCAATGCCCACCGAGATCAGTACCTGATTGTTGTTATCTGATCATATGACTACATAACAATGTTATATCAAAAGGCAGTGGTCACATAGCCCTAGCATGCCGTCATTGTGTCAATACATGACAATGTCGTGACATAAACATGTTACCGCAAAGCATTGTTACTTTGTCCCTTTGTAATAATGTGACTATCGGAAAATGTTACAAAACAATCCATACAACCATAAACGAGTGTGCTGCAATACGGTATATGGGAGATCTCAGTCTCGCGAGGTCTTGCTTCTCAAACGAACTCCTGTACCTTATCCAACCAAAGCTTTCTTGATTTGCTCGCCTACCATGCCAACGTCATACAAAACTCCAAATGAAACTGCTTGATCGACTGTCGCTTCAAGGCCACGACATACCCAGTGGACATTGGGGTCGATGCTGTTGATAACCTGATTGGCCATCGACTTTAAAGATGAGTCGCTGGTCCTCGAAAAGTTTTTTCTGGGCTTTTAGCTATGTCGTCAGTGCAAGGGTTTCCAGGACATACATACATAATAGGCTCAGTTGCCTCTGAGTAGACCAGTAGAAGGAAAACGGACGGGCCAGCTAGATATTCCCAGCGCCTAGCTGTCCGCCTGTCCGCCTAAGCTCACGTACCCGAGCTCGTGAGATCCTCCCTTCCTCAAATTCAATAAACTTGGTGATGGCAATAGTTGAATTTCTTTCCCTGCCATACAATCCACGCTTTCGTTCTGATTGAATCAGGCTTTCAAGAGAGTCGAATAGTTTCAGCAATTGAATATTGGCTAATCTTACGACAGGCAACAGCGCATGCAAGTGGTACATGTGCTGTACACAGTAGGTAAGCCGACCCCTTGTATTGGAACATTTCGGCCCGTCACCTGGGGCAGCTGGGGTGGCGCGTTTCGGCCTGGACGAGCGAGCGCCTACAGCCCTGTACGTACTGCGTAGCGCGGACGTACCCGCGAACTAGGTAGGATGTAGGCTAGGTACCTAGGTACCTAGCCGGAATTCGTCACATAAGGTAGGTAATCCCCGCATCCTACCTAGTCCATGTCCAAAGCCTATTGGAGATTTTTTTTCTTGGCTTTTGGTATTTGCAGCCCGTTTGGATCCTGTGCAAAGTTTCGACTTACGGCCTGTTGGCCATTAGTCTGAAACTACCACCGGAGAGAGGCAAAAATATATCCGGCCCTATAATATATCTTTAGCATATTAGGTACATATCAGTCATTGTTATGTTAGCGAATATGAGATGGAGGGACGTCCGATTGGGAAGGCGGTGTGAGACCTCATATCGACGAATTATATCATTCGTTTTTTAGCGTTACAGCCGCCGCAGTTATGCCCACTAATCCTGTCAGCCGCAACGAGGGCTGTCATGGCTATATCGGCTTCTTCTTAGGGCTTGGTTGCCAATCTTACAGGGGGTGTATATCTTCACATATAGTAACTTCGTACGCTAAAGTCGACTGCCACAGCTACAACGCTATGTCGGATAATGTATCGCCAAAGAGGGTATAGCGTAAAAGAGCCCTATAGCGTTGAGATGGCGTGCAACGGCGCTGTGGCTGAACCTTAAATCCGGCACAACAAAGATGCATGGATCTGACTAATACGTTGTGGCGGCAGTCAGTCCGGCGAACAGGCCGTTAATCAAATCCCTTGGGAGAATGAACCGAACGCTCCCGATATTTACGTACTTACTCACATTATTGACCTCAACTGGCAATAGCCTTGCCAGAAATCCTTCCAATATATCGCCCAATAAACATTTGACGACGCCGTTTACGATGTAAAAGACTATACGCCTTCCTTCACGATACCCGCGAAATTGCTAGCTGCACGCGACGATGTTGATACAACACGGACCAATGCCCCCATTCCAGAATTGGCCAAAAAGGGGGAGATACATGCGACAGATATTCTGTCCCGCCATAGTCAAGCTACCTAATATAAACCATCAACCATTGCCGCCTTATCAGAAGTAAAGATGCCTCATATAGAGAGAGTCCGTGGACGAATATATGCTGCTTAGGCGCAAGAAAAGATAGTAGCCGTCGTGGAGTAGGGGCGCAGAGGCAGTTGAAATGCTTATAAAAGTTGAAGAACGGCGTCATAGTTCTGTGTCACTCCCCTCCCCCAACAAATAAAGAAGAAGCAGCGTAGCTATTCTTTTTAGCAACAGTTAATCAATTGAGATCCCCAAGAAGACCTCCCGAAATGACCATCAAACAGTCTGAAGCTAAAGAAACTGCTTTATGTGGGTCCCGCACGAACCAACATGAATGTCGCCTAATTGGTGAAGTTTGTCTTGATGCTCAATGGCGCCTTGCATGTAGCCTTGTCACAAGTGCCTGACCTTTGCGACCCGATCGCAATGCCACATCCCCAATGCGAAATCCAGATTTGCACAGCCCTACCATTATTCATATCCTATCTTCGGAATAATCCCTCTACCTACCAACTCGATTCCTTCACTGTCGACCGATTCTGTTTTCGGCGGTTGGAGATCTATCCCTGTTCTCCCCCACCTAAGCTCAGATGGTGCGTGATCCATCCAAACATGGGTAATAAAAGAGAACGGGAAGGAAGAGACGATTGAAAATACCGACTGATGCCTTTTGTATAGTCGTTCAAGATAGAGACGCTCGGGAAAAATATTTCCTTCGATAATTATCTTGCGGCTCCACAATGGATTGCCGGAAAGGGCCAGAGGATTTATTGGCGTGCTTGCTTCGTTCGGGTCTACTCGAGTAGCAACAGACAGAAAGCAGTAGCTATATTTGATACCTGTTATGGGGAAGGTGTACTACCAGAAGGCACTGAAGTATTTTTAGGGGGCGAAGGAGGGATGATTAAAGAATGATGGCGGTATGGAATCAACATTCACTTCAACTAGGTACATGTAGCTGAGACTGATGAAATAGTCTACGCCTGATGGCTGTGCCTTCATACAAGTCGATAAGTACGATGAGAATAGCCGTATCTGCAGCCTGGTGTGAAACTAACATCGATATTGCCTGCGTCTTCCTTGACAGCCCCCTAACATCGTTTTGGTACACTGGGCATACCTGGATTGCATGACCCAAAATCTCACCGAACATAGGTTTGATCGACTCCAGCCGGCATCCTCGTAAGGTAAGGTGTGGACTTGGTAGAACATGAGCACCACCCAAAGACACATACCGAAGACCATCGGTTGCCTCCAGATGTATGCCAAATAGCTCGTAAGCAACACGTTCTATCTTACTGCTGACGATCTCGAGTGACATTTGGTAATAATCCATATTGGAGTATGACATCGAGATAGTTGTGATCAACGTATCCTGTGCTTCCAAATAGTGTTTCTTGAGAGCCATGAATAAATAATCGGGTAGGAGGTTCCTTGCCTCCAGCAAAGATGCCTCGCGCAGCACATGCTTCCTTCCATTGACTGTCATTTGGGGTGGGTCTGGGATTGGGGGTCGGAAAGGGCTAAGCGGGCATGTATTGCGTAACATGTGCGTAACAGCTTGGTATGGGCTAGGCGTTGTTGGTGGCTGTGATACGGATGGACAATCGTTGGCTTGTATGCGTGTTGGAATCGCTGGCTGTGGTTGAGGGGACCTAGAGGGACTTTCTGTCCGTATGCCTGTAGAATATTAGTCGCAATCTCTACAAGTTCATCAGAGACTAACGCTTCGTTCTTGGGTTCTTGTCCACCCAATTTGAAACCTTAGCTCTGACCTCCTCACTGATTGCGTTACGAACACTCTCTGCGACACTTCTTTTGCGGTCCACGGGCGCCATCTCCAGCTGCTCGAGCTCGTTCTTCAATACAGCCTTACCCTTAAAACGCTGACTATCCCCCGTCCTCATCTTAGCACTTCGATATGCCAGCCAAGTCGCGAAGTCAATTTGGAAAATCTTGTCTGTTGAGCCTTCCTCGGAATCTTGTGCCTTTCTCCAATTCTTGGCCAGCCAGGCTGGGCGCCGTTGGTGGAAGTTGAGGCTTTGGACAACCGAGGTAACCAAATCAGAGTCATTGGCAGACTCAACAAGTCCTTGTTCGTACTCGCTCGCATCCGACTGGATTATTGCATTGTCGACGATATGATTCGGTTGGTCAGCCATGGCTAGGACGGACTATGGCATGAAAAGTGCGGTAAGAATATGAAGAGGTGAAGAGCTGCCTGGCTGCTGTAGCCGCCGGGCAAGAGGCCCTACCCCACTAGTGCTGACGCGGGTACGCCAACCAAGACCTTCGGGATCTACCTAGGTAGGTAAGTAATGGTCAGAAGTTGCACACCGGAGAACTAGCCAACCAAACGCCTCGATACCTAGGTATTCATGCAGTGATGAAACGCACAGATAACCAAGGTAGGTACCTAGGTAGGTAGGTAATACTTGCAGCTAAGGTTCTGCTCTGGTATCAATGGTGAGTACCTACCTATTCCCCCTAGTCACTGTTGTGCACTAGCCAAGGAGGCTAGGTTGCCGGGTTGTTTTCCAGAGGTATCTTTCGAAGCCTCGTCAGCTGCGGTATGGTGGGATGAGTAAGATACCTGAGCACCGGAAAAGCTTTGGCCTGATACCGTAGTAAGTGCACCATCTCGAACAGAACATAGCTTGTGGAATACTTATTTCTCATGATTCTAGAAGCTACTGTTTGTAAGCTGAGGGTAGTGCAAATACTAAGTACATGTAGACGCCAAAGAACTAGAGCAACATTCGCATGCAACATTCCTTCAATTGATATAATATTGATCGTTTGGTCAATGGGCCGTGGATCAATGCAGCCATCGACCAGTAAGCTCAGAGGACTTCGGACTGACGGCGGGCCCTGTTTCGCACCCTCTCGTCTTCGACAGTCTTTTGCCTCTTCCTGCCGCCATCATCGATATTTGCATCGAAGTCATTTTCGGCAGCAACAACCTCCGCTCGCGAGCGCTTCTTCGAGTTTCGTGTGAAGAGTGAAGGTGGCCAAACAAGCCGCCGCCTTCATGCGCTTCGACTACATGAGCCTGCCACTCCGTTTCGTTCGCGATAGAAGTAGATTCAGATTGTTGAGGTGCACATTCAGGACAATTGAACGGAGCGTCAAAAATTTTCTCCTGCTCCATATGTTTCATCCGGAAATGCCTCATGAAGGCCCCCGCATTCCTGCGCACATCGCCACAAATGAGACAACGTCCCTGGCCCTTCAACAGCGGGCCACAGGGCAGATCTCTTGCCCACGAAGCGTCAGACCGAGAGAAGAGGCCACTGGGTAGAGAAGGCGAATAATATCGACCATGGACAGTCTCGGCGTGATTGCTCCAATGCATCGCTCCATTTATAGTGATCTCTACCTAGGCGACGGCATTCTGGGCATTGGAAAGGCTGATCGAAAACACCCTTGTTGAAGTGTACTGTGGTGTTGTGCTTCGTGAGGTTCCCACGATTCATGAACACATTACAACCAAAAAGACACCGAAATGGTTTTCGAGGGTCCGACGGCGGTTCCTCCGAAGCATCGACGGCTTGGACGTCAGACTCATCTGCTCCGGGAAGCTTGAGTAGCGCCGCAACCTCGGAGGGGAGTCGCCGGAGGTGTGCCAGGTATACATAGACGAGCTTGGTAGCTTCCTGTTCGTAGTCATCGTTGCTCTTGTCCGACTGCATGAATTGGCCGATCGCTTCAGCAGCCGCTGCACCTTTCGGGTCGAAATTCCTGAAAGGATTGGAACCATGATCAGGGGCCTTGATAGCTGCTCGGCCGGTGGCCCGAAGTTTGTCAGCGTTTCTGAACCATTCCTCTCTCCTCGCCTCAACAAGCTCTCTAGAGAGGGTGCGAATGATCCAATGGATCTTGGCCGCGACCTTTTTCGCTTCCGGGTGGTCCCATGAGGTCTGGTCTACAATTTCTCGGTACTGAGCACGGAGATCGCGGACGTCCTGCCGTTCCTCGAACGCCTTGACATCTACTTCTTGAGGATACAGCGGGGAATCGGGGTCACGCTGCAGGAATGTGTGTCGCAGCGAATCGAAAAGGGAGTCGTCGTTCCCTGTCAGACCCTGACCAAACGTGATCTGCACTAGGTTATGGGCTAGACGTCGTGGCTGATAACTTTTTAAGAAGACATCACGAGTGTTTCCCAATACGTAATTCCGTACCGAGTCTTCAAGACAGCCTACGATATCAAATGTTAGCTTAAATTTGTTGAGAGATCATGGTCAAGGCTCACCGGAAATTCTGCCTCCAGCACCAACACGAAGTGAGTAGGGGCGTTGCTTATCATCTCGCAGCCCGGCAACTTGAAGAGCACGGTTCCACACAGTCCAGTGGCTTGAATAATTGATAGGAAGAATTTTCTTGTCCTCCATACCAGGCGCCCATTTCAGAGGTAGAGAATCCAGGCTGCCGAGGTCCGGCCGGTTGAGAATGTCATCGAGAGATTTGAAATGGGCGTCGAACGCCTGATCAGCAATCGCTTGGGCGGCCAATAAACTGAGAAGGCAGATAGGTTTGCAAGGGATCATCGTAACAGAAAATGCGATCCTATACGAGTGGTCAGCCATAATTCATCAAGGGTCTATGCAATAACATACAATTTGTGCTGGCTTCGTTGAATGATCTTTTCCTTCTGTTTATTGTGTTGGATCGTGATTGCTGCGACTAGCCTCCTTTTGGAGGCGTCGAGAGGGTCCCGCACGAGCTCGAAAGCGACTTGCTTGTAGGTAAGGTTCATCACCTCTCCAGGACGGAACCCTCCAAAGCTGGAGATGAGAACGGCACTATGAAAGGCGAGGCGTGACTGAGCAGTACATGGAATGTGCCTCGCTTGCTTCCACAGCGTCCCAAGTAGCATCATGACATCTTGCGGCGTCATTCCCTTCTTCTCGAAGGTCTGGTGGCGGGTAAGGCTATGTTCCATAGGAGTACCTTCTTCGATCCACTGCATCAATAAGTAAGACACGAACGCCACCAAAGTCACGACATTAGGACCTTACCTTGCTGATTCTGTAAATAGTTCCATTACCACGTCGATGGCCGCCCAATTGGGTGGACAGAGACCACTTGCTCTTGTTTTCTGGATCTTTCCTTCTCTTTTTCTGAAGGATGCCAGCTTCAGCCTTCCCAATGAGGGCCTTCCACATTCCGTCAATCGTGACGGCCGATGTGACACCCCGCACCTTCTTGTATTCCTCGGGCCCGAGACAAGGTCTGTTAAAATCGGAATTCTCGATATACATAGCGAAAAATTCACGGATGTAATCCGAAACATCGATACCCTCGCAGAGGTTGATCCAAATGCTGTCGGGATCGATCTCTTGGACATCTTGAAAGTAACTGCACACAATACTTGTCAATAGGTGTGATACGTTTACGGCTAAAGAATGGTCCGTCCTTACATTGTCCAGGCATCCCACAATCTTTCGCGTTCTACCTCAGTTTTGCGAGCGACTTGTCTCGAGTCATTCAAGGGTTGGCTCTGGTACTTCTGTCGGGATTCTTTGCCTCGCTGTCGGTGTTTCTAAGTTGTTGGCAAGCGCACGCCCAAACCGCGACTTGTTCTTGCGTCCCGAAACGGTTGGGGAGGGCCCATCGACGCTTGCGGAAACGGCCGCCTCGGGAACGACTTTCAACATTGTTATCATGGTGGACTTTTTCAATAGGAAGTAGGTATGTTTGGGAAATGAAAACCTGGGAAGTCGGCCGAAAGTCATAGGCAGGAGAGCATCGATGGTGAGATAGCTGACAGCAGTAGCTGTCGCCCCTGCCTCGGCGCACGCGCAGAACCAACGGCATCGTGTAGAATTCACAAGGACCCAGGCATGGGTGTAGGGGTAGTGGGAGGACTCACGAGGTTGAACTTCGTCGGCAGGTTGACTCTGGGCAAACGCGACGCCTAAACGGAATGCTGTTTCCAGTTTCTGGTCAAGAGATCTTATTCAGCAAAAAGTGTCAGTCACGTGAGAGTTATGCAAGCCGGCGAAACAGCGTAAAGCTTCACATAACGACGTGATGGTCTCCGTCACTGACCCAACAGACGATTTACCGTACCGCCGGATTAGTAGTTGCGTCGGTCACGACCAGCGAATCCCCGGTGTTGTATGTTTTTGCCGATATTTTTGCGGAGCTCTCTCTTTGTCATCAATCCCTCTCCTATGTTTGTATGCCAGTTCTTTTATATCCTCCGGGGGGGGGGGNNNNGGGGGGGGGGGTTTCTTCCTTTTTACGATACTAGGTTATCATGTCTCCTGGAATTACTCTTATTCCTCTGACCTAACCCAGAGATATCAAACAACGATGTAACCCCCGCAACTAACTAACCCGCCCGCCCCTAACTTAGTACATAACCAAGACGTTCACGCTCGCGGCGCCGAACCTGAGCATCAACGGCCTGAGCGTGGACCCGTCGCATTTCCTCCCCTCTTCATCATCATCAGGAGGAGGAGGAGGAGGGGCGACGAACGACCCCCTGCAGCCGGAGGAGATCTACGAGCCGTTCGACGCGCGCAAGCGCGCCCGCGTCGAGGACCTGACGCGCGAGGAGGAGGACCTGCTGCGCGACATCGCGGCGCTGAAGAAGACGGTCCCCTCGGCGGCGGCGGCGGCGTGGGCCGAGGCCGCGCGCGCCGGCGTCCGCGAGGACGAGGAGGCGCTCGCGGCCGTCAACGGTGAGTGGGCCGTCGACACTGCTGCCGGTTCTGGTGGTGGGGAGAACGGAGAAGAAGGGCAGCCCGAGGGCAGTGTGAAAGAAGAAAAGAAGGACGACGATGGCCTCAAGATCAACCCCCTCGACCGCCAGGACGACGTCGAGCGCAGCTACGACGACGCCGTCCACGGCCTCGACCGCCTGAAGCGCGCGATGCCGGCCGTCGTGGCCAAGATGGAGCGCGCGCGGGGCGCGGGGGAGTACGTGGTTACGGAGCGGTGAGGTGTCTGTCTGTCTGTCTGTCTACAACATAAGTATTTACTTTTGCTTGCTTGGGCCCGTTTGCACGTGCTGGGACTTAGGAAGGTTATGTACGTATACCCCCAACGTAATGCAAGTCGGTCGGACCAGATCCGGTGCGTGTATGTGCCTACGTCGTGTACCTGGGTAGTCTAGTGAGGACCACGACTATGGGGCTACGTGTTCCATGGGGAAATAAATGCCCAGGTGCTGTTCCGGATGATAAGACGTCGTAACCGAGCACGCATTTCACGGTAGTGGGTTGTATCTCAGATGCAAGACTCTTCAATCTTTCCTATTAATAAAAAGCAATGCCTGGCAGGAGATGGTTGAAGTGTCCGCAGCTCGGGGGTGCGGAGCTGCGGCACAGTACATATAAATAACCACTATAAAACGACTAGGGCAGGAGGCCTATACCCAATACGCTAGCCGGGTGAAGAACGCAAGTATGATATCATCTTGAGAAGGCCTCTGGTATCGGAAAGGCCAGTGAACACCTGTATGCGATTTCGTCTGTCTGTCTACAGGTAGGTTTGCTTTATATAGGGGTAGTTTTCCAGGGCTTTGAAGGCTTCGTCACAACCAACGACATCCACACAACTCCCCGGCTGGCGCCCCCTTGTGTGTTCCTGACTTCAACAGCGCCNTGAAGGCTTCATCACAACCAACATCCACACAACTCCCCTGCCGGCGCCCCCTTGTGTGTTCCTGACTTCAACAGCGCCACCGTTCCCGTCGACTCCCTCGCTAGGTCTACTCTACGGTGTATTGCTCGCGTTTCTCTGTATTCTCAACGCACCAACGACTCGCTCGCCCGCACGCACCCTTCTCTCCTTTTGGTTTTAATCCTTTCAAGCAGTGGCCGGAGCGGGCGCCTTGGCCTCGTCCGCCGGCGGCGCCGCACCTTCGGCGGCATCAGCGCCGGTGCCGACCTCGGTGGGCTTGTTCTCGATCGTCGCGTCGCCGGCCGACTTCTCCCACCAGGCGGGGCGGTAGAACTCGGGCTCACACCAGGGGCCGCTGTTGCTGAACTCGCAGCCGCCCTGGCACTGGCAGGTGCCGCCAAACTCCTTGGGCAGGTTCTCGGCGGGGATCTGGCTGAGTAGCTCCTTCTGGTAGTTGCCGCCGAGCACGTGGATCTTCTCGACGGTGACGGGGTCGAGCAGCGGCCGCACCATGCGCCACACGCCCGTGAACAGCCAGTTCGTGTTGATCAGGTACATACGGCCCAGGCGCTCCGGGTAGTAGTTCTGGCTCATGCCCGACGCCTCCTGGATGTAGCCGAACACCTGCCGCGCGTTGCCGAAGCCCACCCCGTTGAAGTCCATGATGGTGCAAGACGTCTCCAGCAGGTGGCCCGACTTACGCGAGCAGGCCGGCAGCCGCGGGTCCGCCATCTTCTCGTACTCGACCGCCAGGTTGGTCAGCATGTGCTCGTACTCGATCCCTTCCTGCTTCATGGCGTTGATGTCGATCTTGCCGAGCTGCTCGATGTAGACCGGCCGTCCATCCTGTCGAACATCGCCTGTGAGTAAACGGGGGAACAAGATATTTGGTATTCGGGACGGAAGGTAGACGTGTAGCCTATAAAGTCCCCGTGTTTGCAACGTACCTTATCCGTCTTGTGGTAGTACTGGGGGTACCACTTCGACACCTTCTTCTTGAACGAGCCGTCCTTGTCCCACTGGCTCACCTCCTCATCGAGGTTGATAGTACGGCCGTCGAGCTTGAGCGGCTGCCCTGCGTACAGGATGGTCTTCCGCCATTTTTCGCAGTCGACGAACCTTATCACATGAGTCAGTGGAACGGTTAACTACGTTGGGGTCTCCCCATTCGCATCGGTGAGCTCACATCTTCTTGGACAGGTTTACGTCGAACTTCCGGGCTCGTAGGAAACGCAGCTGTTTGGGTTCAAGGTTCATGGTTAGTGCCGTTGGTTCATCCCTTCGTGACAAGCCTGCTCTTTGTTGGGGCGCTGCTTACCAGCGTCAGGGTGTCCAGTCGCTTGGTGTACCCTTCGGACTCG
>JWIU01000086.1:19564-40739 GCA_000966885.1 Xylaria sp. JS573 | reverse complement strand
AAAAGTGATAGTGCGCGTTCCGGTAAACCTCCCTGGAAATTGATGTTTCGGAAAAGCAGATGGTTTACCCGTGGCTGGACGCTTCAGGAGCTTCTCGCCCCTATGTCGGTGGAGTTCTTTTCACGAGATGGCCAGCGATTAGGCGATAAGGAGTCACTCAAGTCGCTGTTGCACGAGATAACAAGAATTCCAATCAATGCTCTTCTTGGAAGTCCGCTATCTGATTTCAGCATCGAGGAGCGACTATCATGGGCCGAAGACCGCGAGACACAGCGTCAAGAAGACAAGGCCTACTCCCTGCTGGGCATATTTGGGGTCCATATGCCGCTGATATACGGCGAGGGAGAGCATGAGGCTTTCGTACGCCTGCAAAGAGAGATCGATATACGTTCAGGAGTAAGTTGAGGGATCTCTGATATCTAAAGGACTTCTATGCTATTTGTCATTTAACTAATTGGATCTCCCATTTCTAGAAGCCGGTACTTGATAAGCTTCCTGTTGCTGCAGGAGCAGCCTTCGACTCTCACGCCGAGGAACACAAGTCAGCCTGTTACCCAAACACCCGAGTCGACCTGCTGCGCGAAATATCAGAATGGGCAGACGATGACCAAAGCAAAGCCGTTTTCTGGCTCAACGGCATGGCCGGCACCGGCAAGTCAACCATCTCGCGCACCGTCGCACGTACGTTCTCTCAGACAGGCCAGCTCGGCGCCAGCTTCTTCTTCAAGAGAGGCGAGAGCGACCGAAGAGGGGTATCCAAGTTCTTTACCACAATTACCGCCCAGCTAGTTCAGCGTCAACCAGCCCTTGCGCCATACGTCAAGAATGCCATCGATAACGACCCTAATATCCATGGGAAGGCACTGCGAGAGCAGTTCGAAAAGCTTATTCTCGAACCTCTGTCGCAAGTCGCTCAAAATGCTGGGAAGGCTGAGGTACTTGTTATCGTGGTTGACGCCCTTGACGAATGCGATCAAGAGGCAGACATCAGGATTATTATCGATCTCTTCTCTCGCATGGAGACCAAGCGACTTCCACGGCTGCGCGTTTTCATCACAAGCAGACCGGAACTGCATATTCGTTTTGGTTTTAGCGCTGTTAGAGGCGTCTACCAAGACCTGGTTCTTTACGAGATGCCCGAGCCAGCAATCAAACATGACTTGTCTGTATACTTCGAATACGAGCTGAAGAAGATCAGGACAGACTACAATCTTTCCGTGTCTCGAGAACGACAATTACTGTCCACCTGGCCCGAGCAGTCAAAAGTCCGAATCCTGATAAAGATAGCTGTTCCCCTTTTTATCTTTGCTGCTACAGCATGTCGTTTCCTTGCCGATCGTAACAGTGGCAACCCTGACAAGAAACTCGGCAAGATCCTAGAGCATCAGTCCAAAAGTCAGGAGTCCAAACTGGAGGCAACATACCTGCCTGTCTTAGACCAGATGCTTATAGGTTTATCGAAGCAGGAGATCAGTGAGGCCCTGGAGAAGTTTCGCATTCTGATAGGCTCGATCGTCATTCTCTTAAGCCCTCTCCCGGCTTCAGCACTAGCGCGGATGCTCAATCTGGCCCAAGATGCTGTTAATGATCGACTAGACTTGCTCCATTCTGTATTAAGCATCCCTTCGTCGTCACGATTACCGGTTAGACTATTCCATCTGTCGTTCCGCGACTTTCTATTGGACCCCGAAAAGCGCGGGAGCCGGTTCTGGATAGACGAAAAACGCACGCATAGACATCTAGCTGCTGCTTGCCTACGCATCATGGACGAAACTCTTAGGGCCGATATGTGTGAAATATGCTCGCCAGGGGCTTCTGTCTCTTCTATCGGCATTGAGAAAGTCAACGACAATCTACCACCGGAAGTGCAGTATGCATGCCAGTACTGGGTGTACCATATACAGCAAGCGCAATATCGGATTTACGATGGCAGCCAAGTTCACAAATTCCTCAACCAGCATTTCCTCCATTGGTTAGAGGCATTAAGCCTAATAGGAAGGGCTGAGGAAGCTTTTCAAATTATTAGGACGTTGCAATCACTTCTCCAAGTATATACTCCCTTTTTTTTGGTATTATGATGATATTTTCTGACCAGGTTTAGTCGGAAGACTGCATACAGCTGTCTATTTTCCTTGACGACGCTGTACGCTTTATGCTAGCGAACATTGCAATTATACAATCTTTACCTCTGCAGATATACAGCTCAGCGCTTGTCTTTGCGCCAGAAGAGAGTATAGTACGTAAAATATTTCGCGCTAGTATTCCTAATTGGGTATACCTAGCTCCGCAGGTTGAAAGACAATGGGATCAATGCCAGCAGACGCTCGCGGGCCACGGCGGCGGGGTCAGGTCGGTGGCCTTCTCGCCCGACGGGAGCCACCTTGTTACAGATAGGGGCACTCTACCTCTGTCTCCTTCGTCCGAGTTTAGTCCGCTACCTACCACCCCCCAACAACCGCGTAATGATCATCATCTGGGGATCGACAAGGAATGGATAACCTGCAACGGCCGCAAACTGCTCTGGCTGCCTCCAGATTACCGGCCCCGGTGCTTGGCCATTACGAAGCACACCGTTGCAGTTGGCTGCCCATCCGGACGTGTGTGGGTGTCGACTTTTCTTCTGGATGGTATTATTCTGTAAAACACCTGGCTTTCTCCTCTCTTTATTTCTATTCTCTTTGCAAAATATGGTATTAGGGGAAGTATTTTATTTATAATAGAAACCTTTGATACATTTTGAACGACGCTATTGTTTTATCCTGTTTCTTGTCAAAGAATTGTTTAATGTCTTTTCGCAGTCATCTGGGGTAGGCGGCTATCGGAGAATATCGGCCAAATTATTCCGGTGGAGAGATTGACCCCAAGAGGGACAGATCTACAGTCCGTTATCAACAGAAGGTTGACGACCATCAGAAAGCCTGCCATTATTACACGGCCCAAGATGTCAATTGCGCCGTCCACCACATTTGCGGGCTGTGATAAGCCTTCGTCTACGAAACGTAGGTTTTCTGCTGATAATAACGATAACGTAGCAGCAGCAGCAACACATCCCAACAACGAGCTCGATCCTAGCCCCGATTTGACTCCTCGGCGATGCTCGCAATCTTCACTTCGTCAGGGTCCTTCGCCCCTGTTGTCATGGTTCTCCCCTACCGCCATGGTAGTGGCTGTCGACTGGGTCCCGACACCAAGGCGAACCTCCTAAGGCACGTTGTCCGCTTCGCGATCGCTTCCCAGCCCCCGGAAAGCCGCCTGTCAATCACACGACCTACCTATATCGACTAGAGGCGCTCGTTACCTTGGCCGTCGAGAAAGGCCGGGTTCAGCTCGGCGCGGGTGGCATCCTGGCACAAGCGTATGGTGGTCATGCTGAACAGCCGGGCAAGTCCCTCATAGACCTACCAGTTCGTGAGAAGTCAGCTGGACGATCATTGAAGATCCGGGCATTGCATTCCTGCCTTGGATGTTTCGAAATCATTGGCATGAAGGCAAGGCAGACTCGAAGATCATACGACATCGCTCAGCTTGCGCCTCCCACGCGAAGGTACGTTCCGGGGTGCTTGAGGTCATAAGATAGCTAGACTTATGTAGTTGGTCATAGGATGAGACACAGCATGACTTCCCAGGATGTCACCGAGGCGGGATAACGGAGGCGGACGACTGGAATTTCCTGTTCCAGAAGACGTAACTGATCGAGCTCGCCCAACCAACTTCCGTATTCTTGACCTATGTTGGCTCTTTGCAGGTTGCTTGCGGTTGGATGCTGTTCGTTGCCATTGAAAGTCGGTGGAAGCCAGCAGTACTGCGCAGCTGGTCTGTATTCGTGCTCGGCGCAAAATAGTCCCTTCATCCGCTTGACGTCCTCGGTATTTAAGCCCATCTAACGGAGAGACTATAAAATATTGAGACTTATACTCACTATCCCTAGGTTGTTGACGGACCTTTCTGTCTCGATGCGTCAGGAGATGACTTTGAACACTCTGAGCTATTTAGGGACCCGACCGTGTGTTGTTCGCCGGTGAAGCCGTATTGCTGGGCCCTTACGAGGTGGGAGGTCGAGCCCAGTTTTGGGTCTTGCTAATATATATCCTCAATAATAGCCATGCGCCGCCGGAAGACTGCAGGGCACTATCGGCCCTGCAAGAATGTTCCCATTTTTAGGACCCCTCCCTCCTAACATTTAAGGACGGTGGTTTTGGTCTGCACACCGACCTGGATTCGATCAGACACTCGCCATGGCGCCAAACAACCCCCAGCGCGAGTCCATATTCCCCGGCAGCACACCGTGGAGCGACAGCTTCGGCGTTCCAGAGGTCTCGGGCTCGGCCCATCAGCCTGATTCCCCCACAGAGCTCGACGACAGTAGCAAATACGTTAAAGACACGTCTGTCCCGGTCCTTACAGGGTCACCGTGGGATCGTTACGAGAGAAGGTACCGCGTGGAATACGGTTATTCCTACGGGATTATCACTACTCGTGATGCCTCATACCAGCAGTTGATGATGCGCACCATTACTGGCGGAAATACCGATGCGAAGGTCCGGAACATCCGTCAGCTACGCCACCCAAGCATCGTCGAGAACATCGAGGTGTACGTTGAGTCGGATACAAAATATTTTCTTATCTCCGAATTCATGCCTACATCACTCTTACATCTGTGCCGCTCGCCTTTTTATCCGAATGAGCCACAGCTGAGCTCCGTCTTATACCAGGTGAGTTCACGCTGGGATTCAAACGGCCCGATCCAGTCTTAGCTCACAGTTCATAAGGTGCTTAAAGGAGCGGAATTCCTCCACGATCATAACCTCGTTCACGAGCAACTGTCATGCGCCAATATATTGCTGGACTTTAAAGGCAGGGTCAAGATCTGTGACGTTGAGAATTGTAGACAATCGGGAGACGCGGCGAAGTTTTCCGACTCCTTCGGTAGGGTGATGATGAGACTGATGGACAAGGACAAGACCGGGACAGCACCAATCGGGCTGACTCGACCGAATGAGTGGTCAAACGCCGCCGTGGACCTACTTACTACGACCACGGCGAGCGCCGGAATCAAGCAGCTTCTGTCCCACGAGTTCATGGGTAAACGAAGTCGGGAACAGTTGATCTGGCTGGTCCCGTTGATATTGATGACTGCAAAACACAGTGTATTGCCGGGAAGTCCTCGACTAGGGCGGCATGACGACCTTGACAACATTCCGACGGGTTTGGGCGCTAAGGGCGACAAGAGCAATGGCAAGAACAGGAAGTTTGCAGTAATGGATAGCGAAAACGCTTATTAATGGTTTAATAAAAGGGTATGCTATTATTTGAAAAGCCGATTAGACCTTGTTATTTACGATTCGCCTGTAGTACCCTTCCAGCTCGCCGATAACCACTTCTTCATCGCCACGCTTCCCCTCTTGCCTGTATACCAGCGCTAGAATCTTGAGGCGGAGACATACTCGGAACACTTCGCCAAACGAAACATTTCCGCCTTGAATTAGGGGACTGAGGGGGTCGGGAACCTGAAGCGATCTGGGCTGTGATAGCCGCCCGACCCGACATCGTGGGAAAGCGGTTCTCGTCACACTCGTCCTTATCAGGCTCGTCATTCTCTGATGGACACTACGCGTCGTCGTCTTTTGAACCATTACACCGATCTAGGCCATCTTCACATGTGTCCCAATCGTCATGAAGATGACAACTCGTCGAGCTACCTTGTGGCGAGCTGTGGTGGTCGCCATCGCGCATGACTCCGGGCAACTCGCGTCCTACCCTATTGACGCCGAGTGAAAGCTCATCTTCGTCATCGAGATGGCGACTTGGCGAGCTCTCTTCTGGATAGCTCTGGCGGTTGTCGACGATGCGGGGGGGCTCGTTTCCTGCCCCGTCGAAGGGCTTATTCCTGCCATCGCCACAGCTTGCCAAGTGTGGCAGAGGGATCGGCGGTTTCCAGTCACTTCAGTAGTTGGAAGCTTTATAGCGTCGCTGCTTGAAACTAATTGCCCCAGGTCTTGTATGGAAGGACGGGCAGATGGCTTTGGGGTTAACAGAAACGAGGTCTCAGATTAGTCGTCACTAATATCATTAGATTCACTGTCGCTAAAATATTGATCAGCCATATTTCCGTATTCGAAAGGGTTATGTGACAAAAGCCAAATGGAGGTTGGGCTAAAGTGAGAATAGCCTGTCCGTTACCCAGGCTTCTAAATATTTTAGATATATGGAAATTAGGTGACAATGTAATGCAGGAATCAGACCATTAAAAGCCAGTTCGACTAGAAGTGTATATAAATAACAAAGAAAAGAAAGAATAAAAGAAAAAAGCTTAAATGTACTAGGCTATAAAAGGAAATGAACAAATTAAGTAAATAAAGCAGCATATATGTGATTACCCTCTTTAAGCACACAAAAAATGCGTCCCAAAAGTGGGATTACGTTGACGATATCCCAAATCCGCTCCTCAAGAGCCCGGATTGCGGCTCTTACAGAATGACAGCAGGCCCAATATCGGGCCCTAAATATTATATTCCTCTGCCTTCTAATCCATTCCGTCTACGCGTTGCTGCTCAAGTGGCCTTATACCTGCGTTCCGTGCCGCCTTTGGCGGCCTGTCACATGTCAGTTCTGGCTGTTATCAGCGGGTGTGGTGAGCCAGTACGCGTTCGGTCCGGCAAATCAATACTATCTCACACATAAGAACGGCTGCCCCAGCTGCTAATACGGGACCGGAATGTAGTCCCCGTCCCTCTTTTTGCTAAAGCTACAACCCCCTATGTTAGTCTTTTGGGCTGGATCAGGGACCGCATTAATAACTTACGTCTGTATCTTTACATATACAAGCCGGTGTGGTAGTATGTAGGCCGAAAAAAAGCGCCACCTTTTCTTCACTAAGCATAGAAGAGCCAGCAATGACGATAGGTGAAGCTGAAACACCTGCTTGCATAGCTGCGTCACCCGCCCATGCCACCCACGGCCTCGTATGGACAGTGCCGGTAATCGTCGTCGGAACCATCTTGCCCACGGCCGCCGCCGTCTTTCTCGTGCTACGCCGGACCAGAACTCGGCTCTATCGCCGCGCTTGCGAAAGAGACCCGTTGTTATCCGCTGACAAGTTCTACCGCCGCTGCAAGATGAGCCCCGGGCAACGGCTCCAAGAGGATGAGTGTCGGCGGGAGGCTTTGGTCAGGGCAGCATTGGCACGGAGGACTTAGGCGGCTGGTCAGCAACGACTTCTCCCTTTCGCTCTTATGGCTCCGATCCCTCGCTTCTTTCGATCGTTGATTGAAGCGAGAACTGGTTGGAGGAAGCGATCGAGGAGAGAGCTGGTTGAAGGGTAAACTGGCATTAACTGACGGGCGCTCTAGGCAGCAAGATATCCCCTAAACGCCCCGTGCTACCGCACTTCGCTGCCTTCTAAAGCCAGTGGGTTCAACCGCTAAAAGGTGCAGGGGGCGTTCTAAATACCCACTACAGCTAGTTGAGGCGTGGCTTAACCCCACTACAGCACATTGTGGCCCAATGTCAGGTTTCTGGCTGCGGCAACAGCCGTAAGGCCGGCTCCGGCGGCTGGCTTGTCGCGGCTGGCTTGTCGCGGCTGATTCGGATTCAAGTTCAGCCTATGTTATATGATACGCACAACAACGTAAATTTTCAACTGACTGTATATGTTATCTTGTCCACCGCTTGCCAGATTTTTGTCCCACGACGTGACGTCGGCGACGGTGGGTGTTCTAGACCCAGCATAGATGGTGGGGTGCCCTAAAACCGGCCCCGCCAGCTCGCCTGCCAGGCAGCCTAGGGCTTGGGGCCGATGGAGAACGTTTCTTTTGTGCCCATTTACTGCACAGCTAGCCGCTCCGCAAATTTGGGAACCTTGTTTCGACGTCAAGTTTGGCGTCTTACAGTGTCCTCCAGACGCCTACCGCCTCGGTATCGAAGTCAATTGAGATAGGATCGAATCTGCTATATTCCCCAAAACTTTCTAACCTGAAAAGAAGCCGACTGTGCGAAAACAGAGCCGAGCAGAAGGCAAGGCTGCGGCCGCGGCTGAACAGTCCAAACAGGGCGCACGGTTCGTTTTGGTGCTTGCTGCCGGGCTGCGCGCGGTAACCCCGCCTCCCACACCCAGATTCGATCCTGTTTAATAATATCTAATATGTGATCATTTGCCAATCCGACCGCGCTTAATCAATTTTATCGAGCTTAACCTGTTTACCTAGCGATTTGTCTCTTGTCTACCGATATATTTATTCATATATTAACTACCTGTGGTTCGTGCTTATATGCGGGCCGGGATAGATAAATATGTAAAAAATAAAATGAATCAGTGGGGCCGGAACGGCAACCTGTGCGTAGGCAACAAGACCGCGAGAGGGGCCTGTGGCCCGTGCACTCCCGGACTTCAGGTATTTGCCAGGTCTCGTCGGGTTGGCAGGGGTATCTGGGAAGGGCAGAACATAAGGACCGGAACATCTAAGATCAGCTCAAAGTGTAAAGGACGGGTTATATTCCATAACAAAAGCTATATTGCGGGTGGTGATGTTGGTGAGGATGGCGAGGATGGCGAGGATGGAGGTGGCTGTCTCACCTGCGCTGTTGCCATCGTCATTACAGGTAGTGCTGCATAGGCGCTCGTATAAGATGTTCACATAACGAGAAGTAGAAATATTATTTAAGTAAATCTTTTAGAGCCGATTACCTGTCCTCTATACTTCTTATTGTATAATAGATACAGAAGCGAAATTAGGTCAATTGAGCAAGGCCCAGATTCGGTCTCAGGCCCTAATATTTTCTATAACCCTAGTACTCCAACTGAAATATCGGGCCGAAATATGGGCCCCGTGGGAGGTTACCCCGTTTTTGTCCTCTGGACTGGATCTGGGGCCACGTTCGATGCCTATGTCTGCAGCGCTTTATACGCATAAACCAGTATGGCAGCACGTAGGCTCGACCATTACCTTGCGGTCTCGCCTGGATGACGAGAGTTAGCAATAATGGTCACTGGAGCACCTGCTTGTGCAGCTACCGTTCTGCCCACGACCGCTGCCGTCTCTCTCGTGCTACGCCTGACCAAGACTCGACTGTATCACCGCGCTTGCAGAAGAGGGCAGCTGAAACGCTGGCTTATTACAAACAATACCACAAATAACATTTCTTAGGTTCTAGTTTCTACCGGCACAGTATAGGAAATTAGCTGAAGCATTGTTTTTACAGAGGGCGTAAATGGGTTAAACTTCACATGCCCATGCTGTTATAATGTGATTGCGGGAATGAGACTGGTCCCGTATATTTTATACTAAGCATGTTAACGTATCTGCCATCCCGCCTTATGTGTATTGCAGTCTGCTTTCCCACCTCACTCATTCCAATAGATCATTCCCGTACGCAAGATCCATTCAGCTTTCTCTAACTTATGGAAGACACGGAAGCATACGACACATATCTGAAGCACAATGACATCTCCAGTCCTTCTAAAACGCGCAAGCGTGGTCGAACGAGGAGACCCGTAGGTCAGTGAAGTTGTTACCGAGCGTGTTCCGCAGCAAACGACATGTAAAAGGGCGAGGAAGAGTGTTTAGGGAACCGAAGGCAAAACAGCCGAACGGGCTGAAAGAAAGATATTTGGATAATTCATGCTTTACTGGATGGACCTAACGGGTATTCACCAGCCGCTATCATTATATCCACGAAAATAGCCACCTCCTATCTCGCTCTCAATGCTGCCCATGTGTATCTTTCCTTTAAACACCTTCAGGTCGGTGACATAGGGAAAAGTCTGGTGCTTCTTCAGAACGGCACTGACGGTCGATGACTTCTCTTGGCGCTCCCATAGTAGCTCACGTCTGAGTTCCTTCAGCTCTCTGATTAGCATCTCCCGCCTGATTCTCTTGGGAGACCAAACAGATTCGTGACAGCTGGGAGTTTGACTATTCTCCTCGGCGAGCATTATGCTGATAAGAGAGCGCCGGGGAGCCGACTCTGCTTCTGGCTGGTTATATTTGGACGTTAAAGAGGCGTGTAAGTTCGGCGTATAGCTCGTAGAATCGTCGTCGTCATCGATTGCGCTCTCGTATCCGTATCTAGCCATAGAGGTGCTGGAAGTCGAAATTTGCAAGCTCGGACGTGACGGCTTATCACCCAAAGCAGTTAGCTGACTATATACTGGTCCTAGGCAGCTTAGTCTGTATTACCTTGACGGCAGGGGGCAAATGGGACGATGGGAAGCCGGGGCCGACGGCCATAGCGGCAGACACCTCAGTAGAATGTACTTTTATGTTCAACATCAGTGAGAGGCAAGGAGCCATTGGGAGCGGCCAAGTGAAAAGATCTCACTGGTCAGCCGTCACTTATCCAAGTATCCCATACTTCTTGGTCTGAGCAAAATACGTGGCTATGGGTCCATCGGAGGCTGTTATATATCCACGACAGGGGCTGTCGCAGCGGGCATTCGCTGGTGAGAAAACTTCAGTTTCTACGATATCTTGCTGTCTTGGCATTAATCACGCAGTAGCAGTAGGACTATAATTTGCCACTAATAAGGACCGCCAACAAAGATGACGTTGGCACATAGGAACAGGGGTCGGATAGCAGACGGCTTGCACCTGATCGGTTGCTGTAGAGGAGAGCCATTACAAGGGATGGCTTTGCAGCCACCATGTTGAGAATACCTGGGGAAATTTGGTGTTCCCTGTCTGTAGTCTCATCCGGGAATAGGTCTTGGAGTCCCGATTTGAATTTACGAAAGAGGTCTGATCAGAGTATGCGTTTTGGGAAGTTCGATGTGGTCTCATGCGGATGGTGTGCCGTACCGTAAAGGTCAGACCGTTGGATCCGTACGTCGAGATACTACTACAATACACCCGCCACGTTTTGCGTCACCTGGGTAGATCGGTCAAAGGTAACATGTATGGCGTCCCCCAAGAGCGCTCGGCATCTCTCCACCCCTAAAAGCACGTTGGATTGTGCCCTTTACGGGCCGGCCATATCCCTGCGAAGGAGCTAATTAAATAAATGCGCCCTCTGAAGGATAGCACAATCTGTGCTTCCTGCTTACAGGGGTAGTACTACTGCACCAACGCGACGTGATACCTCCTGCTTTGAGGACGTAAAGGCAGGTTCGGAGGTGGCGGTGTCGTTTCACTAATCCAGACACGGAACCACGATTCTACCATGAACGATGCTAAAGCCGTATTCCCATAACGGAGTCCGGTCAAGATTAAAAAAGAGGCAGGAAGCTATGTACATCTTACAGCAGATATGTTAAAGAAGCTAGGATAACAGTTAAGCTTCACGAACTTGTTGGAAAGTAACAAAATCAACATTTAGGACCCTTATTCCCTACGTTCGGTTGTCCTTTCTGCGTTTAGGAGCAGACCTTGGAGCTCTTGCTGGGTATAAGCTTCGAGCTGGACCCTTTCCAGAGAGACGGTTTCACACGCTGAGATATTCCCACCCTCTATACAACGTAGGAACCTTTTGGCTACTTCCCAATATTTCTTATACCCTTTCAGTTGTTGGTGGAAACCCACAAGGTATGACTGGTTCTCGGCCTTAGCCAAGTTCAGGTACTTCTCTAGGCCACCATCACTTACTACCATGAAACATAACACACCAAGAAAATCGCCAGACACCTTTCGGAGATTTCGACCTCGTTCTATTTGCTTGCTAAGTGTCTTTCGGTGCGCCTTATCATCCGGCCAATTTCGATGTGCCAATATCTGGCGGATCTCGGCTGGATCCACTCTGATCCTTCCCTGCTTCGTTAAGTCGAGTGCCTTCGTCATAAAAACCAAGCTTAGCTCTTTTAGAAGCTTTGAAGCACCCTCAATGTCTCCATAGTCTTCGTAAAGCTGGCTGAATTTAGCCGCTTTACTTATACCTTCGCCTGAAATTTGAATAGACTTATAGATCGTATTTGTTCGCATTGATTGTACTAGCAGGAAGTACTGGATGAGTGTTGGTCTATTCAACAACCTTCTAATAAGATTATCGACATCTACCAGAGGCGCTAGTTTTGGTGTTTTTGGTTGACGTTTCGCTGTTAAAGGCGTGATGGCTTTTCTCTTTCCTGCGTCAGGCATCTTTGTTGAATTATGGCCGGGTTCATGGGGCCCTTTCGTGTTCTCCCCCTCTACCGCTGTTAGTTGGTCACCAACCCCCTTTTGCCCAGACAACTCGATGTCGCGCGGTACATCAGGCTCCAAGGCAACGTGTTCTGCTCCGATTGGGCTCTGCCGGCGGACGCCTTTCACCTTCAACACCTCTTGGCACTGATCCAGCATGCGGTGATCGGCAGCGTGCTCAGTGGCCGGTCGTGGGCTATCGGGGGACGATCTTTCCTGTGATCTTGATGCTTGTTTATGGGATTCCGGCTGTGGAACCTGGGAAAGTGTACCCGGCATGTGGGATTCGGAGATGTGGTCGAGAAGCTGCCGTGATAGGGTGGGACAAAACGGGCACCGTTGGTACAAATGTTCCTCAATCCGGTGCGACTCTAGGCGAGATGCCGGCCTTATGGTCTGGCAATCTGGGCAACGTTGCGGGTCGTGCTTTTGCCAGATGTGATCTTCTAGAGCGTTAATCGCACCGACGTAATCGCAACAGGGACAAGACTCCCACGAATGTTGTTCGCGGATGTGGGATAGGAGAGTATCCTTCGGTTGTAGGTCTCCACAGACTGCACAAGGCTCCGACTCGGGATGATTTTGTTGCAGGTGTTGTCGAAGAGAACCGATAGTAGGACTGAATATATCGCAGAAAGGACATTGCTTATATCCGTGCCCCGAGAGGTGAGAATGGTACTTCTCTTCCATAACCTTCTCGCGACATTCAGGACATTGTGGATGGTCTTGCATATGTTGCTCGAGAGCTTCGGCCGACGGTTCCACACCTTTACAGATATGGCATCGGAGCCATGAGTGTGCCAAACAGAGGTGTCCATCCATTCTTTCGCTCGGCAGGAGCACCCCGCAGAAGCTACACTCTTTCCATCGATGTTTGTTATGAACGTGTTGCCAGTCGATTCCATTTCCCGGCGGACACTCGGGACATCTCTGAAATTCGTGGTCTTCGAAAACATGTCTGGTGAATGCGCTTTCTGCCGTCGCATTTTGGCAGATAGGACAATTTCTGACGGGGTGGTGCTCCGAGAGATGAACCAGCCAGTCTTCGTTGTCGGGCCTACATTCGTGACACGATTGCCAGCCGTGTTGGGTGACCAGATGCGTTTGGGTATATTTTTTCTCCGTCCGAACAGAACAGAAAGGGCACTGCGTCCATTGGTGTACCGATATGATGTGTTCTATGACGCAATCTTCGTAGCAGCTGTCGCATGGTTTGAAGAAATGTGAATGTTCCAAGTGTTGGAAGATATTGGCACAATTTTCAGAACAGACAGGACAGCAATGCTGACTGGCGAGGTGGTGCTTGAATTCGTCACCCCGAGGCAAGTATTCGCCACAATACGAGCACTCTTCATAATCGTGGTCGGAGTAGTGAATGTGCCGATGATCGATTTCTATCAACGTGCCGCAGATCGAACAGGATTCCTGTCCGTGATCGGCACGGAGGTGCTCATCAAAGCTACCATCACGTAGTACCATATGACAATGTTGGCATTGTTGGAAGCCGTCGGGCAAGGGTTCCGGGATCTGGAATGGAGGGATGTTGGATGGAAAGAAGGTCCGAGGAAAATCGCGGAATTCGGCATACGCAAGGTGGCAGCCTTCCAAGAGTGTATCCTTTGCACGGCCCACGTCCGCTTGCGACGGCCAGCGATCTTCGGCTATACCGTTCTGCCGCCGTTTGTCGGGATGACAGAGAAGAGAAGCTTTCTTGAAGGCGATACGGATCACTCCAGGCTCATAGATGGCGGCGGGGAGTCCAAGAGCGTCAAAAGGACTGCTAAACGTCATTTTTGGCCTGTCTAGAAAGAGGCAGTTGGATTGGTGGTCGATTGAGAAACCGGGGAAGACAAAGATTGAGGGGGATGATCGGGGGGAAGGGCCAATCCCAAAGGCACACGCGTTTCGATATCGACTGAGATAGACGTTAGCAACGGTGCTGTTAATCCACCACTGCCCACTACTGTCTAGGAGCGACTCGGAATAATTTGTTAACTACAGGGCTTTGCTTTCGGCCTGATACTCCGTAGTAGGTCTTTGTCTGTCTGAGAACAGGGGCCGAGTTAAGGCGAGGTAGTACCTTCTCTCATTGGCAGTTCCGAGCCCAACGCGTTTTTTTTTCTTTTTTTTTTTTGTTTTCGTGGAAAGAGAATTTTGCTCCGATGGCCTATTTGTCGGGATGCGACGCGTATCGTATGCAATAATACAACTATCGACATACGATATCGGAAAAGTATAGCTGCGAGGAGCCTATCCGTACGTAAGCTTGTCAGCACCCGATAGGCAGGTCGGTGGATGGATGAGAAGGGAAATGGGAACACCGGGAAGATCGCGAAAACTCCGCAAACAGACATGACAGACAGCGGAGGACGGGGAGGTGATGAGGAGAAGGAGATGGTGTCCTGCGTGTGCGTGTTGTGTGCAATCGACGTCGATGAGTGCGATACGTACCTGCCGAATGCTGTTGCCGATTTGTCCTACGTGTGCGTGATATGTGCAGTCGGCGTCGTCGAGTGCGATACGTACCTGCCAAATGCTGTTGCCGATGATGAATCCTACCCAAGGCTCGGCCTTCTTCTGAAGCTGTTGTCTCCTCTTCTGAGCTCCTGAACCGGTGGGTATGCCTGAGCGTGGCCGACGCGACGAGAGCAAAAGAAAGGGTAGTAGGGACAAACGAGCGAGCTTTGTTAACAGGTAGGGGGCAGATGAAAGGACGGGAAGATTAGGAAGACGAGGTTACAGTGAATGGGTTATCGGATCGGTGTACGAGAGGTTGAACGCCTGGGTTGGTCAAGTGAGCTCGTCCTGCCGATGGCTTCCGCCTACTAAGCCGTTCCTAAAGAGCTTGATACACACCCATATGTGGAAGGGCTGATCTGGAATGGAATCTGAATCGTATGTTCATTCATAAAGTGGCCGTGAAGCAGGACCAGAAAGGGGCCACGGAACGAATAGACACTTTCAAGTGCACCAGGGGAACTGCTTATCCTGATAGGGGAGTACGATAGGGATATTCCAGGGTTCAGTACAGCAGGTAGCTGTGCAGTTCGCCCACCACTCAGGGAATATTATCACGCAGCAGCACCTATATTTAGAACCCTACATAACACACGCGAGGCAGACCGACGAGCTGTATTGTATTCAAAGGTTACAGGCAATCAGATATTTCGTAACCGTTGCCCGTTTCAGAGACCAATTTTGTTAGCTATTATCGATCGACCTGCGAGGGAGGCCAAGTATAATTGGTTATAACGAGAACCTCGACACTATACCCATATTGCAAGTGTAGGCTAGGTATGTTGGGACGTGCCTACGTGCAAGCTGCGCTACCGTCTCTGAATATTGTAAGGGGCAGAGTGTCTTCAAGCCCATACTCATCCCTTTCTGCGAGCAGGTTCTGAATCCACGCATTCGTACTCTCTTCAACGCTCCACAACTACGCGTATCTACAGGCCTAGACGAACCGGAAAATGCCTCCTTACCTACCCCATAACCTTACGAACTTGCAATTCCTCCGCCTACGAACCAAGAACCCGTCCTATACGAGCTTCGCGGCAGATGGTACTGCGCAGTGCGATCAAAAGTCCAGAGGCCCTCTCATATTAACGCGATAATATACGGATACCGTTCTCCTACGATGTCCGCCCGCTCGTCTACCTGGCCATCGGCGTCCTCCATATGTACGTAACAGGTATGTAAATATTCTACGTCCTATTAGGCGGACATGCCTATGCCGAATAGATTAGAGAGACGTAAGGGGAGCATTGTTTATTTCGTGAAGTGAGTCGGAACTCGGTATATAAGTGCCTATCATATTTACACGAAGCCCATCCATCTTTCGTTTCCTTAACCATACATATATTTATTGACGAGCCCTTTTTAGATCTTCTGCAAGCTGTATAACGTACCCCTACTCCGTATCTGCCGCTTTTTTAGAATTCTCGACAGAATCCGCCCTACCCTCACCTCCCCCGCCTTCCTCCCGAGAAAGAATTCCGAACTTCTCACACCTTCTCCAAAGCCTTATGTAAAACTCCCATCGCCAGCCCACCCGCAATGCCAACAACACACTGAGTCGATCATTATATCCTACGTTCGCTAGTCATGAAACTCAGTCGAGATACGTTTTGGGGTAAATAAGCCAGTTGAGAATAAGCCACCATCGACTGTGTGGTGGATAGAAAGCCACAGACAGGATGGGAAGCCATGAATAGCTGAAGTGTTAGGGGGGCAGGTACGGGCGGCTACGTAAGGATACGAATAGACCATAAAGGACAGAGAGCCCATTGCCTTGCCTAGACCGCATGCCTAAGTCACAATTTCTTTCATTGTGATACTGCCCCGAGTCTCGCGAGAAGCCTATCGGAGGTGTTTTCAGGAGAGGACGCTGCCATGGAAGGTTTCGAGGCCTGGCCTAAGCCCTTCTTGCCACGCACGCAGTTCTATTTTACTAGCTCACACACAGGCGGCAACATTGGCTACGGGTACATCATGTGTAGAGGCCGGCATAACATCAAGCATAGCTGCCGATAGTTAGCCTCCCCGAAGACTCGGATGCGAAAGCGGAAGACACCCGTCCTGGCCTATGGGGGCCCTATGGACTTACTGGACATACAATTTTCGGGTATCCATGACCTATCCTATCATGTATATTACCGGGTTAGCTTTGCAGCATCGGCTAGGAGACCACTGGTGTTGAAAGTTAAGTAAGCCTGGCAAAGTGTACACCCGTTGGGCTATTCGGAACGCTGGAACGTGCCAGTCTGGCTATACATATGGGAGGACGCCCTTCTGCATTGGAATCTTACGATGGTAAATCACCAGCAATTATTACTCAAGATCCGCATCCATTCCAACACCCGCCATCAAAGCCCAATAGCGACAAGATCACTAATGCAGATCCAGCATCGTCGACCACAGAGCCATATACTCTAAACTCAACATCTTCAGATGCTTCAGGTCTATAATCGTCAGATGCTTCGGATCCAGCATCGTCAGGTGCCTCAGACCAAACATCGTCAGATGCTTCAGAGCCAACATCGTTAATATAACCATCCAGATCCTCCTCTCGAAATGCCTGGATCTCCTTTAGCAACATTATCGATTCCTTACTGGAATCGTTCACTTCGATGCTTTTCTGCGGGTTCGAGCAGATAGCGTCTGCCAGCCGATCTGCTAGGGTCCCCTTCCACGTCTTAGACCTATTAGCTTCTTGATAGCTATGTGTAAAGACGCCATTCAGACATACTTGCTTTGAAACCAGTTACCTGGAAGATTCCGAATCACCTCATGTAGCCAGTTCTTTAGCCACGCTTTACCCTCATTTTCGATACGGGGGTTTTGGAGAACCGTTATGATGCGAGCGAAGTACTTTATCCAGTCACGTGCTTGGTCTTCAGGGACACCTCGCGCAGGCTACGATTCGACCGTAACTTCAAGTTCCATATCTCGGGCCACAACCTCCCAACTGGCAAGGATAGTGTCGGCAAAGTAATGGCTTGGCCAGTGAAAGCAGAAATCAATGGTTCTGGAGTATACCATGGAATGAGCGTCGGCATGATCAACACGCTTCAGGCGGAACAGTTCGACCGCCTTTTTCTGCAACTTGATTTTCGACATGGTAAAGACCACCCAAACCAAGAAGCTTTTGGGCTGTAAAACTAAAAAAGAATGTTTCAGTACCAGGAGTTCATCCGTAGATACATTGGCATTTTGAAAACGACGCTTCCGGGTTCCCACGGGGTAGATGTGGCAGGGTCTCTTTCCTGCCGCAACATGAACTGGCGCCACCTGTATAAAGTAAAGGCATCCGGAAGTCAGTCGGTTCCCATAGGCCTTTACAGGGCTGCCTATGGTGCGGATGGTAGCAGTCAGGCTCGGTCGTACTATGCAGGCTGCACCCCCCGGGCATCACGGCAGCCTCAAATGAATGTACGCAGCATCCTCGGAAGTTCCGCGTGAACAATATCTAACAAGGCTGTTTGACCAAATAAAACAAAGCGAAACCGACGCATGCCGTGGGTTGTGATGTGTCGCTCACATAGCTCGGGCCGGAGAGCCTACATGTGAGAATAAGCCACTATTGGACAACAAGTATCTGCGTGAAACTTCGCCTTTGAACTGGTTCCCTGCATATGTATGCTACATCCACCTAGCAAAAGTCGGCAGTTACCACGAACCACCCAATAGTGCCCCACGACTGCTAGCGCCAATCCCACCATACGAGACACAAACGCCATATCACTACGATGAAAACACCCTATCCCTGCCGACACCAGAAGCTAGCTGCATAGACTATTGGCCCTACCAAGTATCTAGCTAGTATAGGCGGCTCAACCAGACGGCGACAATGCATAACACCATAATAGATTGGGCTGGTTCAGTCGGATGCATAGCAGTCGCGAGGCCGGCAGACGCGGTGATACGATCGATCCGGCCTGATTGGTTGCTAGACAGGAAGTTGGAACTTACGATAGGCGGTCTGCATAGCCTCACCGGGAGATCAATCCTACTTGGACAAAGCATATCCCTGACACATGTTCCTGCCCTAGATATTGGAACTGTATCGCTGCCTCGCGCTGGGGTAAATTCACACTACAGATCAGTTCCTGACCCTGTGAGAGCAACTATTCGCTAAGATCTAACCGCACGAATCCAAGGCGTACAAGCTGTGCTGGCGACCGGTCCGAACAAATTGGTCTCTTACTTAAGTTACATACCACACTCAGTATTATATTGTTTGCTCTATTACNCTCATATTTGCCTTGATTTAAAGAGCGACTATCTGTTATAATAACTTTTAACAGCTTCTAGGAATATCGAGCGTGCTTCCTGCTAAGGAGGATCCAGCCTCTAGCAGCCGTTGTCCTGAACAAATAAAACCCATTACCCGAAAGAAAAGCTACCGCAACTTACCCGACCTCCACCATTTTACTTTTTATAAAGACGCAGCATACTTATATCTGTTCCAGGCCTCCAAACATTTCCCTATCTCCTCGGGTTCAAGCTCTAAGACACTGAGTTTACCTACCATCTCAAGGTAGCTTGAAATGAACTTCTCCTGGCTCAAAATGCGTCGTTCTGGAACTGCGGAATAGCTTGCAGATCGACGAGGCGACTCCGAGTTCCGCGCCGACCCCCAGCCGCCGTCAATCGACCGCTCGCGGTAGCGTTCGACAACATCGTTAAGCAGACCGGAAGGAGATCTGTCTTCCCTCTTCCTGGTACCGCCTTCGACGTCTTCATACCGTTCCTCGGCTTGTCTGGCAGCTTGGTAAATGAACATATCCGCCTTCTCCTTTCCCCACCGAGCCCGCAGTGCAGTTCGAGTCTCCCAAGAGCGTTTGTGTTCCCCGTCAATATCCCAGGTCACATAAATATATGTACGAGGCCACCGTTTTCCCCTGCTCTTGTTTTCGGGGTTGAGCTGTTCTATATCCATCAGCCCTCCCCTGGTTTGCCAAGCAATAGCATGTATGGCTACAATAGTTCTGGCCCCGTACTTATACCTCCCATTGGCGCCTTTCGTATCCCCGTACCTAAGCGTCTGGTCTGTAACGCACTGTTCTGGCGGGGGGTTTTGCTCGTAATCAGGGTTATCGGCGTACTTCTCGATCCGGCAGACCGGTGCGTTCCGTGACCCATACTTGTTGATAAACAGCCCCGAGTGTCCTATCCACCCGACCGTTTTAAATTGAGACGAGTCGGCTGGTTTCCAGAACAGGGGCTTTCCGTAGTCATGGTCGATCGGCGCTTGCGGCTTATCGTCAGAGCCCTCCGCGGAAGCGGTCGGCACAAACAAGCCCTCCTCTCTTTCGACAGAGATTATTGGTATTTCCGGATTATTTAGTGTACGTACGGCCTCGCTGCCGTTTGCCTCGCTGGCAGGTTTACCCCACACCGGTCCTTCCACTCCATATTCCTGGCCTGCGTTAGGCTGTGAGGCTGGCTCAGGGTCGACGTCCATCATGTCCACATTTTTGCCTGTTTCGTCTATTTGCGCCCGTGACTGATCCTGTGGAGTGGCTGGTTGCTTATCGTCTCCAGTTTCTGGCGGAATAGTAATGTTGCTCTTTCCTGGGTGTGTAAGCTTGTCCACCAATTGACGTTGTTTTTTTCCATTTGGCTTTTTAGCCTTCTCGACGCGTGGTGATTTTGGATCCATAATGGGGCTTAAGATTGGAGCGATAATTCAGTACGTGGTGGTTGGGTTGAAAATGCCGTCCAGATATCCAGGGCGCTTCCCGCCTTAAGTATACGAAAAATGCGTCCCAGAAATGGGACCACGTCGACGATGTCCCGAATCCGTTCCTCGAGGGCCCGGATTGCGGCTCTTACAAGAAGATAGCAGGCCCAAATCGGGCCTTTGTGCACTGATACTGGTTTAGGTACCAGAACCGGGTCCCAAATATAGCTTCGACAGCGCTGCCAAATTCAAAAAGGGCAGAGAGACATAGAAGACTCAGAACGAACACGGAATATCGCCAACGGAAGCCACTATGGACAACAATTCACTACGCCGCCTGCAGAACTACATTGACGTAGAATTGGAGATCCACGTGCGTTCCCTTCGCAGGTTCGTCGGACATTTAGCCTTGGAGAGGCAGATGCAGTCTGCGGTGGCTGGAACGGCCAGTTGTCCGGCAAGCCTGGCAAGACGTGCCGCAGCCAGGGCGGAAAGAGACCATCACGTTCGCCGTTCGAGGAGGACGGGCTCTTCCGGATTCGACTCGGCCCTTCGTTCCGTAACGCGGAGGCTGGCAGCCATCACCTTGGCAGAGGAACATCCTCTCCCTTCCCGCTTTTATTCCCACCGGAGAGCACTAGAATGAACATAATTCAGCGGCTTATAACCTAATGACATCTAATCATTTCCGATATTTAGAGCTAAGGCAGACACGGGGAATTGGATGGTCAGATACGGGTTTCAACCCGTTATTCGTTAACATACCACGCCTTATATACAACCGCTTAAACGAGTACAAAGTATTTATAGGTAGCAGCCAATATATCAAGTATGCCGTAAGATCTTACGCTTTTTAGCAGCTTTTTATTAAACTGTGAATAAG
>JWIU01000043.1:0-84484 GCA_000966885.1 Xylaria sp. JS573 | reverse complement strand
GACTGCGCAGTGGCTGCTGTAGGCGCGGCCTAAGTAACCTCGCACGCCATCCTTTTGACGGCGTTGGTGCATCGGGATCGTCTACGTATGGCATGGATGCGTGCCTACGTTGTATGTAGAAACCCGAGGCCCCTGCAGGGCATCCTTAGGTAGAGTGCGGCCCTTCAACTACGGTTGTAGGTACATACCTTACCTAGGTACTGCACATGCTGACACCGGTACTACGCGTAACGGCCTGTATGTATTTCGTTAATCGACTCGATATACCTACCCTATTATACAAGTTTGTACTTTCTAGACCTTCTACTATATAGCTTTACCTAGAGTGGCAGACGTTGGCCCTCCGATTGACCATGTGCTACCTATTTGAGAGGGCATGCCCATGTCTACTACTTACTTACTTGCTTACCTGTGTCCCTATCAGGCAACAGTTTGCCCGCTCCGGTATGTAGGATTACCGCCATTATCAGCACCATCCACAGTGGGGATCGTGACCCGGTGCTCCCCTATGGGCCACAATACTACAGCGTACTAGTTCGTTGATGCAGCTTCGTCGCATCCTTCTCCGACCATACACCAGCACTTGGTACAAACAACCGTCAAGTTTAAGCTTACCACTGCCGACTTACTGTATGTATGTATGTATGCATGTATGCATGTATGCATGTATGCATGTATGTATGTATGTATGTATGTATGTATGTATGTACGGCCCATAAGGCTGCAAGGGTGGCTATTATTAGATACCTAGGCGCCAGGCACCAACCTACACATGATGTACCAGTGCATCCGTATGCAGTACAGATGTGCGCGTTGTGTATGGTTGTAGGAATTAATCGGGTAACTGCTGATCAATCTCACCTTTCCAGCATAGATGTGATTACGTAGTTGTAAACTTCGAGTGCCATATCACTGGGGATATGGCATTGACGCAATATCTATCCTGGCCACGCCTATATTTAGCTGCAGTTCACATCCATCTGTGGGTATCACCGTGTATCTCACGCTCTGCTTACGAGGCATTTCCTCGCTTCAGTTCTGAAGCCTCGGAACACCTGGATGAGTACAAGGCAGCAAGGTCACGCTTCCTCTCAGAATAAACAAAGTGGGCGGGGAACTACAGGGAATCGTTCACCTCGGTCACCAAAACAGATGAACTAAGCACTGGCTAGGTAGCTCATCACATAATAGATACTTTCGAGAAAAGTGAGCTCAGAGCCTTTTTTGTGTTAGCGATACTCTAGGAACCACCTCCATCCGTCTACCACCTACAATTAAGGAATTTGCTATCTAGGATGACCCAAGCAGGTGGGGTAGGATCAGGATTGCATTTGGATGCTGCCTGTTCCCCCACCATGGATTCAACATAGCATGGTTTGTTGCTCTGTAGTATTTAGATCGTACGCGTTCGGCCGACTTGGGAGACTTATCAATCTTTGCCGACAGGTCAGCAACTCTCACGGCGTCTAACCCCGGTACGCAACATGAAATGCTCCATCTTTTACTTAATATTCTCTGCCGTTTCGGGTATCCTATCAAGTCCCTTACATTCCCCAATCGAAACAGCGAATTCAACTCTCGCTGCTAGAGACTCAGACTCCGGTCCCTCAGCCACCTCGCACTATTCCGACCATGTCTTCCGAGGACGGTCTTCTCGAACAGAGGCTCTCGCGGCCAGGACCGGAGATCAAAATGGGAAGCAAAAGGGACGGAATGGCGAGAAGATTCAGTGCATAGTGTTTCGTAACAAAAAGGAAATCAAAAGTTCGGACCAAATCAAGGGGGTTGAAAAGAAAATCAAAGAGTACTCGAAATCAACTCCAAAACAACAGAAACTTCTCGGTGAACTTAGATATTGGCTGGTAGAGCTTACGAGAGACGAGGCTCTTAACCTCAGAAAGAAGGTGCCCGGTGTCGAAGCAGTCGTGCCAGATATCGAATGGACAGAGGGCGGTAATGAGCCAAAGAAAGCCCGCCGATCTCAGGAAGCCCGCCAGTCACCAAACACGGGTTCTTACGGTTCTATGTCAAAGAGAAAAGATACAGGCTGGGAACAACAAACTGCAAGGGTTCCCCTAGATCTAAGATCTCTCAGTCAGCCATGGTAAGGGGAACCTTGAATGTTGAACCGATCCCTCCCCCCAGAGTACCTGTTAATTATGTTTTCCTACGCATTCAACCGACTAATCAAGTTTGGTAAACAGGGATAAAGATGACCCCCAGAAATATAAGGATATTAAAAAGTGGAAAAAATACGTATACGAAAAAAATCCAGGAAAGGGCACCTTTATCTATTCCCCAGGAAGGGGAGTGCAGTATAGTGATGGCGTGGTGCAAAACGTAAGCTAACATGTTTCTTGGGTCTCCTTTGGATATAGTCTGTCCTCTTGACTACCTACCCGTCTCTCTCGCTAATGTGGTGTACCCATGCTATAGGAGTTGCCTAGAAGAGAGGGAATTGAGAGCCTTTTGACGCCTCAAGCTGCGCAAGACAACGTAAGGCCAGACAAGGATGATGACGAGCGGTCGCATGCCACATGCAATGCGGACAAGTTGGTCGGTAAGACGCGAGGTGTTGCAAGAGAGGCTACACTGGTAGTCGTCAGGATGCACAACAGAAGGGTATCCGACTTTTTAGGCGCCCTCACCGTCACCATCGAAGACCTCGAGAAACATCGCGCCGCCGGGCAGAGCCGCAATGGGAAAAGCGTTGTGAATCTTTCGCTCGGGCACGAAATTGACCCTAGATATTGGGACCCGAGTTTCCCCTGGCCCTCTCGTGCTGACACATTAAAGTTCCACGCCGAGGCGAGGGATTTGATGAACATGATAATGAAACGCTACGACGTACCTATAGTCTGCCCGGCTGGTAATCACCTAGATCCGAACTTGATGCTTATCGATACATTCCCTGCTATCGATGCAGGTGAGGACTTGCCAATAATCGTCGTCGGTTCTGCAACTGCGGAGGGGATGAGTACAACTTGGTCCCAAGTCGGACCCCAAGTCTTCACACACGCTGTGGGACCCGTCAAATGCATGGACAAGAATGGGAGGATCATGGAGGAAGGGAACAGTAAGGGCACGTCTTATGGTATGTCTTCTTCTTTTCCTTTTTCGTTTTCTGTTTGACTTTCCTCCTCACCACATTTTATATCCTACCGCTGACTCTTTACTATTACAGCTGCACCTATAGTTGCCGGCGTAATAGCAACTATACTGGGACAGGATCCGATGCCTTTCAAGTACGAACCTGGTGAACTGGTCCGTGAGCTGACAAACTTTATGTTGGAGTACAGGACTGCGCTACGGGGCCAGGATAAAGATGTAAAACTCAGAATGATATGGAACGGTGCCACCGAAAAGCAACACCTCGACTGATGAAGGAGAGGGAAGATTTCTAGGTCCTCTCGGAGGCTTGAAAGCGATGAACACTCATGTAGATAAGATCACTACTTGCTTAACTTTACTTTTCGGTATTCCACTTATAAAACCGCATAGCCAATGATCTTGCGAGACATGGCGGTAATGCGGGTGGACTTAAGACTAGCCGGGTATCTCGAATAGAGAAGGATAATACAGATTAAAGCGCCAGGGACATGTGCCATAGCATGATGGTGAGTGGGGATGTTTAGTTGGACACAAACCTGCGCGGTCACACGTCTCGGGTTGGCCAATTCGCATCGATCAGTCTAGGCCCTTGAAGCGCAACACGCCGTGAGCTCCGTGGGGTCCCAGATCGACGTTGCCCTTGCCCTTCTTTCTCTTTCCTCGCTTTCGCCCCTCGTCGCTATCTGAGCTGTCTGAATCTGAATCCTTGCTCGCCTGCCTTTTGGGCTTACCCTTGGCTGGCATACCATTGCTGCCCTCGTCGTCAGAGTCGGCTGATACATCGTTATCATCATCGTCGTCATCACTGTCGTCGTCGTCGTCGTCGTCGTCGTCGTCGTCGTCACTGCCGCCTCCTAGCTCCCGCGACTCCTGCCAGATCTTGACCGTCTGGCCCCCGCCGCTGATCATCCGGCCTTGGCTATCGAATCCGAGCCCGACCACGGCCTCGATGTCGTCGTGTTGCAGAACTCCCTCGACTTCCCTCTTCACTAGGTCCACGATGCGCAGACTACCGTCCCCCATGCCGACCGCCACCTTCTTCCCGCGCGCGAGGTCCTCGGGGATCTGCACGATGCAGTCGAGGCTCTCGCCGCCGCCGCCGCCCTTGGAGGAGGGGTCGACGACGACGCGGTCCTGCTGGTCGTCCCAGGCGCCCTTGTCCCAGAGCGTCAGGACGCCGGTGCCGGTGCCGACGGCCACGACGCCGTTGTCGCGATTCTTCTTGGGGCCCAGGCCGGCGACGAAGGCGCTGCAGAGCAGCTCGTCCTCCTGGTCGTCGCTGCGCACGAGCACGCCGCGCCGCAGGTCCGTCACCGCGAGCGTCGTGCCCCCCGTCGACACCCACTGCTTGCTGTAGCCGCTCGTGCTCTCGGCCGACGGCGGCAGCGGCGTCAGCCCCGACACGAAGTCGTCGTGCGGGAAGTGCGACTGCTGCGGCCTCCCCCCGCGCGCGCCCAGCGCGTGGTCGCGCATGTCCACCAGGTGCAGCACGCCCGAGTCGCAGGCCAGCAGGAGCGTCTGCGGCGACAGCACGTGCAGCAGCGTCGGCGCGTCCGGGGTCGACTTCGTGCTCGGGATCGCCATCTTCGAGATCACCTGGCCCGTCGCCGGGGAGAAGTGCTTCACGAGGGAGTCGGTGCCGGCGGAGTAGAGGGCTAGTGGTGCAATTGGTTAGCCACGAAATGCATCTTGTAATTGCATTCGGCAGGGAGAAACGTGGCGTGGCGTGACGTACCCGAGCCGTCGTTGCTGAAGGCCAAGCTGCGGCAGCTGCCTTTGTGTCTGCGCGTTCGCCAAAGGGTGTCGATGGTGCCCTTGCCATCGGACAGCACGCTCAGGTCGGCGTCGTCCTCGTTCGAGTGATCGGGGGCGGGCAGACGGAAGCACTGGACGTGGCCGCTCGACAGGCCGACACCGAGGAGGGGCTCCGTCGGGTGCAAGGCCTGGGTGAAGAGCTCGGCGCTCAGCGGCAGGGTGCAGAGATTTTCGAGCATGGCTGGATCGGGGGCGCTCCAATTGGGGGTTGATTTTGAACTAGAAAGGCGTATCACTCCTCCGCCATAACCGGCATCCCAATTGACGCGAAATCGAGTCGGGAGGAGGGATTGCTGAGGACGGGGAGGACGGTGGACGCGGCGGAAGGTGGTGGCGTGTGTGATGGGAGAAACTTCGATTGTTGCTGGCTTAGCGAATAGGTTGTTTTCGAGGGCACGTACTCTTCGTTAGCTGAATATTTTGTGATTGTTACGTAAATGCATAAAAAAGAATTCCGATTCATCTCTCATCACCACTGCCTGGCTGGGTACATCTGCTACGCCTCCGCCGTGCGTTTCCCACGTGCTGATGAATGCACCCGCTGCCTGGAAAGAGAAGTTCTGCGGGCTAAGGTATCGTATCGTGCTGATATGCATTTCTTACCCGAACCATCACCTCCAGCTTTAAGCCATTTCTGTTCGTTTCGTTGCTCGATACTTCGGATACTTCAGAGTGACTACCGCAGGATATGCGGCGATGTCAACGTACTTTTTTCAGTTACGAGCGCTTCTTATTTCTTATCGGTAGACATAGTCTGTCCCACTTGTCTTGTTCAACGTGCGCTGCCTAGCCCAATATTCAATACCGCGATGCTCGCCCCGTAGTGTGGTGCCCGTCCCCTGGCGCGGTGATGCTTTGTCGAACTTGGACGGCGGGGTAGATGGAGCTATGCAGCTCGAGATGCTTTGACCTGGCTGGACCAGGTTGACGTTACTCTTCAGCTATAAAAAATGTATATCCTCGAGGAACTCAACGTGATGCCTACCTGGGAACACGCCTTCATCGACTGATCTCCCGTCTGCTATAAAATGTGCTGCGGATCGCAAACTCCATATCCTTAACTAACCTTACCAACCGGGGCCTTCTGGGCGTACCAAAAGAAGTAGTCGAGGTAAATGTGCGCTTTTGTAGTCTGGAACTCATTCTGCACTCTGCGAAGGAACTCCTGCATCTCCGTCGGCGACTTCCCAAGCGCCTGGTAGATCTTGGGCGTGAACGCGTCGAACAGCTCCGCAAACACGGGTTTCATATACAGGCCGATAAGCCGGAGTCTCCGGGCCTGCGGACATCGCCAACATTAGTGTACGGAGAGAAGGAACAGGCGTATTGTCTGCTCAAGTATACCCCTATATGAGAGCTTGAGACGGGAATACCAGGAGAACCTACCTTTGGCCAGATGCCAACGGGGCACTTGAATCTCCGGCATTGCACGTTGACGAAGCCGGCCCGCACAAGCACCTCCTCTAGGTGGTTTGCGATATCCCAGCGTGCGCCGCGCCGTGCCATCGCCTCGCGGACCAGCTCGTAGAACTCGACCATCAGCGAGTCGGCGGGTAGCGTGCCGTCGTCGCACTTCACGATGCCGCCAAACTCCTGCACCTCGATCCAGCCCCCAGGTCGAAGGTGACTGTTGAGGTAGTAAGAATATTGATTCGTAATGAGGTCTTATTGGTGGAATACCAGACACGATCAAAAGGATAAGAAAACGAGGGCTCTGGATGGATTCTTTGCTTACGTGATAATCTGCCCCAACAACTCGTCTGCCTGCCGGAACGGGGGCAGCGTCTGCCGGATATGCACCAAGTCCCAGCCGTCGCCGTGCGCCCACTCATCGGCGATGTCGTCAATGACGAACTTAAGATTGCAAGGGAGCCAGGAGGGCTGGATGGGGCTGAGGTCGCACCCGACGACCTCTGCGCTGGGGAATAGCTCGGCTACTATGCGCGCGTGTGTGCGTTGGTATCAAACTCAGCTTAGGTCCTAGGCATTAGGTACCTAGGGACAGATAACTCACCTTCGATGGCCCAGGACCCCGTGCCGGTGCCGAGGTCGATTATCCTCTGCGGGTAGTCGCCGATGGGCGCGAAGAAGTATTTACCCCTGTGATGGTGTGAGCACATTCGGTGGCTGGTGCCAGGGTTCCGTTAGACCAGGCACCTCGTCAGCTCCAGGAATGCCGCATGCTTCAAGTCTTCTCTGTTCTGCTCGACCTCGTCATTCGGTATTGGGTCTAGCCATGTTCAACAGGCGATCACTCATCATTAAAAGAAAGCTCTTTCGTCGTAGTAAGGGCCTTTCCTCGGCTCGAAGGTATAGCGCTAAAGCTCAACCCGAGGGGGGTACGCAAGCCACCGCTACGGAATCGTACGAGGATGAGAGACAATACTAAAAATAAACCAACGTACATGTCCCATATCGATATTTATGGTACTGATAACAGGGAAGAATGATCAGCAATCCATCCACGCCATGCCGGGTATTATTGCAACGCTTAAGCATGCACATCCGGCTTTTTAGCATATGTACATACTCTGCGGCCGTTTTCGTAGGCATGGCGGTAGATGGTCGACGCGACGCTCCCAAACCGGCTAATGGACTCGACGTCGAAATCCGCCGTCTCGAACTCGTCGTCCTGGACGTCCCCGGGCCCGGCCACCGTAATCTCGTCGCTGCCCTCGCTCTCCATCGTCGCCTGTTCCGGACCCCGGTGATCGTCCTCGTCGTCCCATTCCGGTTGCGCCGCGCCTGAGCTCATGATCTGCGTAGTTATGTGCACCGGTATAGTATTTGAAGAGTTACATGCGCGGGCGGCACTTTCCCCTCGTGGGAAAACAGTCGGTGTATGTGTAGGCGATGATGACGCGCTGGCTCCCGTCAGACCAGAGCTGGGCTGCAGGAGAGATCTGGCGGTCAGCTGAACAGGAGGATCAGTGGTGGTCGTCGCGAGCCCCCGCCGAGAAAGAAGGAGGAAAAGCGAGGGCGGGGAAGAAACATGTAGTTAGGGATAGAATCAAGCCGTAGATCACCTGTACTTATGTAAATGTCTCCGGGTGGAGCCGATTCCAGAAATCCGGTCTACCTGTTGTGCGGTCTCGTTATTAGCCCACTCCCTTATTACCGCCAGACCGGGGCTCCGCGCAGGGCGCACTGCAGGGGTCTGTGGCCGAGTGCCGTCCGCCTATGGGCTTAGGTAGATGTAATGCATATAATAGTATATAGCCATCCACATCTTACCTGCATTGCATAAACTCGTCGAACGACCACGTCGTCATGGTGGTTTGTGATGCACTTGGTATGGTAGACGCCGGTTCATTCGACTAGCGCCTAGGCCGGGTCGGGCCGTGTGCATGTAATACCTTTGCGTCGTTCTAACCAGGTCGCTAGGTCGAAGCTTGGAGGATATCGTGTCGAATCGGTTTCTTGCGACGACACATCACCATCCGAGAGCCAGTGGAAAAGATCGCACGCAATTGTGTGCATGTACATAGTACATAATGTAGGGTAATCAGGTATAAATCGATGCGCGCTCCCCTCCCCTTGTCTCCATTCCGCATACCACCTTGGACCCGCTAACGACGACATGCCAAGCCAATAATTGCCGATGTCTCGCCATCTTGGTGGCGGATCATATAACAAGCTTTGAGGAGATCTGGAACGAGATGGCCATGATCTCTGAGCCGAGTTTCCACATAATCCGAAGACTTACAAAGACCAGTACCACAATAGGGACAAAGCACTTTGAGAACCCTGCTAGATAGGGACAAAGGAAGAAAGGTAGGACAATAGCCTATGTTTCCACTTAGTTTACTATATTCGTCTTTTCATGGCCAGGCAGGATACTCTCCACGGAAAACGATATCATCTAGTAAGGGATGAAAAGTTGAAACGCAATGTTCATTCAGAGGGTGTGTGATTATGGCATGTCTGGAAAATAACGAGTATCGCAATAATCTTGAGCTCTATGCTTGCCTATAAGAGGTCATCTGAACACAGTATCATACGTATATATGAAACATGAATTACCTATCTGGATCTTCCTTTACCTAGATATTCAGCTTTTTTTTTTCTTTTCCTTCTGCCATCGAAGGAAACACCCAGATTCTATGGTAGAACACAACAAGCGTAAAAAAGGAGTAACTCTCTCATTGGTACTTTTTTCCGACCTTAGCAAGTACAACAATCTGGACAAACAAATAACACCAGTGGCTGTTGTTTCCACATAACACTTCATAATAAAGAGCTCGTTTATGCGCTTTTTGTAGTAGCGGAAGTATGCAATGAATGTCATGTAACTATAGAAGTGTTGTAAGTCAAACTTAGACTTCGATTTTGCGGGCAAGGAAAATAAATACTAAGGTTAGTGTCTCCAGCCGGATCGGTTTTGCCTCACCATCGTTATCTAAGTACCTACTTACAAGCCAACGCATCGTCGCCGAACTATTTGTATAGCTACCCACCTTTCTAACTTGCTTTACAGTGCAACTGAATCAGTTAACTTCACAACTCCACAATGGGTTCCATGATGTCCTCTCCTACCAGAAAGCAACTTTGCCGGGATGAAGCTCGGAGACAAGAGATGATCAACTTACTTACGGAGCTCGAAGGAATGATGGAGGAACACGTGAAGCACGTAGAAGCTATCATAAACGAGAGCGCCGAAGCCGCCCGAGATGACCAGTTTTATGAGAGTGAGACTGAAACTACCACCGATATGACGCCGTCCGGCCAGAAACCATCCCTATTGTGGGCGAGGACGCACGACGTGGCACACGATGATGCAGAAGTCGTGTGGTGGCTGCAATGACTGCCCAACGAGGCCATTCAGGACCATCGAAGTCTGTCGGGGCAATATCTATACGTGTGTGTGTGAGGGAGGGAGGGAGGGAGAAAGGAGGTCCAGGTGTGGAGGTAGGTATGGTGCGGGGTGGTCGGCCCTATCGTGACAGGACACGCTCCCGCCATCAGGGATCCGAGGGAGATTAGACAACAAGTCGTTGCAACTCAGTGTACAACATGTGAGATGTCGGCGACGACGGCTCTTGCCACCGCCAGGGCAACATCAGACAGGTCATGCTCGTCACTGCTTTTGCCGTTGGGTTAGCTGGCAGAGCGATTGTCGGGAACGGGGCCTTGTCAAGAGAAAAGTGGTATCACTGGTAGCAATTTTTTTTCAGTAATTCAGCGTTTCGTTATGTTTCAAAGGGGTAGAATACAGATGATTTTGCCGAGAATAATGTCATGTAAGATATATTAAGTCCGTTGAAATCATACGCCCAAGAACGGTATTGAATGTTTACCATCCTATTGATATAAGCCTCGTTCAAAAATTTGGGGAAAGAACGTATTTACCTATATGAATAGATTCTAAACCAAATAATATTCGGAATATATCACAAGACAATTGTCATGTTTGGTAAAAGCATTTAAAGTGACTAGACTTAGTCCTCTAAGTTAACTAAATATTGGCTCAATGGTTCATTTTAATAGGAGAGCGTAGTTTATAAGGAGGCAAGAAATCGTCAATACAGACTGTTTACACACTTATCATGACAATATCTAGGTCAGTATTGTCATCGTAAAGTTTCTTGGTATGGGAGTTATAAATTATGAGCTTAAGGTGTGTCTGGCTTTATAAATAAGAGGTCTCATCACATCAAATAGTGATGAAAACTCGAGTGCCAGATTATCAACGTTGTAGCTGGGAAGTGCCCTTGATATAGGACACGATGGGATGATGAAGTCAGTATACAGAAATACCGACCGCCTCATCCAGACTTGACATACAAAATACTAAAGGTGACGTGTTCAAGCGATTTAAGAGTTTCTCTTTCACTACAAACGTTTTCATGGGTTACGCATTCATTCAAGTACATAAAATCAGGAGCACCTATGCACTGAAGGGGTGACTTACTTTCTTATCTTTTAATGCCCAGTGGGCTTCTATTAAAGCCTGTCGCCAATCTATAGTGAGAGGAAATCGAACTACAAGGATATCTACCAAAATATCTTCGTTTCATCTATTTCATCTAGTGTTGCGATAGCACTACGATTGGCTATTTGCTCATAATCACTTGGGACATCGGTGGGTCCTGTATTATCATGTTGAGTCCAGGAGTGATTTCAAGGGGGTGCTCGCAGATTGTCAACCCTTTAGGTCATGAAACCATTAAGCCGCTTGAGCTCCGCGATCTGCTTCTCAAGATCCAGAAGGTTCTGCTCGAGAATGGCAGCATCTTCCGAAAGCGAGGCACCAACAAGGGGGTTATTGGGGTCCAAATCGATCGCGTATGTGCCCTCGCCCTCTCCATCAGGAAAAAGCAAATCCCTCAGTGATTTATTGACGCCTTCGAGGCCGTGGGCGAGAGTGGCGATATCGCTAGCGAGGATGGAAATATTGTCACCGACTGTGATACATGGCTCCGAATCAGTAGGTGGTCCGTCCGCTCCCATTATGACGGAAACGTTGACAGCCAGGGTAGAAACCTGGTCGGCGAGAGCAGATAAACCCTCGTCGATGGAATTGGAATCGTTGCTGCCCATTGTGGAATATTTAGTCTTCATCAGAGAATTTGTTTTTAAGAGTTAGTACTCAAATGTGATGCAAAACCCGACACACGCCGATACAAGGGTTAACCGGACACCTTTTATACAAGAATAATGCCTTCTTTCAATCCCTATTGTCCTAGAACAATCAGATTGCCATGATACAGGCCTTCAAGACACTTTGCATAAAGAAATAACAGAAGATTGTTCTATTAGCACTCGTTATGTACAACACTAGTCTCTCCGTTAGCCTCTTTATGCGGCCTGTGACTAATTACAAAGACGTTGAGCCAAACCTAGCTAGAAAGAGGCCGGCGGACTAGTGATTATGTAGATTAGGAAGTAAGGCTTTAGTCACAAGCGAGCAGTCTTATAATAAATTCATGTTGATATTCTCAACCAACACACGACGGGACATATCAACAGGCTCTATTCGGCCAATGGGGATGTGGAAGTGCTATCATGGGATGTATGCTAGGTATAGTGAGTGGCTGCAGTGCTCTACCAAATCATCCACCTACCTGTACGCTTTAGACTTCCGGTAGCAAGTGAACCCCTTCAGTTGAGCCGTGAACCTGTCTGAGGTGGATCTGCCATGAAAGGCGTCCCTCGAAAACCTGATTGCACTGGTCGCAAGTGACGGCGCCATTTTCATGCAATTGTGCAGGGCAGAAGAATATCCTAGAGTGGTGGAAAGGGGCGTGGAAAATGTAGGGAAGAGATCATTGCCATGACTACCTAAGTGGAACAGACGGACTCGCTCTGCTTTACTCGCCTCATCCTCTGGCCGATACTTTAGACGCCGATACCTGTTTGAGATGAAGACTACATACAAACCCATCCTCCCGTTTTATTACCGCTGTGAACGGACTCATCCTCGTTGTTGAATCGGAAAATCTCGTTGAGTAATTATTCAAAAGGTTCTGGAACGGGCTCGGGGAGCTCCTCCTCAAGACGGAGCTCGCGCTGTGCAACGATGTGCACCCAGCGGTAGGCAATGTAGGCGAATGTAGATTGATCAAATGTCTCGCGATGAGGAATGATAGCACGGGCACAGTTTTTGCCCTCGCCTTCGTCCATCTTAGCACGTAGTACCCAGTGCTGTTATCTCGTCATAGTCTGGTCCAACGGGTGTATGTCCGTATATTACGTACACGCCGCTCGCCTCAAGAAAGGCGCCTAACACTGAATAGCTGCCATAGGACCCAAACTCACTTGTAAAAATGCAGGCGCTAGAAAGAGAGGCGGGCGCTGGGTCACAAAATGTAGTTTCGTTAGCGGCCGGTGCGGTTCCAGAAACCAACAGCAGCAACCTATTACAGGCGGCTGACCTCGATGCGGCCGATTTCCATATTGGGTGTGATTGGCCGGGGGCTGTGGCCGAAGATCCGGGGATTCATGAGGCCCGGCGCCTCGGTCCTGGGGGCATCCCGCCGCGCCCAATCATTCTATGAAGATGAATGCGCAATTGTGGCATACTTGCAGTATGCTACCAACACAATCTGGGCCAAAAACATGCCGTAGGCATGCAGAGGAAGCCTACACTGGCGCTATGTGCGTATTATATCTGGGTAATATCACCAACACGTTGTGTCCGAGGCGCTTGAATTGACTGTATCCCTGTCGTGACTCACCCACATTAAGCCATATACGGTAGAAGATGGAGTTATCCCAGCAACGGTAGAAGTTACTAGTAAATGGAAGTATAATACTTATTAAACGGCTACCCAAGTACCTACCTACAGTCACTGGCCTTAAAGCCTCGCCGCCGGCCTTGCTGTCGACCTGTTGACAGAGAAGTGAGCCCCTTTACTGTTGTTAAATAAGATACATCCGGTTTCTAAAAAAGATTGTACTGAAGTGGAACTAATGCCGCTTTCTAACGGACTTCGGTTTAGTAAGGGTGAATCACAGTCAATTTAAGCGCTTCGGTTGCTGTGAGTGGATTTACTCGCAAGTATCCGTGGGTCCGTGCCGATCAGTCTTCAACGATATAACTACAGTACCTAATCTACCTAGTCCGTACATGCAGTATTTCATCTCCCCTGGTACTAGTGGTCACGGCCGCTGGGGGCTGCGTATTTTTCGGCCTTCAGCCTGGCGTTGATCGCGAAACTCTTCTGGATTTCTTGGTATAGCCTGGGATTAGCCCTTTCAATATCCGACCATGTCACCCTAGGCAGTGGGGGCGGGTCAAGCTCAGGAGTGCCAACACCTGCCGCGCGCCTCCTGCGATCTTCTGTGCCTGGCCTAACGGAAGTGGGATTGGCCGGGGCGGGGTCTCTGTTGGACGGCGCGGCACTATGCCCTCGCTGTCTCTCATTGTCTGCAAATGGGGTTGCAAGTGTTAGATTGCTTCCAGGTTGGAGTCAAAGTGCAGGGGTACTGACACGGGGGCATGATGAGCAGACTTCGATGAAGCTCAAGGGAGTAGTCTTGATGCTTAAGCGGTAATGAAACGACGTCCGATAGCGCAGAGGGGGATAGCCAAAGGATGAAGGGTCTGACAACCAAGGACTGAAACCAGACCAAAGGGTCTATTGCTGATGAATTGGTCAAGACAGCTGTTCGTATTTTCTTGTTGCTGGGGATGCTTTAATCTGTATTCTCTGCTCGATTCCATTGCGGGTCAATGAAGCCTTATATATGTTTCGTTTTCCTATCTGGTGATCTACTACGATGTCGAGAAGTTGTGGGTCTTCATGACAAGCAACAATGGCTTAGCAACCTTAACCAACATGCAGTCATTCGAATAGGCTGCGACAGCCTTGCGAGTGGCTTAGCGCTAGGAATATGCAAGGAAATATTCTTCAATGGCACGTATGCCCCTGGGCACGTATGCCCCTGGGCACGTATGCCCCTGTAAGAGGCATCCCGAGGCCGGGTTATGATCCGATTATGCGGGCCGACCTGGCCACTGACCGACCGTGAACGGCCCGCACCTTTCACGCGCGCGGTTCGGTTACACAAAAATGAGGCAGCTTCCCCGGTCCTAACCCTCTGATAGCCGCCTCAGAAGGCTATTATCTATCACAACCTAACGAGGAGACCGGGTTCTGCGATTCAATACAGAGTATCATTGGATCTTCTGTTCCAACATCATAACCCACATCACTATTTTACCTCGCTACGGTCAGGAGGAATCAGGCCGCCTCCCAGCGCTAACAAGCTGGTCGGCCTTTAGGGCGTATCGCTCACCCTGGTTGAATATACGCAAATAGTAGTCTCATGAGAATCAAGTGCGAGCGTTAGTTGCAGAATAGTCATTGGACAGTAGCGGGACCTGTATGAAGCCTGAGCAAAGTAATGCTTGCTAGACCTAGAAGTAAAATGAATATATAAGGACAGCATCTCGGGATATTCATCTTTGCTTTGTGTCTAGATCTATACTAAGCCTTACAACTTGTTCAACTATACTCTCTTCCTTTGCTCTATTATTGCCGTGTGCCTCTTACTTGGATACCTAGCCGACATAGGGTCGCCCGTGTTCAGCAAATTCTGATTATACGAAGATTTTTGTTTTGTCGATACTTCGGAAAGAATTACGACCAGTACCATCCTTCTTGAATCTCATAACCGCCATTGTCAAACATGGCCACTGTGTACCGGTAGGTCATATTTGGCTCTCATCACAAAGTTGGCATAGGATAAACTAACCATTCTGTATAGCCGACCTTCTTATTGGGATCAACAGGAGGTTGCTTCTAGCGCCGTATCGAACATTTCACTGAAACCACCTGGGTATAGCAAGGAGGATGTTGTGTGGCACGCTTGGAGCGAAATATGCTCTGTGTATTTCCCCAGGAGGGCGCCGCCAGGTGGCGGACCAATGTACAGCGTTCAGCGCGAGGCATACCGGGGATTACCCCCTAACGAGTGGGAACATAAGCCCGATGTCGCCGTCGTGCGCATTAGCCGTGTTGTTCCACGACCTGGGCGACACCCGGACGCAAACCTGCGGGATTGTCTCTGGATCGAGTGTAAGGCACCGGACCTAGACAAGCCCTCTGGTTGGGCCAACGTCATGGACGAAGCGGTCGGTCGCCTAGCCCATGCGCACGGCACCCGCCCGGTATATCTCATACTCGCCATCGGGTTGAAGTGGATGATCTTTCTGTGGGATCCAGCAACCCGGCGTGCCAACGCACCATTGGAGATTGAGGCACATAATGGGCGTACGTATTGGCCGATCGATCCACGCATCCGTCCTATACCGGGGGAAGGATATGTGCTGCAAGGAAACCGTGGGCAGCTTATTGTCGATACAAGACTCGCGCATTCTCTTGACTTTTGGACCATGAGATCCAATGGCACGCCGAGGAACTGGACGTCGATGCAACTCTTGGAGCACCACTTCGCCACCATTCAGAATGATCCGTTGCCTGGCCCGAACCCACATAGTTTTGGATGATGGAGGACAGGCCACCTGTACCCAACGCTGTACCTATATATTGTATATTAGCGGGAGATAGTTTCTCAGAATGTCAAGGAGTTCTTGGTTTTCAGATTTCTACCTAAGATTGTTTGAAGTTCCTTATTGAGTAGAAACGATTAAAGCCCCGGTGAAACTGCTTAAGACCACGGTGATTCGTGAACGGTAACGCAAATGCAGGGAGGTAAACCGCACATCAGTACAACTGGCTTATAACAGGAAGTACTGTACCAATATAAAATCACGGCGAAAACCCTCATGAGGCTTATCAATTAACTGTACCTAAACCTACTTCAATAGCCCTTATAGGCTTCAATTACTTCAATCGCGGGCGACTTTTCAGCAGCCACTTACAGCTACCAACACCGGCCGCTAGCCTCAAACTATCGCGATGACTTTAACGAAATGTTGACGTTAAAGACGAAGTCCTTGTAGATTGTAAAAGTATTATGCAATGCTAAAAGAACTACGTCAATCCGCCAGTCAGAAATATTAGTGACGAGGTACCTGCTTTATACACTGATCACTGTGGCTTTAAGCGTTTCCTCACCGAGACACTGCAAACAAGGAGACGAGAATACCCGAGCGGCGGTTAAGATCAATCCCGTAAAGTCCGGTTCATCTGTCAGCCCTTCAATATAACACTCTGCAAGTATTCCCCTCCGCAATATACTCATTGTATTTCAGATCGCCTTAAGAGCTTGGCGTATGGCTGTGATCAGCTGTGTTGTGGTTCATGTCGTTGCACGGGTAGTGATATCTACATACATAGCCATGGGGTTGGCAGGGCTTTGATGCGCCAACTCTTATTAGTCGAACGCGCTTGTATCTCCTACCTAGGATAGGTGTGGCGGGGGTATCCACATTGTGCATCCTTATCTACAACCAGAGAGAATGTGCAATTAGTAAATGTCATCTGCATCGCTTTTAACAGTGAAGCTGACGAGTACCAGGATTCAAGCCACTCGGATTTCAGCTTCCTTTCTTTAAGCATGTATCGGTGAGTCTTCCGCAGAGTCTTCCGCAGAGTCTTCCTCGTTGCCGGTATACCTCTACTGCACTAAAGCCTCTCCTGTTTCCCGAGAGGAGACCCTGGGGCCTAACCTTCGTAAACAACATATGTCAACGCGAGACGAGCTTTGTGTTGAAGAGCCTTTCTGTGCCATTGTCTTCTCCATTGCCATAGGGATTATCCCGCACAAGGTAAAGGTGAAAGACTAGGGTAGGGCGAATAAGCAAGATAGCCGGCGCTCGTCGATCCACGGCCGTGGTGGGCTAGGCCTCGCCACTCCACAATTTAAGGCAGCTGCTTATCTGGGTGGCTCGCGTGGGATCTTTTGATAAGTATTTTTCTCGTCCGTAAAATGGCTTATATATATCGCCATTATTCCCGTCGAAATATCCGAGCATAATAAGGCTCGAGGTGTGAAAAATCAGCAACAAGGACCCCGATCCCCTGAATGGGCGTTACTGCTTCAAACGCCGACTGATTGGCCGTGTTCCCCGCGATTGAGTGCTGAACTTGGACTACCTGCCCGCGCGGTTGAGCATCACAACCGGAACCTCACAAGTTGCACCTCGACCAAACCGGCCGCAGCAGTCTCGCGCCATGGATGAGGATCAGGGCCCGTCGCACATTGTGCCACATAGGCTGCCGAAGAGGACTATGCGCGACCGACTGGACGGCATCAGGCGGACCTTCTTCACAAGGCAGGGTCTTCTAGGCGACTACGATTATGTCTTCCTCTTCCGACCCAATTTGCCCTTCATGAAGAGCACCCGGCAGACGGCGCCTTTCTTCGGGCTGAACGACAGGATGCCCGTCGTTCTGGCACTGCTGCTTGGTCTACAGCATTCTTTGGCTATGCTGGCTGGGATCATTACCCCTCCGATTCTCTTGTCGGGGTCATCTGGGGTCAATTTCCCCGCTGATGTCCAGCAATACCTGGTTTCGACCTCGTTGATCGTGTCCGGGATTCTTTCCATGGTACAGATGACTAGGTTCCATATTTACAAGACACCGTCAGTCCGATTTTGTCCCCTTGCTGAGGTCCCAGTTAGATCTCACATGTCACCAAAGAGAGGCCTACTTAAAGCTTACCCACGCTTCTCAGATACTACATTGGGACGGGACTGATATCGGTGGTTGGCATATCGTTTTCCGTCATCACCGTTGCTCAGGGGGGTATTGCTCAGATGTACGCCAACGGGTTCTGTCCAACAGACGCAGACGGAACGAAGCTGCCTTGCCCGGACGCCTACGGGGCACTCCTCGGCACCTCGGCAGTGTGCGCCCTCCTTGAAGTGCTGATCGCATTCCTGCCCCCCAGGATCATGCTCCAGATCTTCCCTCCCATCGTCACCGGCCCGACCGTGATGGTAGGCTTCCTCACCCTACGGGATCCCGTGCTTGACTAACGGTCCTTGTAGCTGATCGGCATCAACTTAATCAAGACGGGCTTCAAGAACTGGGCCGGCGGCAGTGGGCCCTGCGCCGACGACGCGCATACTGCCTTCTACGACGTCTGTCCCAATGTCGGCGCCGCGCACGCCCTGCCTTGGGGCTCGCCGGAGTACCTCGGTGAGTTCGGCAGAAACTAGGTAGCTGCGGCGGGGAACGCGACTTGTCATCTAACACCAAGGCGCTTTTTTACCCGCAGGTCTCGGCTTCTCCGTCTTCCTCACCATCATCCTGTGCGAGCGGTTCGGGTCGCCGATCATGAAGTCGACGAGCGTGATCGTGGGGCTGCTCGTGGGCTGCGTCATCGCGGCGGCGACGGGGTACTTCGACCGGGCGGGGATCGACGCGGCGCCCGCGGCGTCGTTCGTGTGGGTCCGCACGTTCCCCCTGACGGTGTACGGCCCGCTGGTGCTGCCGCTGCTGGCGGTGTTCGTCATCGTCGCGTGCGAGGCCGTCGGCGACATCACCGCCACCTGCGACGTCTCGCGCCTCGAGGTCGCCGGCCCCGCCTACGAGTCCCGCGTCCAGGGCGGCGTCCTCGCCGACGGCCTGAATGGTGTCCTCGCCGCCCTCATGACCATCACCCCCGTGAGCACCTTCGCCCAGAACAACGGCGTCATCGCCCTGACCCGCTGCGCCAACCTCACCGCGGGTTACTGCTGTTGGTGAGTCGTGTATCCATTACCTATACCTAACCCTGCCTGCCTGCCTGGCGCGTGTTTTTATACATGTAGACTGCTGTGCCCCTACCTATGTATGTCGCGGCGCTGACACGGGCGTGCCCGAAGCTTCTTCCTCATCGTAATGGGCATCTTTGCCAAGTTCGCCGCGGCGCTCGTCGCCATCCCGTCCGCGGTGCTCGGCGGCATGACGACGTTCCTGTTCTGCGCAGTGGCCGTGTCGGGCATCGCCATCATCAACCGGGGCGTCGCGTTCACTCGCAGGAACCGGTTCATCCTGACAGCCGGGCTTGCCATTGGCTATGGAGGTTAGTAATGTCCCCCCAGTCGCATTCACGCGTCACTATATCATCGTGTTTTTACTGAGACGCGCGAACGCGCAAAACAAAAGCCACCGTGGTCCCTACCTACTTCTCCCACGTCTTCAGCTACAGCGGCGACGACAAGGCCCTGCAGGGGTTCCTCGACGCCATCGAGCTGGTCATGGAGACCGGCTTCACCGTCACCGCCTTCGTGAGCATGATCCTCAACCTGATCCTGCCGGAGGAGATCGAGGAGACGGACGAGAGGATGGTCGCCGCCGACGAGCCGGTCGTGACGAAGAGTGACGGCATTTCGCCTAATGGCGACAGCGCCGGGAGCGCCGGAGCGAGCTCCATTCGCGAGAAACAGACGTAAGGTTGCTGTGCCCGTTACTTGATCCTCGAGATCGGACTTCAATGCACTGCATTGTACCTATGCTAAGTTAGGCTGTACATATTTGGATATCTGTAGTAACATTTCTGGAATCGGCAACAAGACTGCATTCAGCATAAGCTAGTCGTGATATTCTAGTAGGTGAACACTAACCTGAACGCGTACCCACAAGGCCCTTACCGGCCATAACAAGGCCCCTACCGGCCATAAGTTCCCGCGATATCTAAAATTCGCGCGATTGTCGTTGCAGCAGGTGGCGTCGCCCTTACCATGTTTACCCGTGGGTCCCACTCACCCTAAATCCTTTATATAGATGGCGATCCAGTGTGCAGTACCTCCTACTAGAAAGGCCTAGTCCTCGAGCCTCGGAACCTCCTTGCAAAGTCTGACCCTGGATGCAAACTGCTGGATACGCAGCAGATCCAACACGCATGGATATGCGCACTGCCTCGCTCTCATTATGCGCGAGCGTCTGCTAACCATGCAGAAAAGTCCGAGGTGGAGCCCCTCGTGATGCCTAAACTGGCCGGCCGTTCCAGCAGAGCCCAGCAAGTGTTCGGTAAGAATATGTAGAGTTGACTCATAATTCCACAAGGCATAATAGTGGAAATGCTGCTTTCTGAATTAGTGGCTTTCGTTGTTAATCGGCCGGTAAGCACGGAGGGGGGTCGGCTTTAACGACGGTTTTGCTTCTGCGCGATGTCTCAGCTCTTTCCCCGAGCACGTGTTGGAAACAAGTCCCGGCACGGAGCAGCCCGGCTCGGCCGCCACATCGTCTGTGTAACGTATACGGACCTCCGCGTGCGCTCCGCTTCCCGGCCCGGGTCATGGTCATTTCTCGCCTATCCTGGTCGCGCAGATATCGAGAGAAAAATTTGCAGCCGAATTTTAGGGCAGGGGGGCCCCGATGCAAATATTCCAAAAATTTCCTGTGTCTGCCCGCAGTGCCGGCACCAGAAGCCGACGGACCACAAAAAAAGGGTGAGCCCACCGAAATCCCAATCCTTTCACTGATGTGGGCTCGAAGACCGACCTTTGGTCCCCATTATCGGGTTTAAGAAGCCGACCCGAGTCGCGTCGCGGATGCTAATTGTTCCTTCAGCTTCAGCTAGGTCAGCTCATGCCATGCATAGCAATCTGATAAGATCAGATTACGTGTGTAGTCTCGTGTTCACCGCCCGTCCGCATGGCGGTCGAGAATACGGAACTATGCTGATATAAGCCTATTGGGTGCCGTAGGTTATCAATATTCGGCCGAAGAGCTAGCCGGCCGGTAGTATATTGTGCCTGGGCCTCTTGGTGTTTCGATTACCAATATGCTGGCCGCCTCCGCCGCTGATCCTCGGATCTATTCATAGCGGTCGCAGGCAGCGAGCTAAGGGTACACTCTAACCCTCGCTAGCGGTTGCTACGGCCCGCAGACTCCACGACCGAGTCCCGGATTTGTCGGGTTTAAGCAGCGGCGGGCCACCACCCCCAGCGTCGGCGGGTTATGAAGGTGCAATTATCAATGTTCTTGACGTCATGGGGTCGCCTATACTGCCCCCCAACGGCGACTCAGCAGTCTCGCGTCTTCATCTGAAGCCGAGCCCGAGCCCCAGCACACACATCCTTTAATATATCTGCCCGCAGATCCTCGGCCAAGATGAATGAATTGGCCTTCTTCTCGAGTCTCGGCAGCGGCAGACATCACAGCTCTGGTCGACACAGGTGTGAAAAATCATGGTCGCCATAGGACGCATTCTCTCGCGGCCCACGGCCAAGCCGTACAGGACCAAGCACCTCGACGTCGACGAGCAGCCCTACCTAAACGAAAATGGCCACGTCGACTTCCGGCCCGGGGACATCGAGAACCCGCACAACTGGTCGACTGCGAGGAGATGGTACATCACAGTATGCTCGGTCCTGCTGACAATGAACGCGACATTTTCATCATCGGCTCCATCGGGTTGCCTGCCTGTAAGTCGGCCTGCCTGTCGGAAGAAATGGGTACCCCGTGTTAACTTTCAACGTGCAGAGCATTTCCGAAGAGTTCCATGTGTCGGAGGAAGCGGCAGGGCTTACTATCACCCTCTTCCTGTTGGGTTACTGCGCGGGACCCCTCGTTTTCGCGCCCCTATCCGAGGTATGCAGTGCCCACAAACCCCCCCCGTGGCATTTTCCTAGACCAGAGAGGGCTCCGTAGCCGAGAGAAAGCAAGTAAGTGAGCAAGACGTATTGACCNAAAAAAAAAAAAAAACAGTTCTACGGGCGGAGGTGGATCTTCTACATCACCTTCCTGCTGTACCTGGCGTTCAACTTCCTGTGCGCCTTCGCGCCCAACTTCGGCGGCCTGCTCGTGGGGCGGTTCCTGACGGGCACGTTCGTGAGCGCGCCGCTGAGCAACGGGCCGGGGGTGCTGGCGGACGTGTGGGACCCGCTCGAGCGCGGCAACGCCATGGCCGCCTTCTCGTGCATCCTCTGGATCGGCCCCGCGCTGGGGCCCGTCATCTCGGGGTTCCTGCAGCTGACGCGCGACTGGCGCTGGAGCTTCTACGCGGTGCTGTGGCTCGGCGGCGCCACCGCGTTGCTCATGTTCACCATCCCCGAGACCTTCGGCCCCGTGGTGCTCGTGCACAAGGCGCGCCGCATCCGCAGGGCGCGCGTCCCGGGCTACGAGCACGTCCGCGCCCCCGTCGAGGACCAGGACCGCTCGCTCCTGGCCGTCTACAGGGTCGCCCTCACGCGCCCCTGGATCATCCTCTTCGACCCCATCTCCTTCCTGTGCGCCGTCTACATGTCCGTCGTCTACACCCTGCTCTACATGCTCTTCTCCATCTACCCCATCGTCTTCCAGCAGCGCCGCGGCTGGAACGCCGGCGTCGGCGAGCTGCCCCTCATCGGCACCGTCGTCGGCTCCCTCGTCGGCGCCGTCTTCGTCGTCCTCGACTCCCGCCGCAAGAGGCAGAAGATGGAGCAGGGCGTCCAGCTCAAGCCCGAGGACCGCCTGGTCCCGGCCATGGTCGGCGGCGTCGGGTTCGCCGTCACCATGTTCTGGTTCGCGTGGACCGCCGAGTTCAAGTAAGACACCTACCCCCCCGTGTTGAAAGAAACGCAACCGACTGACCTTGTCATAACAGCTCCATCCACTGGATCGTCCCGACCCTCGCCGGCGTGTTCCTGTCGGCGTCGCTCATGCTCATCTTCGTGGGCTTCCTCAACTACCTCGTCGACACGTACCTGATGTACGCGGCGTCGGCGATCGCCGTGAACACGGTGTGCCGGTCGGCCTGCGGCGCGGCGGCGCCCCTGTTCACGAACCAGATGTTCGCGGCGCTCGGCGTCGGCGGCGGCGGGTCCCTGATCGGCGGCGTCGCCACCGTGCTGACCGTCATCCCCTTCGCCTTCTACAGGTACGGCGAGCGCATCCGCATCCGCTCGCGCTTCGCGCCGACGCACATCAAGGGATCACGCAAGCCGGATGATGAAGAGGTGCCGCGCCGCAACGGCAAGGACGAGGAGGAGGGCCAGGATGCCGGCGCGGGACTCCCGCAGGAGCTGTCTACGTCGTCTAGCACGGTGTCGGACAGCGACGAACGTGAGACTCCGGACGAGAAGAGGGGGAAGGGCGGCGGGGTTGACGATGTGCAGAATGTGCTAGGTGAGCCGCAAATCGAGAACCAAGATTTCGGACGGCAGTAATTGATTGGACACACGTATCATGATCACGACGTTGGGCATTTGCATATAGACGGTTTAGCGATTGCATTGGTAGCGTCATTTGGATACCTAGATTTATTGTTATCATTGCTTAATGCCGGGATGGTTTTGAACGATTCAGGTACACGTCGTGTCCCGGGCACTACGCCATTTGTATCTACTAATCGACTCAAAATACGTAAATACTTAAATCTACTAGAATATGAATTTTTAGTCTTTCTAGGTTGTCTATCTGAACCATCTCGAATGTTTTGCAGCAGGACTTGGGATGAGAAAACGATAATACAGTCATAAAATGAACTCATCTATTTCACAAATATCTAATCACCTGGTAAGAGAGGACTACGATGATATCCTGTATCTCATCATCAACAACTCTTTAAGTGAGACTAATGCTGGGCGATGCTAGGCGATCTAGGGAATTCCTCCACGGAGTCCTGTGGCGAGCTCGTCATCGAGGTTGTAAGTGAGTCATGGCGCCGGATATTACCAATCAAGTACCGCGGACTTAAGCCGCATCACGAAAGAGGCAAGAACTTAGCATAAAACCAAAGTTGATTGGTAAGTATTTAACTAATTATTTATTATGCCGAAGAGGCGATGAGAATGTCGTTGTAAGGGCCCTTACAAATATCAGACAGATGACCACCTCGAGTCACGCACCGCGCATTGCTAGGTATTCACCGCAACCCTTTGATATATCCAAATAGGCCAGTTCCTTTACGTCCGAATCCGAATTTAACTGGTTTATAAATCGGTTTACTTCTCTCAGTAAGCATGGACGAGTATTGGAGCACCTCGATACTTTGACCGCCTTAAGCAATGAAACTATTGAAGTTGATCCGCTTGAGCCGCAACAGGCAAACTTCTTGGCTTTGTAAAATAAGCTCAACCCTTCCTTATTTTTGGCCTGTTCGTGTAGATCACGCCAGTGAGCCTATCATACGCTTAGCACAAAGTACAGGTTATCTATAATTCATGATACCTATATCGGAGATAAACGTGCTCTGTCTGCCTGCCCAGAGCGATCTGTTAACCAGCAAGGATCAACATCGCTGGCTAGGCTACAAGATTAAGAGAGAAAAACCCCGAGACACTTTACAGCGGCAACATGGTATTTCTTACGTACATGAATGCGGTGTAATTGAAGCCTATCTGTGCTATGGTCCCGTTCTATTCTTAGCTGCCGTGACCATCAGCTTCCGCCCTACAATTGTTGAAGATGGTCGTATCACGTTTTCGCGTACGTACCGAAACGCCAAATGTTGCTTGGGCATAACGACCCACGCTTTTCGTTTTGTAGAACGCCGCGCGTTTGGATTTGTTGAGCGTTGCCTGTCCTCACTGATCGGTACTGTCTTATCACCGTGTTAGGTAGGCATAGCCCATATGCACTCTGCCGCAACGCATAGAATTGGGCTAGAGTATTTTATGTACTAACTACAGCCCAGCCATGCTGGTTTTTTTGGGCTTCAAGAGGTGCTAACAAACTACAACATCGAGGGCGAGATTTGGGACATTATCGAGGGTACGATGCGTCGCACTCGAGAAATGTTGAAGATAGATATCAGCGCTGAAGTGTATATATTTAGATTCGGATCTGGACTCCCATAGATCTCCCCACACTCTGCACTGGGGTAGATAGCTTTGTCGTAATTTTTGTTCAACCTGTTTCAAGCGTCTATGCCAGCTAGTCCGGAACCTGGAGTTAGGTAGTCCCGCTGGGACTACTACGAACGGCCCGGGCACATCCACTCTTTGGCCACGAAACGACCACGGAGCGAACGAAACAAGGACAGGGCCAAGTCAACACCAACTACTCCCGTTTCAGAACATTCCGATTCTCTTACATACATAGTCTTCGCCTAGGCGCTGCTAAACCTGTCCAAAATGCGTCAAATTGTGGGCTTGTTGGGCCTAACCCCGCGCACTCATTCTCGCGTGCTGGCGTCCATCCCACGTTCTAGGGCTGCTTCCAAGGCGCTACCACAACACCGCTAGATCAAAATCGGAGGAGAATCACGCGGTCGACGGTTGACCTACTATGGTAAAGGATCCTTGGCGGGATCGCCTCTCTTCCAAACGGTTTTCCAGGCCGGTGATCATCAGTGTAGGGGATTCTGCGTAGTCAATTCCGGGACCCTGATGTACATGGCCCGCGGCTTGGCTACTCCTCCAACCTATCAGGGTCCTGGCAATTCGCGCCTCATCCTTGCCTGGGACTTCTTTCATACGAAGAGCAGCCGGAGAGAATCGGGCTTGGAAGCTTCTCGTCGGCATTGCCTATCCGCGCCGTCGCGATCGGCGTCACCACCTACCTACCTCTATGTAGGCACAGGCAACGGAGCTTCACGTCAGAACACATGTATAAAACGCCCACGTGGGTCGAGTATGGCGAACCCCGGATTGGCAACGGTTTAAGCCTTCCCTTTGCGCATTCAAGCACTCTGGGCGAGTGCGGGCCAAGAGCGCCCCTCGCCCGACACTAGGCATCTTAGCACGATGAGCCCGGGCTTGGCTTTTGGCGTCCGTTCTCGTCAACCCAGGAACATACGAAGAATTCATCAATGGCCTCTCCGCATCACGAAGAATTTAGCTTTCTTCAGAGTACTGGGTTGGAGTCTTGGAGTTGGCTGCTGCAGAATGATGCCACGGGGACACCTACAAGCTGACTGGGAGGGTTACAGCCTTGGATATAACCCTCCCCTATTTGCTATCTTTGGAGGAATGTCTCATCCTCCCCGCATTCTCGAGGCCCAAAGAAGGTGTCGTTACATGCTATGCAAGCACTGGAGTGTAGGGTCGTAAGGGTCTCGCGTGGGTTGGTAAAGGGCTCTGAGGTCATTGGCGGTTTTGTCTTTGACTGCCATGCGATGCCAGCAACATGTATGCAAACCAGCCCTCCAGTGCATATGCGTATTGGATTCTCGGTTGATGGATAATGAATACGACCTTTGGTTGCAGATGACGCAGCCCTAGCTAACCTATCAGGCCCGGTAGGGCGTGCCAAGCGGGAGCCCCAACTCTCCAGAGACATGGAGCAGCCAAGTCTCGGGTTGATATTTACACACAGAATCTGTTCCGCGCGGTGCGGGTGTGCGGTTTCAGAGCCAACAATCATGAACGAGAGCCTGCTTTCTCTTTCTCGCTCTCTCTCTCCGCAATCCATTCCCCGCAGACTTGTCATCCCCAGTGAGGGGAATTCGGCCCTTTGTTGAAGTCTGGAGACGCCCCGGGCACCGGCGCGCTTGGCTGATCTTGGCCGAACTTGGCCGTCCTTGGCTTCCCAATGGCGGTCGCGTTCAGCCTCCTTGGCAGGTCTGGCCATGCCTGTTCGTGTCCCATCGTGTGGGGATACCGACTGGGAAGCGATGGTGAGCAGAAACAGGCATCGCTTCCCACGAGGGACGTGAGCGTGGGAATTTCCCTGCAGGCAGGTTGAGAAGAAGGAGAGGGGTTTGGACCGCCACATCGGGACTCCCGCTACCCCGAATTACATCCCACGCGCGGCAACGTCGTTAGTAACGCTTACCGTGCCAGATCCTATAAAATGAGCCTGACGCCCGCCAGGATTCCTTTGCCCGTTCTCACTGATAGCTAGCTAGGCACGAAGCCAGCCGTTCTTGTTATTCCTCCCTCCCTATATCACTTCTCAGTGGTTGTCCAGGAACGACGATAACAAGCTGCGCGGACTTCAGCATCCTTAGAGGCACATGATGGCTACCGGCAATAACGAGCTCGCAGAGCCCCTGGCCAAGGGTACCTTCGCTACTGCAAAGCAGTCCCTGGGCGACCTGTTTCATTGGAGGCAAAGGGTCGTCGTGACCAACGACCTTGGGGAATCCCACACGGAGTGGCAGTACCCCGAGAAGCTTAGAAACCCCATCTCGTTATTCCTGCTGCTGAGCGCCAAGGACTGGCTACACTTCTTCGTCGGGTTCTTCTCGTGGACGGCCGACGCCTTCGACTTCCACGCGCTATCCATCCAGACCACCAAGCTGGCCGAGTACTATGACCGGTCCAAGACTGATATAACGACCGCCATCACCCTGACGCTGCTTCTGCGGTCTGTCGGGGCCGCTATCTTCGGCCTCCTCGGTGATCGGTTTGGTCGGAAATGGCCCATGGTCGCTAACATGATTATCCTCGGTATGTGTCCCTTGGCTTTGATTTTGTCTGTTTATAGGGGTCGTTAGCTAACGCTCGACAGGGTTATTGCAAATCGCCACGATATACAGCACCACTTTCCAGCAATTCTTGGCCGTTCGGTCCCTTTTCGGCCTGTTCATGGGTGGCGTCTACGGCAATGCCGTTGCGATGGCACTCGAGAACTGCCCGTAAGTCTCGTCGCGCACACTCCTACCTCTCCCACAATATGCTAACGAGATTGATCAGAACTGAATCGCGTGGTCTGATGAGCGGTATTATGCAGCAAGGCTACTCCCTCGGCTATGTGCTTGCCGCGTGCGCCAACCTTGGTGTCGGCTCCGCTGTCGAGACTTGGAAGACGGTGTTCTGGGTGGCGGCGGGTCTGTCGATCGGCGCGGGCCTGCTGCGCTGCTGCTTCCCGGAGTCGGAACAGTTCCGGGCGGCCAAGGAGGAAGGACACCAGATCTCGGCGGGCGACTTCTGGGCTGAGACCAAGGCGATGATGCGGAAGGAGTGGCGTCTATGTATCTACGCCACCATCCTGATGACCTGGTTCAACTACTACTCGCACACCAGCCAAGATAGCTACACCACCTTCATGCTCGTGTCCAAGGAGCTCGAGAGCAAGGCCGCCACCCGCGCTAGCATCATCATGAAGACGGGCGCCTGCGTCGGCGGCACCATCATCGGCTATCTCTCGCAGTTCGTGGGCCGTCGGCGGGCGATCGTGGTCGCGGCGCTCATCAGCTGCGCGCTCATCCCGGCGTGGATCCTGCCGAACGAGGAGAGGGGCCTGTCAGCGTCGGGGTTCATGATCCAGTTCTTCATCCAGGGCGCCTGGGGCGTGATCCCCATCCACCTCAACGAGCTGTCGCTGCCGGCATACCGGTCGACGTTCCCGGGGATAACGTACCAGGTGGGCAACATGATCTCGTCGCCGTCGGCGCAGATCGTCAACGCCATCTCCGAGAGCACCTTCGTCACCAACCGCAAGGGCAACACCGTCGAGGCCTACGGCCCCGTCATGGGCGTCGCCACCGCCATCATCGCCGTCGGCATCGCCGTCACCACGGCCCTGGGCCCCGAGAAGCGCGGCCGCTCGTTCGAGCACGCGCCCGCGGGCGGCAACCTCCACCGCGACGACGAGGAGAAGGCTATTGATGCCGTGTCCGTTGCGGACTCGAAGGCCCATAACGCTACGGAGGTGGAGGATAATAAGGAGTCAAGGACTTGAAACAGGGACATAACTACTAGCTACCATATGGCCGCATCGTCGCCCCTAGGAGTATGCTGCCCGCCTTCCGGCTCCGTCCTGCTCCGTCCGGCTCCGCCCGGCTCCTTCCGGGACTGTCTAGCTCCGACGTCCACCGCTTACTCCGGCGCCCGGACGATGAACGTCGACCGATGGTACAGGCGAGGCATACGGTGGACTTTCTAGGCATGACTGGCCCCGTATCGTTGTAGCAATAGATAGAAGCGGGTCACAATAGAAATAAATACAAGCACACCTTCCATAACTGAGACCTTCCCACCAATGTACGCACATGCATGAAAACATGATCAGTCCGTGTGCATGAGGCAATCAGGGCTGCATGATACACACAACAAAGACCCGGATACCAAACGGATCTTTCTTCTATCTGAACACACAACAAGCACATCTGCATCTTCCCAACCACATCTTCCTACCTGCATACACTGGAAGTAGCCAGTCCATCCCCAATCTACCTGTGAGTGACCGTTAGAAACTCCTCCACTTACCACTGGTCTTGTATTCCAAGGATCCCTGCATTTGCTTACTTGGTGCTCTTCCACCGAGTCTTCACTCCTCGCGGCTCTTTCATCTACTCCGAGGCCATCACCCCAAGCTGACCATACCTCGACCGTTAGGCGTACCCATCCCCTGACAGCCAGCATGGCTACCCAAGCAGAAGCCCAGGGCACTGCAGGTTCAGCAACCCCTGCCGCCCCTGCCAAGAAGTACAAGTACACCTGTAAGCCCCTATACGTTGCCGCGGCCGTCGCTTTCGGGCCGTAGACTAACCACGCTGGCCGCGTAGCGAAGTTCTTCCCGATGGAGCCGCTCTGTAAGTCTTCCCTTGACCTTCCTATCTCCTGCTGCCCGGTCGCGAGGAGAGGTTTCCCGTCCCGCCTCTAACAGGTCGAGTATAGTCGAGAGGGTCGGACTCGTAAACAACACCCTTCCCGAGACCATCCTCAGTTACGCCAATTCCAAGTACCTGCTCTACGTTCTCCATGGGTTCTCGGCGAACGACATGTGGATTGACGCGTGGAAGGCCGCCGAGGACCCGGACCTTAACCCGAGAAACCCGTACGCGATGTGGCTCTTGTACATCTGCTATGTGGCTGCGAGTAAGTGTACCTACTTAACTTACCTACCTGGCGTTGGCACAGCCGCGTCTCCGTCTCTTTACTCTTTCCTTTCCTTTCCTGCCTACATGCCTGCCTGCCTGCCTGCCTGCCCGCCTACCCTCGGCCGTACTCGGCTAACACGTAGCTTCCAGCCCCCAAGGGCACGACGGAGGACCACACCAAGGCTGTCCTCGCGGGAGACATCCTTCTCGACAGCGATATCCACGCCGTCATCGCCGAAGATGCCTTCGCTCGCGTTAATGACAACGCCCTCTACTTCATGGCCGCCGCCGCGGCGCCGCGCTTTGCCGGCACCCCTAACCGCATGATCGCGGCTGGTACCCCCAAGACCCCCGACCGCGGTGGTGATGGTGGTGGTGGTGGTGGTGTTGGTGGCTACTTTTCTCCCACCGCCTCCGGCGGCACCCCGTCTTACTTCAACCCGCACGCCGCGACCTTCACGCCGACCCCCAAGCCGCAGCACATGATGTCGCCCAGCGCCTTCTCGCCCGTTTTTTCCGAGGCCGACGCGGCATCGCCGCGGATGAGAAACCCGGACGCAAAGGCTTCTACCCCCGGCCGCGGCGCCGAGGCCTTCCTCCAGCGCTGCCGTGACCTCTCCATCCGGGCCAACAAGTCGAAGGACAACGTGTCGAAGGAGTCTTAGGTACTCGGGATATGGTAGTTGTTGTGGTTTCGTGGATGGTTTTCGGTCTTCTCTAGGGAGTGTTATTGTGATGGGCCGTAATGAGATAGTGAGTAGGTGGCTTTTCTAGGCGTTATAAGGTTGTCTAGCCATCAACCGTACTGGTATGCTATTTTCCTGCTCTAAGGACTCAAGCACGGTCAGTATCACTGAGTAGCCAAGGACCGCTTGTCCTTGGCACTCCTTGAGGGTTCATGGACATCGCAGTCACTAGGTACATAGTTGACGAATGAACATCCACGGTTATACGTCCGTCCCGTCGCGTTGCATGTTATGGTGAACTAGCATTTGAACAACGCAACCCTAGCCTTCACCGGTCAACAAGAAGCTGGCGTTGGCGGCTAGGGACCGGGACCGACTCTCTTTACTCCAGAGAGCCTGCCGGACTATGACGCGAAGGATTCGGATGCCTGTGTACTCGCAGCAGTCTAACTGGCAAGCGTTCGTCGGCAGTCGGGGATCATGCAGTCAGCAAGCCCGCCTCCAGTTTCCCCGTCGTCGCGCCCCTCCTCCTGTTCACTTAGTCTGGAAGGTACATAGCCGCCATTGCCGCTGCCGCGCGTAGTAGGTGCTAGATCCGCTGGGTTTGCTAAGTCCGCGACGCCGGGGATATGGACATGTAGGTATCGCGTCGCGACTGGGCCGACGCGCGTGTCCGGACGCGCGCAGCTCAGCTCCGTACGTATATACATATAGGTAGGCTGTAAGCGCTGCGGCTTGCAAGCGGCCGCATTCATTAGCTACCTGCCAGCCCGCGCAGCTCGCTCATAAACTTGAGTCCCACCCCCCGCCGGCCCCCCTGAGGTGGCTTAAGACATTATGGGGTGGTCGCGTAGAGCCAAAGTTTCCGGCATGCGGCCAGCCAGCCCCCATGGAAATGTCAGAGAGGGAAGCAAGGAGATCCCACGCCCGTAAGCACGGTAGATAGTGTATGGATACTACGTACTTACATAGCGGGCTGGTAGGTAGAATACATGGGTAGGGAGTCGTCGTTAGGTACGTCGTTAGGTAGGCAGGTAGGTAGGGCTTACTACATACCTACCCAACCTAGCACTAGTACGACCTACCCTTGGCTGATCACTGCCTGCGGGCCCGATTGGAAGGATAGGCGATGGCTGGCGGGCAGATGCATATCTTGACAGGGTTGCCGATGCGCGTCTCCCTCCCCCTCCTTCCCGTATCAGATGATGGAGCCGTGGACCTGGAAAGGAAAAGAGACTCGAAAGCGTTTGAGAAACTAGGCTTGTATCTCTCATAGCGGCGGGTTCACAGAAGCAGTTGGTCGCCAACAACGTAGGCCACTGTGACCTGCCCGCATATTGCCCATGAGGACACCTTACCTACTTACCCTACCTTACCGCGGCATTACCTTACTATTACGGATGGATGACTGACTGACTCAAACCAAAGGAGCGAGTTGAAATTAAGCAAGTCGATTATTGATGGGCAAGTGGCGGCACAATAGGTAATGAATACAATTCTCGTCTTGCATGTTTCGAACCATTTGTCCCGTTATATGTGGGAACGTCTCGCTCGCCGAACTGGTGTACCTAATCTCCTAGCTCCGGATCTTTACTATGCATGTACACGCTGAGTAACGGCGCGCGGTATATAAGGGCACGCGTAGTGGACACAGATGACAAAGGAGGCTGTCTGAGGGGGCAGTAGGTAGGATATGGAAGCTGTCCTTTTGCGCGATGGCTACGGCGACGGGACCAGTGGCTTGGGTTGGTGAAAATGAAGTACCGCGGTCGTACCGCCAATGGCTGCCGCCGGGCCGTACTGCCCAGGTACGTACTGCGTATAGGAGAATTGAATGCAAGGGACTGAAAGGGGGTAGGCAGTGGTTTTCCATTCAGGGCTGACTCCTTACCTAGGTATGGTCCCCAAACCAAAGCACCCAACGTACACCGACTAACAAGGCCTGTGTAGAGGGGGAATGAAGCTATCACGAACGGATCACCGCTTCTTCATACCTACCAAAACTCATTGACCAGCAAGTAGCCTAAAGTTTCCATTCCACCCTTGCACATACATGGTATCCATGTTTATCAGGGGAGGGAGAGGGGAGGACGGGGACGGGGACGGGACCTGCGTAGTAACGCTGACCGACGAGGGATCTAAAGCTCGGGCCTCAACCTTACAGCCATCCATGGATATCAACCCGTACCCTCGAATTCCTCCCAGCCCTGATGTGCGGAGTTAGAGGAGGTTGTCTCAGCTAGCTGGTCTTAGACTGAAGCTCAAGATCTGATACAGTCCCCTTCTTAACCTCACCGGAGAATTGCCTCACGCGACGAGATGAGACGATATTATCTGCCCGTTACCGTGCATCATCCGTACGGAACGATTATTCGCAAGCCACAGCTGTCTCAGTTCAGGCCTCTTCCGAGCACGTAATCTTGAATATTTGATCTTGGTAATCGCATTAGGGCTCTGATTGGGGATTCGATCTCTGCGTAGATAAGTAGATATTAAGATTGCGTGCCTTTGGAGTTTACCATCACAGCAGCTACAGCAGCAATAGCGTCGCCAATGCAATGTTCGGCCCCGGTACAAAAGTGCCAAGATTGCCATTGTTCAATACTGTGCGCAGCTTAGCAGAGACCTGCATGTGGACCAGGAGCTGGCAAGGTACCCTACCATAGTACCTCCCGCTCCATCAACCTGTACTGCGTACTTATTCGCAAGGCGATCATGGATTAATCCATTGGATCGCTCCAATCTGGGGTTTGGACCATCAATGTGATCATGTATCATGATCGACACCTAGACGCGACCGAGCAGCCGGGCTCCTGGCGCGTATCGCCGAGGCATCGGTTCGCATAGCACGCGACATCCTCTCTCAAAACCGCGCAAAGCAAACAGCTACCATAGCCCGCCCAGCTAGTGCAGATATGGAATGCCGCAACCCCTGTCAGGTAACCGTCAGATAGATATGCTAAGGAGGCGAAGTGAGAGGTTCAGTGGTCTGAGGTACAGATTAGCCCTATCTGAATTGCGGAGTACCCGTCATGGCCCCAACAGTAGCAGCCTCGATATCCTGGAAAGGCATCTGAAAAGGTCGATATGCCACGATAAGGTCTTACGACTCGGATGATAAATCCCAGGGCCACCGAGACCCGATGTATCACGAAAGCCACCCAATCGTATCACAAGCCGGCCACACCCATGGCTACGTTCCAGAATGCAGGCCTGTCTTATGTTTGGTAACCCCCCCTGCCACACCCACCCCACGCTGACATCTTTTATCTAGGTCGTACATGTGATATCCTTGAGCAATTCCAAATGTCCGCGCCGCAGATATATCATAGAGGCCTTTTCTGCGGTGCTTGAGCCACAGATGCGAGGTGACGAGGCCACACAGAATCAAATGTCCTGTCGTGTCATGGCTACTCCCGCAAGGTACGGACAGAGAGCATACGGCTGGCTTAATGGGGAGCTCAAAAATTGAAAAAGAAAACATCACCTCCAGACTGTCTAAAGAAGCAAAGTGACCTGCACGGGTTGGATCCAACGCCTGCCCCGAAAGATAAATCATTCCAAGGCCGCCCAACCCCTTCTGAGACTTAGCACCCTCGACTATCGATTTTCCCCTTCTCTAGTTCACGAACATCGGAATTTCGGTGAGTCTCTCATTCTCGGTCAAATACCTGGCGGCGGCCACGCCGATCAGAGCTTAAAGTTCTGGCTGGCTGCTCAGCTGGAATTCCTCAGTCGGGATCGCGTTGTGTTATATAGTTGGTTCTTATCGACGAGCTCATTTTTCGACGGACCACGGAGGGACTGATCACTTGCATGACGAACGAACTGCTGAAAGCTGCTTGATCAGCTACGCCGAGCCACGCCGTGTGTAACGGAAACTCGCCGGCTAACTCCGGGGGTCCTGGGACGCGCCGTTTTTACGGATTTCTACGTCAGCAGTTTGCCAACGGTGTTGCAAAACCTTTGCGCATGCCACATGGCTCAGCCGTGCCCACAGGCAATCCGGTAGTTGAGATCGCATCATTTCCGCCGCATCCCTGAAAGTTATCCCTCCATTCCTTCTCAAGCATTGGAGACTACAACCAGACCTGGGCACTAGACGGATTGGAACACACTGCGACCTGGTCCCCGAAGCAGCCCAGAGCAGTCACCTAGGCTCGGATAATCTTGATATCAACTGCAGTGGCATAAGGAGTCATCTAGCCGGCCATGTCTGGACGGAGCGCCTATGTGAGGAAGAAGATCACGGAGCAGAGGCCTATCGACAAGCACCCGCTGGCCACCCGAGGACGTGTGAGGACCCCGTACTCGGAACGGGATGACCACTCGTCCATAGACGTCCCCTTGCCGCATGGCACCGGGTATAGCACCGGGTATGGCACGACGAACGGGCGGTTCCTCAAGTTCTCGGAGCCCGTGCGGGAAGCGGAACTGACAAACTACCGTGCCGAGATCACGACCTTCAGCAGCCACAGCAGCGGGAGCCAGAGCGGCGGGAGCGACGCGTCGCGCAGAGAGAGGGATAACGCACAGCACCAGGGGCCCATGCCCGATTTCGCCTACGCGAGAGCCAGGAAGCCGGTCTTGAAGACCGAGGATATTTCGGGGATTGAACGTTCCGGTTTCCGAAGCGCCGTGGACAAGAAGAGCGACGAGTTTCGAAAGGGCCTCACGAAGGCGTTCACGTTTGGGAGCAAGAAGAAGAAGGGACAGGACCTGTCGATTAGGCCGTCTTCGGCGGCTACCATCAGGGCATACCATGATCCCGATATCTACGAGGCCAATGAGATGTCTCCGGGAGGCGCGCAAAACGCACAGCCCCTGTATTGGGACCCTGAATATCAGCAGATGATCTCGCCGCCGCCGTCGACCAAGCTGCCGCCGATACCCCCGCCCTCAACAACACCTTCGATCAAGCGGTGGATCGGTGCCGGGCGGCCAGTACAACGATGGAACAAGCTACGGAAAGACCCCGAACTCTGGGACCCCAATGGCGACGTCTTGGTTTTCTTCGGCCGCAAGGGGCAGTCTCCACGGCCCAACCCCTCGTTCCGCCTCTCCTCCCACATCATCGAGGCCACGGAGTCGCGGTTTCTCATCACGCTCCTGCGCGAGGGGTCCACGGAGGACGACTACGAGATGCAGATGCAGATGCCGCCCTCGCCCGTCGGCGCGCCGCCGATGCTGCGGCCCCACGGCGGCGCGCACTCGCAGCTCGGCTACAACCTCGGCCGGAACGGGCAGCCGACGCCGCCCATCTCGGAGGACGCCAGCCTCGCCGACACCGACGGCCAGATCTCGTACGAGATGTACTTCCCGACGCCGTCGCACGCGAGCAAGCTCGACGCGACCCGCCACGCCGTCACGACGCGCAACGTCTTCGCGCTGCTCTACCACGCCTCGCTGGTGGGGCTGTCGCTCTTCCAGGCGCTGTCGGACCTGCTCGCGCGCCTCGAGGCCTACATGCCGCCCGAGGCCGACAACGTCGGCACCATCCTCAACTACCTGTCGGCGCGCGGCATCGACGACGCGCGCAACGACGCCGAGACCGCGGTCTCGGTGCTCGCCTGGTCCGAGACGCCCGAGGTCCGCTGGGAGGAGGGCTGGCGCGAGGCCTTCCTGCACTGCGCCGGCATGTACGCGCGCCTCGAGTCCTGCGCCGACTTCCGCAGCCTGACGCCGATCACGCGCGCGCTGCTCGAGCGCGCCTGCCTCGAGACCCAGCTCCGCGTGCAGGCCGCCGAGGCGCGCCTCGCCGAGTTCGCCTTCGCGGACATCTGGCCCGCCAACTCAGGGCCCGTAGAGCAGGGCGCCGCCCGCGCCGCCGCCGACCGCCTGCAGCAGTTCCTCGTCGGCCACTACGCCAAGGCGTACGGCGGCCAGTGGCCGCCGTCGGACAGCACGAGGGCGACGAGGACGGCGGACGGCGGCGAGGACATGTGGCTGACGCGGCCGCTGGCGCGGCAGCTGCAGCGCGACTTCGGCGCCCTCTACGACTACCTCGTCAACCGCGACATCGTGTGGGACGAGTCCGAGACGCGCAGTAGCCGCAAGTGGATGATGGTGTCGGACAGCGGCAACAAGTCTTTCGACGCCGACACGCCCGACCTGCCCCTCACCGACCTGCTCATCGAGTTCGACAACCGCATGCGCTTCCCCCACATCCCGCACCCGTACCCGCTCGTGCCCGAGTCGATCCCGCCCCCGCTCTCGCCGAGCCGGTCGAGGAAGAAGAACCACCACCACAACTACAACAACAACAACCACCATCACGGCAACGGCAACGGCAACAACGACGACCGCGTCCTCGAGCGCCGCATCCAGCTGGCCTACACCGAGGCGACCAACATCTACATCCTGGGGTCCGACTTCGCGCAGTCGGAGCTGGTGGAGTCGTTCGTGCGGTTCGAGAAGGCCGACCACCAGGCCGCGGCCGGTGGCGCCGTCGACCCCTTCGTCGGCCGCCGCGGCCGCTGGGTCCTGCTCTACGCCGTCCTGCAGACGCTCGCCAGCGTCGCCGTCGACGCCCCCAACGTCCGCTACCGCGACGGCGTCGCCTACCACCTCTCGCCGCGGCTGCAGCAGGGCACCCGCGTGCCGCCCTGGAAGAGCGGCGGCGGCGGCGGCGGTGGTGGTGCCTCCCCCGCCATCTCGGGGTCCGAGACCGAGGCAAGCCACGCGCTTTCGCACTGCTGGCTCGCGCCGCGGTCGTGGAATAACAACACCAATGGTAACTCTTCGTCCGCGGGGGCGATCCTCGACAGCGCCGACGAGGACGACGCCGAGACGTCAGGCGGCGACGGCGGCGGCGGCAGCGGTGGCGGCAGCTCCGACCCCGTGCTGCGCATGATGCGCGCGCAGGCGAACCGGTTCCCGCGGCCGCCGCGCACGGTGACGAGCCGGTCGAGCACGGTCGGCGGCAACAACAACAACAGTGGCTGGTACACGCCGCGCGGCGGGACCAGCGTGCGGTCGAGCCTGACAGCCGCGCCGACCGTGTGGGGTGGCGGATCGACGGCGGCCATGAGCGTGGTGTCGGACGACGCGGCATCGAGCGTGACGCGCGCGAGCAGCAACTCGTATTATCCGCCCTCTTCCTCGTTACTCAACGGCGGCGGGGAGGGCAAGCGGAGGGGCAGCAACAGCAGGGGCCGGAGTGGCAGCGTGCGTAGTAGTAACACGTACACGACCACGCCCGCCATCCCCGTCGCCCCGACGGCGAACACCGCCAGGAGCGAGCGCAGCATCGCCACCTTCGGCCCCGCCAGCGGTCGCGTCGACGAGGTTAAGTGGCCGGTGCGCCAGGGCGGCAGCGGCAGCGGTAGCGGAAACGGCAATGGAAGTAGTATCCAGCAGCGCCGCGGCAGGGGGCTGGCGCCGCGCCCGCTCGACCTGACGCCCGTCGCGGACGACATGGACCGGTTCCTGGACGCCGAGGCGCGGGTGCACCACCACCACCTGGGCAGCCCGTCGAGTCCGGGGGGCGTCAGTGTCCGCGGCGGCAACGGCGGGGGAGTGTCGATCCTGAGTCCCGGGGCAGATGGCGGGCTGGGGCCCGTGATCCGCGATTTCGACGAGCTGGAGTCGGTGGTCGAGGAGGATGTTCGTATCCAATGATTTCGACGGTGATGGAGATGGAGACGGAGCTTGGAAATTATGAATGAAGATGAAGAACAAAAAGATGTGATGATTTGATGTAAGCACGTGTAAGCGTCCATGTATGTTTTGTATGAGTTTCCAGAGACGAGAATACGGAAGATAGGGGCTGGGCTCGGCTGGGCTCGCACGTGGGCCTTTTTTTCCCTTTGTTTTGATGGTGGTACCTAGGGGGGTAATGATGATCGTGGTTCAGAGGATGCGGGTGGCGTGGTGCATGGAGATAGGTAGGTCGGAGCCGAGGCTAGGAGTAGAGAGGCTTACGGGGGTGGTTGGGGAGGTGTTCGGTCTTTGGGCATTCGTTTGTTTTGTTATGATCTGTACGTGTATCAGCGTCCATGTGCACACGGCCGGCTGGCCTCGTGGAGGTCTCCCTTGCTGCTCTCATCGGCGAATGGGTCGGTAGGTAGATGGAATAGGTACTTTTAGGTACTTATTTATGTACTATTCACACACAACACCCCGATAAGCCATGTGATGGGTAGGTGCAGGCCATGCGTAGTTATTATTAGAGAAGTATCACCACTGGAGTCCAATGTGTGAGAGTACATTCCCATTATCACGTAGGCACAGATTGTTGTTCATCCACCTGAATACTCCAACTTGGCGAATATTTTGCCGTTATTTCTCGAGGCAGACGGTACCCAAGGTGGGTGGCCTGATTTGAGGGGGTACTATCGAGTTAACGAGCATCTACCATTCACTAGGTAAGTAGCCATCCCTCAGTTCATCGCACTGTGCCCAAAGTCTAAAGTACTCGTTATACCTCGGCGCTGTCACGTACTCTCTTATGAGCTCGAGTGACACATAAGCAGTATCGGTGTCAGCCTCCAACCCCTTGGCTTTTAGTATGTCCTGTATCTGGCGCTCGATGAAGTTGTAGAAGCATAGCACCTCATGGGGAAAGACCCATCCGCCAGTTTCGTCGTGGATGAAAATCGTGCCGCAGTTGATGTCCATTTCCCCTACCGGTATTTCATCGACGCCATCTTGGTAGTCGCATGTAAATATGCGAGCCCCGTGGTTCCTCTTCTGCTCCTCCGTAAGCCTCACCCCGTCGGTCCCGGGTCGCCAGAACCAAGCAAAGCCAACGAGGTGGGGAAGTACGAGTCGCCGGCTGGGCCATCCCGGTAGGTCGGAGAGGATGGAGACCTTCTCGACTAGAGGGAGCTTTCCATCAGGGCAGAAGGGAGACAGGCGATCAATGTCTCCCTGGCAATTTAATTTGACAGCCGGCCAGATCTTGGTTTGCAGACTTAGTTGCTGCGACTCGAAGGTGGAGAGGGGAAACCTTTCCGGGTCGATGATACAATGGTTCCAGTTCATGATTTGAATGCAATTCAAGATACGGCTGTAATCCTTGAATGACACGTCCGTCGCCGTGGAAGACCCTGGAAGAAAAGCGCAAAATAGAATGTTTCCGTACTGGACTTTCAACCTCCCAGGATAGGCAAGTCCCATGATGGGCCGGTTGATGTGGTCGTTTAATCCATGAAGCCACGGTGTCCTTGACAATGAGAAGGCTACAACGCGAGGAGTAGCTTTATACATCTGGATGTCGCTGGAGTCGTCGGCGTGGAGAGCTTCGACGACTGCAGAGTTGACCTCGGGTTTGGAGAGCCGTATCCAGGTAAAGTACGGCGTCAACTGGTGGGCACGAAAGATGACGGCTCGATAGACATCCCAATGAGGGCGTAGGAAAAGGTGGTATCCTTTTCCTAGCGTGTCGCAAAGAGTCTGATGGTACAGCAAATCGATACTCATGCAGTTTTCGGAGCAGTAGCGAGCATGGCAACCCCCACACGTCACGGGGACCTTGTCCTTGTCGCATAAGACACAAGTATTGAATGTAATAGGGGCAATTGTAGTATTTAGCCCCTTGTAGTCGGAACCAGTGTCGGTCTGGTCATCTTGATCATCGGTAGAGGACATGGTGAAGCCTCTAAAACCAATAGGATGGGGGTTTAAGCGGTAGGTAAGGTGTGCTTAGACAGAATAGAGGAACAAGTTGGGTATGAAACTCAATGGGGAGATCATAAATTACAAACGGCGTTCTAGGTAAATGGCTCGTGTGAAAGGCCACCTTGCTGCTATCATTTGCCCGGCGAAAGAGACGTACGTGTCAACAGAGAGGGGAGAGTTGGGTGTCCAAGGTGTCGTTCGTCCGTGGAAGTTGGGCGAGTGGTCGAAGGGGGCTCTTGTTTATCTTAGGCTAGGTAGGTACTAAGGTTTACAGGGAATTATCTGGGTGGGGAAGAGGAGGGCTTGGTGCCTACCACGCCCTCCTGTACCTGTTACCTGCCTGTCTGTATAGGTATCCATTAGGTAGTTTATATATGCATAGGTAAGTACCTACTTCCGAAGTTTCCAGGTTGTCTTTCCGACATAATGGAAGACTGACTGCCCATACATAAGCATCACTCGCTATTGCCTTGACTACCTAAGGTGACTACCTACTTGGTAGGGAGATGGGAAGGTACCTAGCATGAATGTAGCCCTTGGTGCCATCGGTCAGTTGGTTAGGGTACGTTACTTGGAAGTTTCGTATTCGCAGTGCCTGTGTAAGACGCGGTAGTGCTGAGTATAATGATATACGCTTATGGGGTGGGATAGAAGGCAGGAATGGGCAGAAATACACTTAGATATGAATGAAATGAACAGGAGACTGCACGTGCCCTATGCCGGCCTAATCTAAGAACTGAGGTCGGTTTTCGTGTCGGGCCAGAACGGATGCTTCAGCACCCGACGCCGTCTTGTAGGCGGATAGACCTAGTTAGAGATGTACATTCATAAGCCCCACCGTCAAGTCTTACCTGCGTCTCTACTCCGTAGTACACGACTATTAATACCTCTGATACCAGATATCTCTCTGTCTCAATACTGGAGATTGTTAGCATTATGTACAGTGCTAGGACTGACTCCGTGTAGGGTGGCGCCTTACCTCTAGTAGATATTGCCAAGGCAATTCCTCTTCTGTACTTCGATGAACCTCTGCACCTTCTCATACGTCTCTTCCCCCCTCATAGTACTTAGAACCAGTAGCTCTTCCGCGGCCGCATGAAAACGTTCCTTTGAAGCTCGTAGCGTCTCTAGGCTTATGAAACCTGATGCTTGGATGCTGTTGTTGGTCTCCAAGGCCATCAAGGGAACAGTGCTATAGGCACAGCCCGCTTTGAGCTATCTCTTTCCTGAAAGAGAAGAGATGGTTGACCAGCGATACGATGATGTTGGTCTCGTACCATAATATTTGCATGGGTCGGCTGTCCATCACTTCCAGGGGAATCTGGGACGAGATTGAGTATTCGCCGATGGCCGTGGTAACGTACATGCTATTCGTGCCTAGACGAAATCGCCAGAACTGTTCAAGCGTGGGGATCTGTCCCCTGAGCATATACCTCTGCTCCGCCTGAAAGCCTGTTACGAGCTGGACCAAAATGGTCGTAGAATCGCCGGCGTTGGCTTTCGTTGTAGGAGGTGCGCAACGCAAGACCGATGTCCTTGTATCGCGGACCCTATCACCCCTAACCGATCCATAATAGGGATATGTGCCCTCGCAGGAATATTAGCCCTATTTCTATATAACCCGGCTATTTAATCGCTTACATATATAGCTAGCTAAATAAAGCTTTTTTAAATAATTATAATAACAGCTTTTAATTGTTTTGTAAGTTATTTGCATATAAAAAGAGATAAAATAATAGTTATAAGCTTAATTATTATTTAATTTCTTTTAATAAAAATTATAATAAATTAATTATTTTAAAATTTTATATTATTTTTAAAACTTTATAACTTTTATAATAAAAAAGTTTTTGCAAAGCTCTGCACTACCTATCCGGTTCTGGGGTTCGACGTTGTCCGCGGCGGCGACTGGCACGCCAAGACACACGCTTACGTACCGTAGAGTAAGGTCTCGGAATTTTTGCGCGACTTCGAGGTCTCCTGAATAGGTAGGTAGGTCCCGGCACCGTCTATCTCGTCGCCCCAGACGAAAAGCCAAATCATGAAATAGACCAGGGTCTCCAGGTGCTCGAGTGTCGCGTCGGGCCACCGAAGCGCCGCGAGTAAACCGAGGTCTGCGGCCTCGAGGTTTGCTTGTTTTCCCTTGCCAAAGCCGAGGCTGTATTGCCGATATTAGACATTGACCATGTTGGTTATCTGAGGGACGACATTACTGCTGTATTTTCCTGTTGGCTATCTCTCTGAGAGACTCCAGCCATGGGCTGAGGGTGTTCTGACGGTTTCCTTCCCAGTCGGAAAACATAGGGCTTTTACCAGGAATCCGGATACTTTGGCCCCTGCTTCTTGAGAACACGTTGTGTTACTGATAATCGGTGACCAACTTGGTCACGCTCGTGTGAACTGCTAGTCCTCACATAATGAGAAGGGGTTAAGGATATTCAACTTGTATCAAATGTAGGATCTGTCTTGCTAACTAGTTTCAAAGGTACATACTTCTTTAATTGTTTTTCGATACACGCAGGAATCACCTCTTTCGCATTGAACGTGGCCATTTATATGGACACCGGTTATTCCATGGAACCCGATTATTACATAAGAAGTTCCGGTCGCAATTACATCTAATAGCAGAGGTAACCACTGTAGCCCAGAATGGGCGTGGGTTCATTCTTGGCTGCCACATTTGGATTGAAAAGTCCTGGTAACTATCAACCTACACGTGCCCTCCTATCATTCATCCCAATCGAGACTTATATAATATAGCACTCGTTGCGTGTCAACCTGACATGAAGCTTATGAGGCGTAAGTTGTGCATTGTGTTTTAGATATTACGTGAGCAGGCAGAGCCTCATACATCTATAAAGGAGTAAGCGCCTGGCAGAATGAACGAAACAGTTCCAGCCACACATATCCGAAGAGTGCTATTTCAATTAAAGGGCCCGCAACATTGCATTTATCTAAGCACCCGATTTACTTTAATAAATGCATTTCCCGAGCTTTTTCTCTCTCCTATGCTGTCGCGTTTCGCTGTATTTCCTGTGTTGTTCGTTTCGTTTCTTGGTGCAGCCACTTTCAGGAGATGAGCGTATGCAGCCCGTGCCAACATTGTTGCCTATAGATCCTTCAAAGAATGAATGAGCCCTTATATATACACAGGCTGCAGCATGCTAAGCTAGCCAAAGGGCAGGTTTCTTCTATCTTCTCAGAGGCCGGTAACAGATGTCACTCTTTTACAGAATATAGCCACTCTCTTGCATTACACAGTCGCTCTTTTGCAATATACGGCACTTTCATCATATCAACACCTTGCCTCCTTCCTATTGGAATCGTTGCGATCAGTCCACCCATCATGAAGTCTATCAATAGCCTTGCCTCTGTGTTGCTCTTCAGCTTGGTCAACGTAGTATTGGCGCAAGATGCTGAGACCATTATCGCGTAAGCTTGTTCCCTTCTATCCTCTGGGATAGGCAGCAGAGTCGATGTCGGACACTGCCTAGGATCTGTGCTCAATACTGTTGATAGGGATTCCTTACGGGACTTCGCATAGGCCCCGTAAAGCTCGCGGACGACGATGGCGACCTGCCGGGCTTCGAGTCCATCCACGCCGAATGGAATGTTCCCGAGCTATGCCTTACGCCGGGCGCCGACGTCGCAAACCGGCTCGAGGTCTCCCAGTGGATCGGTGTCAGGGGCACTCGATGCACGAAGGAGGATGCCCCTGACGGGTGGGAGAATGGTGCCCTCGTCCAAAGCGGCGTTTCGAGTGGGGTACAATCGCAGAACCCAAAGCTGTCACCGACCCTCCAGGTCGCTTACATCGGCATAGTTTCATAAGGAAGATGGTACTCCGTATTCGACGACTTGGGTCGAATTCTACCCTGCAATGGCAGAAGAAAGACGGGCAATGCCGACTGGTATGCTTTAGAACATCAAGAAAGCTGGACGTGTGACGACAGAATTTTCCTAATTGTTTCTTAGTCAGTACAGGCGACAGAGTTAGGGTGACGATTTACCTGAATTCCACTACAGAGGCAATAGTGTTAGTAGGCCCCAGTGCTTCCGACTACCCAGGGCTAGGACTTTGGCGGAGAAAACAACTAACTCCAGCGAAAAGCATATTCGAGAACAAGAGCACAGGCAAGACCGCCCGTGAAGAAATTTCCTCGCCGGACCCCAACGACCCGTTGAAGGTCCTTTGTCTTGGCAACCCAACCTTCGCCACCCACATCGAGAGCGGACCCGGACCTGCACCCCCGACCGAAGACAGGTTCCCCGGATTCTCCGATATTACTTTCTCCAGCATGAAAGCGGTCATGAGGGGCGAGCAGAAGACGTATGACTTTAGCAACGGTTCGCCGATGTACATGGTTAATATGGAAAGAGAAGGAGTCAGGTACGCCACCTCTGAGCAATCTGGACCCTTGGATATCACAGTCTCGTCACCTAGGAAATGCGCAAAGTAGCCAAACAGCAATCGGATTTTGTTGGGTTGCCGGTCTAGCTGGATCAAGCGATTGCTAAGCAGACGAGATAAGAGCTAGGTTAGACGAGAATGTTTGAGAGATAGGTATGTCAGGACGAGGATGCAAGTATAAGAGCAGTGCTTACCAATGGAAAGCCCTGGTCTTATAACCCTGCATACTATTCCTTGTAATATCACTTTCTTGTGGATTGTAAGACATTGCTGAAATATGGGGACGTTGGAGATAGCTGCATGGTCAAGTCGAAAAGAAAGGCGAAGGTGGTTCGGCTCTGTTGGTGGGGTTCATTTTGCAACACCATGTATGAGCTTAGAGCTATGACATCTGGCCCTCATACCCAATCACTTAGATATATGTAGAATATCCAATCCATAGTTAGCAATTCCTAGTGGTTGGTTTGTGTTGTATGTCATGTACCCACCCACCCAGGTTTCAATTGCCATGCCTTTATCATCACCTTCAAGTAACTCAAGTTGTTGTCTTTGATTAACTATTCATTTTCCCTTGATATAGAGACTATACGTTTTCAATAGTTGCATAGAGCGCCTTATGGCCACTATTCTGGTGTGCAATTACCACAATGCCGCTTGGCTGATATCTCCCTTCGTTCATTGTTCTATGGCCTCCTCAATTCTTACATCAAGTCACCTATTTCAATAATGGTGTGATAGCCACAGAATAGGGTGACACTGACATTTCAAGAATTTCTCTGGGATATGTATCATGTTATAACACATGGACGCCTATTCGCCATAAGATTAACTTGAGGATAAATAGCATCCAAGACTTGTTACCTACACAGTCCAGGTAATCTGTACGGGAACACGGCTACACGGGTAGGTCGGTACTTGTTCAGGTTATCAGACGACAAGGATGCTAGGGTCTTGGCAGATCTAGGCTGAGAACCAACCACTCACATTACCGGGATTGGGACAGCACCTGTTCGTATCTGCCAACCCCGCTGTTTTTGACAAGCTGGCAGGGCTTGTTGTTCATACCTACAGTCTGTACAATATCACGACTATTGAGTCGACTTGTTGTTCGTTTATCTTTTCCATAGTTTCCGGTTCTGTATTCTCGATTGGTGTGTGTGTGTGCATCGACAGTCCTACAGCGTCTACTCATATTTATTAGGTACCGCTCACCTCTTTGAGTTGGGCTGCTACTGTTATGTGGTAGGGGGTAGCCTGGCAAATCTCGAGACAGCCTCTTCCATCACTACATCCATGTAGAGACCCGACCCGAACCCAGAGAAGGTTACATTACAGTACACGCACCAGACTACAGCAACGGCCACAGGCACATCCCTGACACCCTCGCAGCGCCTGGCCTCACAGCTCTGCACAGTAACCAGATTCGCTATCCGGGTCTAGCACCGTCGGGGTAATTCTGTGCGTTGATCCCCCCCAAGCGTCATACCCCACCGATCAATCAGGTCTTGTTGCCCAGCCGCACGACATTTTGTTTACGGACTACGGCAGTACCGATTCTCACCAGCCTATCCGGCTCTGCAGCCAGGCGAACCCGGGCTGGGTGGACGGTGTGCACACACGAATTTGAAGTTACCTAGGTACCGTCCTCTTCAAAACAGGGCATCTATCTATTGTCCTTGTCCCCTCGTGTCTCTCTCAGTTGCATCCCGTCCTCGTGGTCTCTCTCCCGTGCGTACATGCGTGCGTTCATTCACAATTGGCACACGAGAAAGTCCCTTCACCGTTCCCTCGGGAATTCCCCAAATCCCTTCGCCAATAGGATACCGTACCACCATACATCTACCTACTGTAATCGACGGCGACCGTGAGATACGCCTGCATCGAAGCAAAAAGCCGCATAAGATCACCGCCCGAGCAGTGCTGCAGCTCTTGGCACCGCGACCCAAGTGAGAGTCAGCTGAAAGCTCGACCTCCCCGCTCGCTCATCATCAATCAGCGTTGCATCCTCATCGCCGCTGTCGCAAACTTACCTGCGCACAATCATTGCAGCCCTACATACCGTCTGATCGGATCGGCGCTGATCTTTCATCTCAATCTTACTTACCTACCTACCTGCCTACCCGACTGAGACCAGACCAGCGCAACAGGTCACCGTTCGCCAAGATGATGTTCGCCATCTTCTTCGCCTTTTGGCGATTTATGCAAATCATCACCCTGGTGAGTTCCCAGTCTTCCCATTCTCCCTCTTCCGCACGCGGGCTAGATGAGCTACGCCCGCATTCACATACGGGATCAAGATCAGCCAGCCGGCCCTGTCGCCCAATCAAAGCGATGCCTCAGCTAACCCGAATGGCGACCCCTCCGTAGATCCCGACGATGGGCATGCTGGCGTACTTCGTCAACGGGTACGTGAACCTGAACGCGCTGACGCCCGACTACATCCTGGTGCTGTTCATCGTGTCGGTGATCGCGCTGGCGTGGAGCATCTACACGCTGTTCAGCTACCACCAGTCGTCGACGAACGCGACGTTCGTGGCGCTGATTGACCTGGCCTTCGTCGGCGCCTTCATCGGCGCCGTCTACGAGCTGCGCTTCGTCGCCGCCGCCGACTGCACCACGGTCTCGCGGGGCTCCCCCACCGACGTCAGCCTCGGCCCCTTCGGCTCCGCCAGCCTCACCACCTGGGACGCCGACACCGACAAGCACTGCGCCATGCTCAAGGCCGCCTTCGCTTTCGGCATCATGAACTGCGTCTTCTTCTTCTGCACCAGCATCCTCGCCTGGCTCCACGGCGACCGCATGAGCTCTGCCAACCGCGGCAACACCTACTACCGCGAGACTCACCACCACCGCCACTCCCACCGCAACAGCCGCAGTCCCCACAGCCGCCGCAGCTCGCACTCGCACCGGCGCGCGTATATCTGATACGCATGCGGACTGTGGGGTGAACAGACAGAGGATGAGAGGAAGGAAGATAGAAGTGTGTGTGTGTGTGTGATTATGATGTCGGGATGATTTTAATCCGCTGTACAATCCGACAGCAATGAATGATAAGGAGATGTAGGGATGGAAGGTTATTGTGTGGTCTACCTATACCTCAGCACTGGGCTTCCTGTGCTGTTGTGGGTTGGATCGGACACCGGTTTGGACGAGACGAGACGAGACGAGACGAGTCGAATGTATGAACTGGAACGAGTGATCGATGGAAAGAAACGACGTGTGACGGATTTGCATTGACTGGGGGGGACATGCACGAAAGAAAGAGCAAGATAAAATGATATTCGAAATGATCACGACCTTACGAACATTACGGCCCCTGTTTAATTCCTCGCAGTTTTCTTATTGATGTCAGCTTTACGCGGGCTCCGGCCCTTCGTTCTCAACTCTGGGAACAAATCCCTTGGGTCCATTATACTGCTGATGCGTAAAGATGGGGGGTATGCGCGGACGATATGAACACGAGAGTATCGAACGGACGTTGTAATAGGACAATACATGCACACGAAATTTGTTTCATGGAGGTGAAGGCCATGTTAGATTCCTCAAATAAGTTTTTGTCTACTCTCCCCCGGGGACCCCCCTCCCCCCTGCGGACGGAGGAATGAGGGACGGCCTATAGCTACCTAGGTAGCCATCGTTATGCGGATCGTAGGGCAAGATGCGGTATTTCCAAGAAGACAGACGCAGTTAGAATAAATAGAACGAGTAGTATGGCCCATGTCCATATACAGATACTACAATTTTGCAAGCGTAAGCATCCGGATTCGATGTATTGATGACGGAGTAGTATTGCGCAGTTCAAGTTGCTTGGTACTACCTCAATTCCACCGCATTCTGAATAGATCATATGCTATGTGTTCATAGATTTCTTGCTAGGTGCTACATAGTGAGCTCCTTTGCCCACCTTACAGACTTCCACAGGATGTGTGACTTGAACTCGACCACGTTATCCAACCTCCATTCCACGACCCCATAAATAGGTAGATAGATCGGTAGACGGGAATTCCATCGCACTAAGCCCGCGCGTCTTGCAAGATGTGGTTGATCAATGTGCCTCTTGGATAGCCATGGCAGGATGTACCGATCGAACGGCATTGTGCTGGTTGCCGCGAAGCGCCGTAATCGCTGCCATGCGGGATCTCAACCCCCGTCGGGTACTGCCTTTAGGAGCGGCCGTTTCGACCGTAGATGCCTGGCCTCCATCGATAAGGCCACTGCGGAAGTGGGCGGATGAACTCGGCAAGGTACATAGCGAGCTATGGTATGTCCACTTCCACACGAGTCGCCACTGGGGGACGAATGCGGCAACGCAAAGCATCCATGTCCCCGGTTCCGCCTTTAGCATATATACCGCCGTCGCCTCTGAATTCGCTTCCCCTATGCCGGAATTCGGGTTCATTCCCCGTGATCTCGGTGACTTGGGCTTGTGGGCGGTGGACCCCTCTTGTGAGACACATTGCCCGATATCCGGGTTCGCAACCGACACGACAGCCAAGCTCATGTCCTCGTCTCCTCGGGTCCAACCGTATATCCCCTAGCAACCCCACTGCGCCCCTCTTCCACGAGCGCCCCTTTCCTCGCCCCCTCCCCCTCCTCGCCATCGCTTTCCGCATCGTCGAAGTCAGTGCCCAGGCCCTGCCACGTGCGCCGCGAGCGCAGGAACTCGGCCCCCGGGCTCGCGACGCCGTTGACGGCGGCCACCTCGCCGCCGTTGCCCCGCTTGATCAGGGCCGACGCCGCCGTCTTCTTTCCGTTCGCCGCCGGTTGCGGGTCTCCGCTGTTGTTGTTGTTGTCATGGTTGCCGTTGGTGGCTGTGGCGGCGCTCCGCACCGCGAGCCGCATCGGCCGGCTGTAGCTCACGAGCTTCCCCGTGCGGAGGTCGAACTCCGGGGGCGCGGACTCGTCGTCGGAGACGCCGCCCTCGACGTCTTCGGCTGGCGGATGCTCCTCCTCGTGCCCGTTCTCCTCCCGCTCCTCGTAGCCCTTGCCTTCGCTCTCCTTATCTGCCGTCGCCGCGGCGGAGGCCTCCACGCCCTCGATGCCGCCCCACCACTCGCCGGTCCAGACGCGGGTCTGCTCGTCGCGCAGCGCGAGGGCGAGCTCGAAGGGGGTGACGACGGGCTTCCAGAGGCCGCCGTCGAGCTGCTCGACGAGGCCGCTCTCCCAGCAGCCGACGACGGCCCAGCCGTCGACCTCGGCGAAGTTGGCGAGCTTGGCCGCGTTGAGCTTGCCGACCACGATCGTGTAGCTCTTCTTGCCGGCGGCGGCGATCTGGGATTTCAGGGTGGAGATCGTCGACCCGTAGTTCCGCACGCTCAGCGTGTTCACCAGGATCCCGATGATCGACGCCGTCGCCAGCTGCACCACCAGCCCGTACCGCCGCCGCAGCAGCCCCGGCGTCGCCCCCGGGTCCGGCGCGTCCGCCGCCGAGGTGGCCGGGGTGTACGGCGATGACGGCGTCGGGTAGATGCGCAGCGAGGCGAGCCGCGAGGACAGGGTGAGGAGGAGCGAGGTCGGCGGGTTGGAGATGTGGAAGAGGTGGTATTCCTTCAGGTCGATATTGCTGCCGTCTGTCTCGTTCTCGCTTTTCTCGGCGGCATCGTCCGGAAACACCAGCTTGCGGTTCGGTATCGTGCCCGACGGACCGCGCACGATCTCTGTCGCTACAACATCGGCGTATCCCCTCCCTCGTAGCAGAGCACAGACGGGCGCAACATGCTCCTGGAACATGACGTCGGCCATGAGCGCCACATTCTCCGTCTTCCCCGGAAACTCCCGCGCGAACGCGTCGGCGACCGCCTCGTAGTCGAGCTTCTGTCGCGTGAAGACGTGGATAACGGGTAACCGCGACGTCGGGCTCAGGCACGCGCGGCCGTAGTGCACGACGCCCTCGGCGTCGGCGTGCTCGGCGGCGATCTCGTCGACACAGCAGGCGCTGTACGAGGTGTCGGCGAGGATGTATAAGCGGTGCTTCCGTCCTTGCTCCTTCTCACCCTCCTTCTGTTCCCCTTCTCGTTCCTGTTTCCGCGCACCCGACAACCTCTCCAGCTCCCGCTCCAGCGCGCCGACGACTCGCGGCGCATCGGCCAGCATCGCGTCCGGGAACTGCAGCGCGATGCGTCCCCACCCGTGGTCCAGGATCTCGTCCGCCGTGCGCTCGATCTCGTAGACGTAGGCGAGCTCGTCGTCGTCGATGTGGCGCCTCCGAGCCCGCGCATCGTCTACGGAGGATGTGGGGTCTTCGACGAAGGTGTGCTCGGCGGGCGTCGAGAGGACGGGCGCTGTGCTGAGGTCGGACGTCATCGTGTCCGGGGCGGGAATGGCGGCGTTCAGGTTCGATAGGATGAAGGAAATAAGGAATGAATGGCTGTAGAGGAAGAGAAATGGAAAGGGAATCTGAAGTCTATTACATGTAAACCTTTAACTTGGATGGAATAATTCGTAGAGGTTCACCTGGGCTGGTGGGAAATTTTTGTTGGAGGGGCAGAGCGCGAGTACCAAGGTGGGGGCGGGGCAGGCCAGGCCTACGGTAGGCCATCTCTAGGGTGAAGTGGTGTCCCAGCTGTCATCACATCTTGCAGATAAACCATTGGTTGTTGTGTATCGCGGAACTTGCAAAACTCACAAGACGGCCTTACATTTGTACAATCATGTCGAATATTGAGTATTTCCTATGAATAGCACGTGCCGCCACAGTCGCAAATGTAACATTGAGCGCAACGACTGAGGGATTCGCTTCGGTCACCATATAATCGCTAGACAGCATGACAACCGTCCTATGCGCGGTTTAAACATTTATAGTTACACCCTTCTTTCATGTGCGGATGCCGGGTTACCCCCGCCGCAGCGCCCTTGCATCATGCGAGATGATCAGAGCTTGACCTCCCCAGCATTCAGGCGATCCCAGTCACCCTTCTCGAACCGGACATACGTATCGCCCCTGAGCCAGAAGACCTCGTCCTCGCCGACCAGCGCGGGGTCCACGCCCTGCACGCGCAGCTCGTGCTTCTGCTGCTTGTTGGTGCCCGTGACCGCGGCCTCGAGGCCCTTGCCCGTGCGCAGGAAGAGCGGGACCGCGTAGCGGGGCAGCTTCGCGCGCGCGTGCGCCGCCAGCGAGCGGAGGACGTCGGCGTTGGCGCCATCATCGTCGGGCTTGCGGGCCAGCGCGACGGCGGCGCAGCCGGCGCGGCCGTCGTGGCCGGGGAGCTGCACGCCGTAGACGTTGGCCTCGCGGACGTGCGGGTGGGCGCCGAGCACGGCGGCGACCTCGGTGGTGGCGACGTTCTCGCCCTTCCAGCGGAACGTGTCGCCGGCGCGGTCGTGGAAGAAGATGCGGCCCCGGCGGTCCCACGACACGAGGTCGCCCGTGCGGAAGTAAGCGTCCCCGGGCCGCCGCACGCCGCGCGCGATCTTGCCCCGCGTCGCCTCGGGGTCGTTGTAGTAGCCCTGGAACTCGACCGCCGGATCGTCGCTCGGCAGCGCCGTCAGCAGCTCGCCGACGGCCCCGCGCGGCACCGCCACGCAGAGGCCCGTCCGCGGGTCCCGCGCCGGCGCCCCCGTCTCCGCGTCCCGCGCCACGATCGCCATCCGCTGCCGCGCGGCCAGCCCGTAGACCGGGCCGACGCGCCCGATGGCCCCGCTCGCGTCGTCGTTGCGCGACAGGTTCCACGTCGCCATGTTGCCCTCGGTGGCGCCGTAGAACTCGCCGATGGTCTCGATGCCGAACCGCTCCCGGAACCGCTCCCACACGTCGGGCCGCAGCCCGTTCCCGAAGGCCGTCCGCACGCCGTGCTTCTTGTCCAGATTCTCGCCGGTGGCGGGGTCGAGCTCGGGCGGTGCCGACAGCAGGTACCGGCACGTCTCCCCCACGTACTGTATCATCGTGGCCTGGTGCTGGCGGACTTCCTTCCAAAAGGTCTTGGTGGAGAACTTCTTCCCTATCGCGAATGTCGAGCCTGCTTCCAAGCACTGTGACATGCCCATAATTGTTGCCGAGCTGTGATAGAGTGGCATCGACTGCAAAGTGTTAGAACATCAGCATATCGCATACCGTCATCTGAGACCCACCGTGTAGAAGACGTCGGTCGGTTTTGTGCCAAGCCAGACACTGACGAACGTGCCCCCAAGCGTCACCTTAGCCCAAGACACAATGGCGGCCTTCGGCAGCCCGGTTGTTCCTGACGTGTAGATCAGGATAGCCATGTCTCTGCCCAGTTCACCGATGCGGACAGAATCAGGAGGCCGCGACGGTTCTGTAGCCAAGATCTCCGTTTTCAGTTCATCCGTCAGAACCTCGATTCGCAGATCCTTCATTTGTTCACGGGCACCATCGTCGACGTTCTTCGCAACCTCGTGATCCACCAACATGAGCACCGCCTTTGCCGTGTTTACGCAATGCGACAATACCTGACCGGTAAGGTTATAGTTGATGAACGCGGGTTTCGCGCCGATGGACCACAAGCCGAAACAGAGAAAGACGAAGTCATCCGAGTTCTGGAAGTCTATGGCGACAATGTCCTTGGGCTTGATGTCGTATTTCTTGCTGAACCAGTTGCCGTACCTCAGGGCCATCTCGTAGACTTGGGCGTATGTCCATGACTTGTCCTGGTAAATGATGTAGGGCCGGTTGGCCGAGGAGCTGTTGGTAGCGCGCTCCTCCAGCACATAGAAGGTATTGCAGCGGTCTTTCCACTCGCGAATGTGATTGCGGAAAAGAGCCGAAACCGTGGCGCGAATTGTATGTTGGTCATGCCAAAACCCCGTCTTAGCGCTGAAATACGCGAATCCGGCGGCCGTGACCGGCAGTGATAAAGCCAAGGGGACTGAGCAATAGGCATTTTAGGGTTAGCTAAAGAAGTCCAATACTCGATTCGTGTATCTATATGTCACCCGCATCTTTGGTTCGTTGCTGGAAGTGAAGGGAAAAGATCTCACCGGGCATGATAGGTACGACCACACTTTCTATTCCCGGGTCTCGCGGTGAGTGCTGGGTTGGATTCGGTGAATTCCACGTATACGAATCCGGGCAGTGTCTAGATAAGGCAATGAAACGCGGTAATTAATCGAATACTAAACACATCATCTAGGCGGCCTTAACGCTGGATGTTGTGATTTGTAGCACAACGGATATAGCATAGAATTGAATCAAGCCCAAGATGTGATATTGTAGCTCCAGTGGCCCTTCAAGTGTTAAGTTCCAGCTTGCGAGGGAGTTCTGTTGATATGGACTCGGCGATCAGCCCCATAATGCCATCTTCCGAGCTCCACCGAGTGACTGTGGGCCACACAGCACAGGCGTGACGGCGTGGGCGGAGTTATCCTTAGATATCACCGGATGAAACCCCTCTAGCGGCTTAGAACAGACTGTAGAAAAGGTCTAAAGAACAGCTTTAAGGATGGCAGTCTTGACGATCAAGCGCCCCTGCTCCTCGTTCTCGCACTTACACGTCATGGCTGAGGATCCTACATGCATACCTCGGCTTGCAACCCTACGACCCTCAAGGGACGTGCGGAGGGCATCAGAGGCCGAGACCAGAGTAGCCAAGCTACCGGCGTTCACCTGTTAATGAGTTTGAAGTGTCAGTTTTGGTGATGTCAGTCTATGACTTGACTAAGACTCGATCTTTGAATGATGGATGTTCATGTCGTTGTCAATGCTTATGGTAGTCTATGTTACCTTAGGTATGTAGTTCTGCGCAAAACTCCCTCGGTACCGTACGGATGGGTCAGGTCCGCATGCAAGAAGACGTGGTCAATTTGAGACAAAGCATTATAGTTGGCAAACGGATATTCAATAGTTTGCTCTATTACGCTAGTATTGCATTATCGCGTAGAGCTGATTCGGCAACCGAGGCAGGGTGGATTCCGCCCGAGACCCCCAGATCCATGCTGCTGCAAGCTACTGGACGGCTTCCCTTACCGTAACCCTTCGAAATTTCGCGACACGCTGGCATTCGGCATCTAGTAGGCCGGCTCGACGACATCAATCGCAAGCCATGCTGCCGTACGGCCATGTCTACAGTCTCAGAAACCCAAAATGATGGCACTGAATCACAAATCAAACCCCCTCTTAGCACCGTTCCGACCACCAATATGAACAATGGCGCGGACACAGCGTCGAAACGAAAGCTGCCGCCGCCCGAGAAACCCGAAGATATAACGAGACGGTGGTTCATCATTGCGTCTTTCTGGTTGATTGTGCTGTGTCTTGGGCTGCCCATATGGTGGAAGACCACTGCTATATACCGGGCGAACCTGCCCCTAAGCCAGATGATGGATTGGGCCGATGGCAAGGTTAGAATGTGCTGTTCGTCTAGCGAGATCCTCGCTTCACTGCTAACCTGTCCCTATAATAAAGGCCTGCAGTCCTGTGGTTCCGATTAAGGTCGTAGTGGATGCGCCTACGCTACATGATGAAGACATCCAGAACCTGATACGAACCACACAGCAAACCCTCGACGCGACGAATGACTTTCAGAAAAACCACCTTCAACTTGTTCACGACACGGCCAGTCCACCGCGCAACTCGAATACCGCACTCACTATACGCCTGAATCCTGGTGATGCAGCAACATCATCTCTCCGTCCACATGCACCCGTTCTCGATATCACCTACCCCCCGAACTCCATACCCTCTGCTGGGACTGCCGCCTCCGACTTCGCTACCTACGTAGCTACGCAGCTGCGCGAGACCTTTGCCGAAGAGCGGGATATCATGGCGTACCTGCTTTCCACATCATCAATGCGATCTGAGCATCAACCACAAGGACCCTCGCAAGACATTGCCGAATCCCTGTCAAAGCGCATGACGAGGTCAATGAAGTACTCGCGTACCTACCACCTGACCTTTTCGTTGTTCACGAGCGGTTCCGTGCCGAGCAGCTGGGACATCGAGTCCGCCGTCGAGCAGTACATGAAACCTATGCTCGAAATGCTCGGGCCCATCCACAACTTTACCATCGATACGCAGGTCCAGCTGTACGCCGCCCCCGGCGTGCAGTCGCAGGTGCTCACCAAGGAAGAGCTGTCGTCGTTCATCAACGCAGCCGAGTGGCCGCTGTCGCCGTCGATAGGAGGGGCGCCGACCGTGAACTTCGTCATCTACATCGGCAACCAGACGATCGGCACGGGCTCCGAGCAGGCCGGGACCGGGGCCGAGGCCGAGACGTCGCGGTCCTGGCTGATCCCGCAATGGGGCTCCGTGTACCTGCTGTCACCGCCGCCGCCGGGGCCCGACGCAGACCACGTGTCGGCGGAGCTGCTGCGGCAGCCGGTTCTCACCTTCACCGCGCACTTGCTCTCGCTCCTCGGCACGCCGCGGTCCGGGTCGCTGCCGGTGCGGCTCTCGATGCTAACGCGGATCCGCACGGCGGACCTCGTGCTGCGCGCCTCGTCGTCGCTCGGGTCGCTGGCCCGCCTCTCGCTGGCGCTGCCCAGCATCTCGATCCCGTCGCGCGTCGCCGACGGCGTCGCCGAGTCCATGCGCCACCTGGCGCTCGCGTGCTCTACCGCCGCGGACGACGAAGACGACGCTGACGGCAACGACAGCCTCGAGCACGCGCGCGTCGCCGAGGCCGAGGCCGAGCGCGCCTTCTTCGAGAAGAGCATGGTCGGCCAGCTCTACTTCCCCGACGAGCACAAGATCGCCGTCTACCTGCCCCTCCTCGGCCCCGTCGGCGTCCCGCTCGTCATCAGCCTGCTGCACCAGATCAAGGCCTGGAGGAGCAGGAGGGCCGCCGAGAGGGGGGCTGCTGCTGCTGCGAAGCCGAAGGTGGCGTGAGTGTAATGGTCCACGCGTTTGGTTATTTTGATGAGGCGCAGTTATAGGTAGATTTGCTGTATAGGTACACAATTATGAAGCGCTAGGGATGGGCCAGTGTTCGCCCTTTAATCTGTAGAATGTCCGGTGCCGTGTTACCCCTGTTCCACTGCGAGTATATACATGTCTCTCCTTCCTAGAGATACAATGTTGGTACGGGCCTCTGAAGCTCTACGTAACACAGGTTAGGGCTAAAACTCCGATCTGTCCGCAAGGGATAAACGTGATATATATCGGTTCGGATCCAATCTGCTAGGCCTGTCTCACATTGCCTCCTAAATTTCATCTGCCCCCGAGAGGGATAGGGAGTCACCTGCATCCCTGTGCCAGTTGCTGATACGATAAAGGTCTCCAGTATAGCTTTGCCCCGCCAGGGTGTGATTGGGCCTCCAATGAAACACTAGGTGATTACCTTCCAGTGCACATAGCGATTATTGGGGCCGCCTACGTGGTATGTAGGTATTCCTGTCTAACGGCCCTACCCGAGCGGAGCGGGATAGACGGAATACTAACGCCTTTAGTACAGCCTTCGTGGACTTGCTCCGCAGATGCCGCGGCTCTAAATACATGGAGTAGGCAGATAATAGTCTAGGGCACCCACCCCCGGGGCATTTAACTTAAAAAATCAACTCTATCTACCGACTATTATTCCTTGGGGACTTTTAGTCGTCTTCGTCTCAGCCCTACGATACCTACCTTTACTTACACATACACACACACACATACTGCAGATGCCCGTGGGACCGTAGGCAGCACGCCACGCCACGCCACGCACGCAGCCGCGACCATGAACTTCACGGTGCCGACGCTCTCGACGCTGACGACGCTGGGGCCGCCGACGCTCTCGCACCTGTTCTACTCGTACCCGACGTGCCCGGGCTTCCTGTCGTCGCCGGCCTCCTTCCTGGCCTCGCTGCTGCCCTCGCTCGAGCCGCCGGCGACGTGGACCGCGTACGCCGTGCCCGCGGCCCTCGGCTACGCCCTGCTCTGCCAGGTCCTCCGCTTCCGCCGCGAGCGCGCGCTGCGCCGCCGCATGGGGTTCCCCCCCGGAGATGATGGCGATGGCGATCGTGCCGCCCTCGCCCGCATGACCAACGACCAGGCCCACGAGATCATCAAGGTCCTCATGCTGTGGGAGTTCCCGCTGTTCCACCTGCTCTCGCTCCAGTTTGCGCTTTTTAAGGTGCGTTGCCTTGGTTTCTCCGTCTTTTCCTTGTGGTTGTTAGGCCTGCGGTTGGGTTTTGGCGGTGGGTGGGTTGCCTGCCTGAGTGGGGCCCTATTGGTACCTATGGTATCTAGGTAGTATCTGAATAAGTATGTAATGAGGGGCGACCCAAGTGGTTGGTGTAATGGAGCCTGAATAGATACATATGGGTAGATAAATAGGGGGAACTGGGACTGGGTAGGAAAGAGATGGAGATACGGATATCTGTTGATGCGATGTGTATCCCGGGTAAGTGCATAACCGCTAACGTGCAACTGTACATGCAGACATATGGCGTCGAGTCTATAAGCCGCCTTCTTCTGGCCACCAGGAACCTGACAGACCCTGTCAAGAGTCTGAAGAGGTAAGTAAGGAGTTCCTTATATACATCATGAAATGTCTCGTACACATGCCTACCGTCATCATACAAGGGGGTCACACAGCTGAGGCTTCAAATGCCGAAGATTACTATCCTCCGGACGAATTGAATCCCCGTCGGATGCTTTCCGAAGTATCAACATGGATGATGTTACACCCAGGCATCCAGCTGAGCCACATCCCACCATTGCTGCTGACAAGTCTACGCACGTTTTTTGCGCAGGTTCGAGGACACGGGGGTGCTGATCAGCGAGTTCATGATGAACCCGCCGGCGTCGGAGCGGGCGCTGCAGGGGCTGGCGCGCATGAACTACCTGCACGGGCGGTACGTGGCGTCGGGGCAGATCCGCAACGCGGACCTGCTGTACACGCTGTCGGTGTTCGTGACGGAGCCGGCGCGGTTCGCGCGGCGCTACGAGTGGCGGCCCATGAACGCCGCCGAGCGCTGCGCCTACGGCGTCTTCTGGAAGGCCGTCGGCGACGACATGGGCATCGAGTACGAGGGGCTCCTCGCCCGCCCCGGCCGCTGGCGTGACGGCCTCGACTTCTTCGACGACATCGCCGCCTGGGCCAAGCGCTACGAGGTCGACGCCATGCGCCCCTCCGAGGTCGCCGCACAGCCCGCCCAGGCCCTCCTCCCCATCCTGACCTACTGGGTCCCCTGGTTCGCGAAGGACTTCGTCACCCAGATCGCCATCGCGCTCCTGGACGATAGGACCAGGGAGGCGTTCTTGTGAGTTCTTCCCTCCCGTTTCCCGTCCGAGCCGCCTGGCTCGATTGTCGACACGAAGCTGACGAGCACACCCCTTTTTTCCTTCCCTCCGACACCAGGCTCCCCGAACCCGACATCCTGCCCGTGGCCCTCGTCCACACCCTCCTCGCGGCGCGCCGCTTCGTGCTGCGCCACCTCGCGCTGCCGCGCCTGTGGGCCTCGAACCGCATGCTGGAGCCGGACCCGGCGACGGGCCGCATCCGCCAGCGGTTCGCGCACGGCGACTTCCCCTTCTACGTGGCGCCGACGCTATGGAACCGCTGGGGCCCCGCCGCCTGGGCCGTCTGGCTCTGCGGCGGCAAGGTCCCCGGCGACGACCCGGACGTCTACATGCCCGAGGGGTACCTGTTCTCGGACATAGGCCCACGGAACCGCATGGGCCAGGGCGTCGAGGAGGCCCGGGAGGACGTGGAGAAGTTGCGGGAGCGGCGGAGGGGAGGTTGTCCCTTTTAGCCTGTTGGGTTGTTGGTTGCCTGCGGTGGGTTGTCTTAGCGGCGGAACAGAGATGGTTTGGTGGTTTGTATTAGGAGTGATCGGGTAATGATTGGGATAACAAAGCGAGCGAGTTAGGTTATGAACGACTATCTGGACCGGCGAGAGTCTAACTAGATTGATATGATTAGGTCTCAAATCGATGAATTAATGCCCAGTCTCATATAACTTATTACCAATAGTGTCTATGATACGCCAAATGTTGATCTAGGCAGTAGAGATACGCTTCTCCTATATGTGTATGAAGCAAGTAAAGAGTCTGACCCCTTCCAATCAGGTTTTAACGTCGGTTTTGACAAGCCATTCTACGTAGGGGGTCGCTTTGAACTCATTGCTTCATTCCAGCTTAAGCCAATAGGTTCACGTTGTCTCCTTTTCCCAGTCAAGATACCTATACCGTAGAACGAATAATCGTCACCGTTCGCGCTCAGCGTCAATTGATGGAAGTTGTCGATGGCCCGACTATAAATAGAACATTATTAGCTAAGCGACGATGCGCAGTTGCGAAACTTAGTCTCTTTTTCATATTGGTTAAGTATTATACCTAATACACCCTGAAGTCAATACGGCCTGCTGGGTCATTCCACCCCAGCAGCAGCCTCGATGGTGCATGTGATATCTAGGATACCTATCACTAGCGGTAAAGGTGTAAGTACGGGATTGTTTACCGTAACTTGGCAGCTGCTTGGTTAGGCATCCAATGCTTAGGTGAAGCTTGGCTCAACCTTGTGGCGTAGCAATTGTAGAGCCGCTAACGCAGATTCATGGTATATCGTTCCGACAACGAGCCCCTTCGTGACTGGACTAGACTAGCTTGTGACCCTAGATTAATCAGAGTAGTATCATGTAAACAGCCGCTCTCCCGCTTTTCGGCAATCGGGTGTTCCGAGATTGTCAAAGGCTGTCCCAGCTCGTATTCACTTGATTGGGTGGAAGCTACTTATACCGTAGACGATGCTAACGGGTTGGACAGGCCTATTCCGGTAGGTGGACCTCCTCCTGCAATGCAGCTTGCCGGCATCACTGAGCAGATTGGAAGCAAACCAGCGGAGGCACAGATCGATCTAACGTTAGTCTAATCCAAACAAAGCGGAGGAGCGACAAGGGGAGAGGGCCGGCCCGTTGTACAGTCTGCGGAGGCTGACATCGGAACCCTGCATTTGGAGAAAGTGATGACCGATAAGGTGCGGTGTAAGACTCCCGTTGGAGTTGAGACATGTGTAGACATGTGGAAATGTAGTCTATGGACGATGATGGAAGTTGAACCTTTGGATCCTCACTATAGCCACGAGAGCAGACCGGGATAAAACAGCTTACACTAGGTACAACAAGAAGCCTAGTATTATCTTAAAAAACAGATATTACCGATACAACCCGAGGACATCTTCCTTTGCGTAACCATCAAACCGGGTTTTTGACACGCCCCCGCTCCACCTCATGCAGTTGAGATGTGACAAGATCTTCTGGATGATAGCGGTGTGGAGAATAGCTATAAATGATGTTATTTGCTCAGATAGCAAATCGGCACTTACGGAAATTTGTACGACACCTAGTGTCAAGTACATGTGACGTAGAGGCTGGTTTACAGAGATCCAGCTGTCGCGCACAAGTGAGAAGCCGTTTTGCTTGATGCTACATACTATAGCTGCCTATGAATCTATGCTGGGGAAAAGAAAAAGGGGGAGCGGGAGTACACTACTCAAGCATGTCGTAATATATCTGGAAATATAAATCTTGCATGCAGTAGGACTACTGGCTGCAGTGTTCCGGATTCTACAGGGGGGTGAAAACGTGGCATCATGGTGACAGAACCGCTCGGCATTCCCTGTGTCATGTCGTACAACCGACAAACTCCTAATGTGGCTTGAGCCTAGCCAAGTGAGACCGCCTATAATCCAACGAGTCCCCAATGAGAGGTGCTTACGGTCGGAACTACTCGCCCTTTTCGGCCATTGGCGGCCGTTGAGAAACTCAGCTGCCGCCACTTTCATAAGACGCAAGGCTCTACGCCGAGTTGATAGGGTAGACTAATGCTTGCTCCGCGGAACCCCCATGCCGCGCATGCATATTGGAGTATGTGATATATACCCGCAAGGAAATTTTCGAATATTTCTAGGGGCCTTCTAGTCCCGTTCTGTGATATTGATATAACAGACTCTATCCCTTGGCTGCCTCGCACCCGCGGAGCGTGAATATCCCCTCAACCTATTGCCGAGCCGAGCGACTGTCCTCTTCGTCCGCCAGCTGACCGTAGATTCTGTCTTGTAAACACATCTCTTGAAAGTACTAAGGAGATTGCGACAGGAATACTGATTCGACCATATCACGAGCAATCATATCCACCATGTCGGAACCAGCCGCTGAGGTGACCAAAGCAGAGTCAGCACCGGAAAAGGAGACCAGTTCCGCGCAGGCTAGCGGTGTACCGCCAGATACGGGTAATGCAACAGATAGCACAGCGGCGGCTCCAGCTGGGACGGCTTCAGACACAACCGCGACGGATGCTCCCGCAACACTACCCGGGCCTGCCAATATCTTTCCCGCGTCGTACTGGGCTCAAGCGCCAGCACCGGTGCGCAGTTCCTGCCTTGCGACACTAGAGTCAACATTCAGATGTAGACAGCTAACGATAGGCCAGGAGGGGGACGAGGATGACGATACCGATTCCGCTTTAGGAGAGAACTCCAGCTCGACGGCGTCGCTGTCTGCAAGTATCCTCGAGTACCGGACGTTCCATGGTCGCACGTTCCATAGCGAACGCGGTAATGCGCAATCCTGGTGCGACTTCATCTGTTCGTTACGACCTTAGGGCACGCGAAAGCTAACCGTTGCCTCGAGGAACCCCAACGATGCTCAACATGATGAGTCGATGGATATTCTGTGAGCAATGGCGTTGAACCATACCTGACAGCCTCCATACTAAAAATCATCGTAGCCATCATGTTTCGACGCTACTGCAGGATGGAAAGCTTATCTTAGCTCCCATTGATCTGAATCACAAGGTGGGATACACTCGGCCGTAGTGCGATGCTGTGTAAATATTTCTAACGCGACGCAGAAAGTTCTGGACGTGGGCTGCGGTACCGGCGAGTTCAGGTCCCCCCCGATGTGAACCGTAGCGACACGCTGACCTTTGAGGTTACCAGGGATCTGGGCGATGTAACAACCACCACAATTCCGAATCACTACATGAGCGCCGACCATGAGAACTAACACAATCAATCCAGTGACGTCGCCGACGAGTTCCCGACGGCCGAGGTGCTGGGCACGGACGTGTCGGCGCAGCAGCCGCAGTGGGTGCCGCCGAACCTGCGGTTCGAGATCGACGACGCGACGCAGCCGTGGACGTTCCGGCCCGGCAGCTTCGACTACGTGCACGCGCGGTGGCTGGTGGGGTCGCTGCCCGACTGGGACTTCGTGTACCGCGAGGCGTACCGGGCGCTGCGCCCGGGCGGCTACCTCGAGAGCAAGGAGTCGTCGGCCGTCATCACCAGCGACGACGGCACCGTCGCCGACGGCTCCGCCCTCGACCAGTGGGGCAAGATGTTCGCCGAGGCCGGCAAGCGCCTCGGCCGCTCCTTCCGCGTCGTCGACGACCGCCTCCAGAGGCCCGCCATGGAGGCCGCCGGCTTCGTCGACATCGAGGAGCACAACTTCAAGGCAGGTGGCCGACCGTTTTCATGCCTACTTATGTGTACCTATTACTCGAAAGATACGCCCGAATCGACCCTTTATTAGCGTGTGAAGCTGGTTGGCTGGATGGCTGACAGAGCATCGAGCAGACACCCCTGGGCTCCTGGCCCGCCGACGAGAAGATGAGAGAAATCGGGCAGTACAACCAGCTCGCGCTCGAGGCCGACATCGAGGGTATGTACGAAACCGACTACGAAATAGGGGCGGTTGGACCTCGCAAATGTGCATTACCTACATGCTCAACTAATCGGTACCTCGCAGGCTTTATAGTGTTCTTATGGAGGGAAGTCCTGGCCTGGTCCCACGAGGAAGTCCAGGTCTACGCCGCCCACTTGCGGCACGAGCTGCGCTCGAAGAAATCCCACCCATATTACTGCCAGCGCGTGCTGATCGGTCGGAAGCCCGAAGACTGATGGACAGTGGGTTAGTTAGGTCAGAGCCGGGGCGGATTGTGGTTCCGGGCCCTAGCCTATTTTCTCTCGTTAATAATGGTCTCGGGCAGGTAGTTAGGGCTGCGTCGACTTAGACGTGCGTTTTGATAAAACAAAGAAAGGGTAAAATGGTGTTGTGTCGGTGTCTATCGGGAAATGTGGATGGGGTCTGGTTTCAAGCAGTGGGCAGCTGGGTCTATAGGGGAGTAAACTTTGCTTCTATCGTTTAATGAAACGGATGATCGACAGCCATGACTTGTCTACCAGCATCCATATGTATAGATAGTGCACACATGACATTGCATATCCATGATGCCTAAGAGGCATGAAACATCCCAAAGATGTGGGAAGTCATGATCTAGAAATGGTAGAACTCACTGCCAGACCATCTGTTATGTGATGAACTCCTAAAACTATTCGGACAAGACGACTTGACTTCACTCTACCCCTCCCGCCGGCTTCTCGCTCCTCATGGGTAACTTCCTCATCGGCTTCGAGGCCGAGGCCCCGACGGGTAACGACACGTTCTCCATATCCCCCTATGATCTTACCTGGGTGTCATGGGCACGGCCCTTAGGCAAGGAAGGGTCCGACATCCCCGTGTCTTCTCCGGCCTGTCCGCGGTCACGACAACGGCCATCTCAGCATCACAACTTATTACTCAAAGACCATATCCGGAAGTCAGCGCAGAGCTTAATGGTTGCCAAGACCTGAAATACCTAACTAGGTTTTCGAATCTCGTGTTCGGGGACGGGACAGGCCACGCCATAACCCAACATGATCTTGGACATCATCCCATCCCGCGTTAGGTATTCGTCTTATACAAGCCGGGCGACGGGAAGCGACCGGACGGGCACGACGCCGCGGCAGTTGCGCGCACGGCGGCAATCGTGGGTGAGGTCGCGGACCTGACCTTGTGCGTGCGTACGGGGTGACGAGACTGGAGGATCACTGGGAAGGTGTCGGTCGCACCCACGAGATGTCCAGGGCTTTCTACCTATATGTGCCCACCTAAGCGCGGCCACCGTCAACCCTCGTTAGGAGGCACACCTTCTAATACACACGGTTCCGCACAGCCCTTGGTGGTGTAGTTGGTTATCGCGTCTGACTGTAATTGTTGAAAATAATTGTATATCAGAATGTCGCTGGTTCGATTCCGGCCCGAGGGAGGATTTCGCTTTTTTGCCCTACACGCCGACGAGGGAGGTAAAAATTTCGTCGACTTATTTTTGTTTTAAGCCGTTTACTAGGTAGTGGTGTGTGGAGTTGTTGTTTAGACCGGCCAAACGAAATGCATGGAATGTGACAGTTGTGGCTAAAGCACTCCACGAATCACACCAGGTTAAACCCCAATTAGTCAGATCGTGGCCTGGTTGTGAACCACCTACCGAGTTCCTATAGCAATTAGAAGAGTCCTAGGTGACCAAATTTGCTGTATTGGAAGATGAAGAGATCTAGTATGCTCGCTAGTGAGGGGTGGGCTTTGGCTTGGTTTGCGTTGAAGGTCAGTCCATAGCCGTACAAACCATGGCAATCCCTGTTATAAGCTATTCAAGTTGTACGAGGTCTGAAATAGCCGGTAGAGAAGGATAATTACCTAGGTATGTAGTTATATGACGGGGAAAGGTTGGAAGCGCGAAGCAGGTGGGCGTGTCTGTCGCCTATTCAACCTCGCAGGCAGATTCAGATCGTTTGTCGTATTTCACGGGCATGACGCGGATCATGAGGTGATATATCGCCACGTTAAGTGGTAGGGAAGAAAATGCCTTGGGTGTGAGAGCCTTTCCTTGGGTTGAACTACTCCCTACCATGCTTACGTACATGCACCAAACATCAAGGGGAGAAGATCAGGGACTGACGTTCTGATTGTTGCAATACTGGCATTTTATTATAATAATTATTAAACATTACGGACAGTCCAAAACTCATCCATCTTGTGGGCTCCTCCATCAGTAAGAACCATGTCAAGTGGTCGTGATGATAGTTTGGCGAACGTTTGGCAGTAAGGCGTGGGAGGATACTTGGATGCCATATCTCGGGGATCGTATCTCTGGAATAAAAACGGAGGTTTCGACCGCGTGGCTTCTGCTATTGGATCAGAAAAAGTGCCCATCTAACTCAGGGTGCATCTATCGGGCATGGTACTTACTGTTATGGACCTCCGCCTAGGTATAAGGAAGGTCGGACTGCTTGAGGAGACCACTGATTTTCATCGAAAGTTGGCCCTATAAACAACGAGGCAATAGCAATATGGGTCTTGATCCCATCGTGTCCCAGCTTTGGATTGCCACACTAGGTGGCGAAACGTCCCTGCGCCAAACGTGCCACCTATTTTTCCACATTCGGGGCGTCGTCTTGATACTCTGAACCGGGATCATGCACAAACTCTACTTTCAGCCCAGATGCACCCCGAGCCCGGCGGACCGTGGCATAAGGCCTTGCCCTTTGTACCGTGCGGTTAAGCTCCTCGCGAGGGGGAAGGCCAGGGACAGGTCTGATGTTCTCAATCAAGGGCGGCTTTTGCTTATATGGGGGGTGGCCGAACATCGACATCAACCTCTCGAGATTTGCGCTGTTGCCGAAGGTGTCGACGGCGAAGTGTGCTTTGAGGATAGCCCAAGTCATCCGCATGCGCTCTACATCCATTCCCCTTTGAGCGATGCGGTCCTCGCCAAGAAAGGTCAGTCTTACATCTTCGACCATGATGTTTCGGACCAAGTGTTTATCGCCAGAAACCATACCGGGGTACAGATAGTCGGGGCCAGGGAGGTAGACGATGTCGTCCTTGCCTACCATGTAGTGCCGCTCGGTCCATAGTACGCAAAACAATCCTTCTGTGTCGTCATCGATCTTGAAGTGAATGTGATCGCGCGTCAAGGCCAAGGCCTGCCTGCGGCTTTCGTGGTTGACAAAGAATGCCGGGTGGAGCTCCTCGTAGTGCTCGCGACCGATACGGACCTTCCCTCGTCTCGGATCGATGGTCACCACCCGAGGCGCCAGGATGAAGTGTTTCCAGATCATGAATCTGATTTCCGTCGGGAGTCGGGAGAAGGCGCAAAACGCGGTGGGTGGTCGCGTTGCGGTCGCGGGTCGCGTCGCAGTGACGATGGAGTCCATGATGAAAGGAAACTGAACGTGGGTAGAAAGAAACGACAGAGGAAATGGTTGAACTGGTCGCCGACACTGTAGTATTATCTCAATTCGATGGGATGACGGGCTTGAACGCGGGTGCTATGAGGTCGAAGCGCGCACAAGAAAAAGTGTGGTTGCGACGGCGAGGGAGGGAAAAACAGGTGGCGGTTGACGAAGAGTTTTCAAAAGGTAGCCTAGGCAACTTTTTCGCATGTCGAGAACTGAAAAGACAGGAGCGCCTTGAATCACATTGTATTGGTACTTTTATATATCGACATGCGCTGTTCACAACACTGGCTGCCGCCTCAACCGCGTAGGTACTTAAGTACCTTCAGGGACCTGAGAACAAGACGTATCCTAGGTGCTGTCTGGATATGGGTATGACTGGGAGTCTTATGATAACTGTGTTCAAGGGCTTGATTACTCCTCTAGCCGACAATGACTTCCATTTGGTATCAAATCTAATGAGGCTTCTCATTCACAAGCACTGGCAGCAAGCATATCATTCACACAGCACGCACTTGTGGCATTCGATCTTTCAACAGGCAAGTATTCAGCACGTATGAGAAATGGGCGATATTTTGCATTGTCTATGGGGTAGTCTAACAATATACAAATTCATATAGCGTATTGTATGCACAAATCATGTCTGGGACATTTACCTATGACAACATCCTAAGGGCGACGTTAGCATGTGATGACTTTGTTCATCGCTTAGTTGGCTCCTAGATATCCATTATGCATATGAGAGCTTTTCCATTCCCATGATTTACTCTGCGCTCAACAAACCACTATGCCCTTATCCCGTTGTTCAATATCATGTGTACCCCCTATTTCCCCTTGAGATGTAGTTGTTCCTTCCCCCAGCACCCCTCCACACAATTTCCCATACTACTAGCCAGCGTGCCATTCAACGCGACGTAGATATGACTGACGCGCCTTGATTTCACGTGACTCTCGGTTACCATCGACGGCGCCGTGGTCCTGGTTTTGTGCTCTCCATTTTCGGGAGGTGGCCCGACTTACCGGCCGGCGAGCACACGGTCACCGGCTCCGGGCTGCTACGTGGGATGAGCATTGCCATGATGGAGCAGAGAGATATTATAACGAACTATTCGTGACGTTATCACTGGTTTGGTGAGATCGACGACATCTCGGGGGTCACGAGGATTGGCTTCGATGTCGGGTGTTGATCCATGGATAGTGAGCTGTAGAGCCTGTATAATGTCGCTATCTCGAGAGGCTACATACCTATTGATTTGTCTTCATTGTTTTACATTTCTCAGCACCATAATCTTCCCTTAGACAACAACAGGTACATATTTGATCTCGTTGCCAAGGATTCGACGTTGTGGAGCTGGTTCGTTCTGGTCTCAAAGGGCGTATAGTAGAACAATGTCAAGGCAAACCTCAAGGCCCTTGTTGTAGGTACTCTTTGTTTCCGAGCATACCTTTCATCACGATAAGTAGGTAGCTCATACAGTTGCCTTGTCTCCCACTGGCGATATTGATATTTAATAGAATAGACCCTGACTTGTTTAAACCACACGATCCCTCATCCTCATATCACATTCGCTACAAGCACATTCTTTGTCATATTTCTCACTGCCTACCGCGATTCTTTTCTATCTTAATTCAGTTTGCAGCCATGTCTAGCCAAAGTAGCTCAACTTCCAATCTCTACACCGTCCTCGGACTAAGCAAAGATGCCACTGAGAGGGAGATCAAGGTCGCGTACTCGAAGCTTGCTCTGCAGCATCACCCGGACAAGGCCGGAAACTCTGACGAGGCAACCAAGAAGTTCATTGAGATCCAACAGGCTTACGAGACCCTTTCAGACTCTGGTAAACGGAAAAAGTATGATAAAGATCGCAAGCGCGAGAAAACTTCCTCTCGCTCGAGACCTGGCCCAAGCGACCATGCGCATTCGAGACGGTCCAGGCCACATGCTTCTTCCAGATCTAATACACACACTTCCTCCAGTAAGACACATGAAGCCAGACGATCTAACCACTCCAGGCCTGAGGATCACTCAAGCGGCCATCCCTCTTCCTCCTCTTCAGGCGGACAGCCCAGCAGCGCCCAGGAGCAGTGGCGCAAGGAGACGCTGAAGATGTTCCGCGAGTACCGGCGGGCCGCGCGCGACCAGCCGTTCACGCCGGCGCCGCACTTCAGCCCCGCGCACTACGAGGCCATCATCGAGATCCTCTCGAGCACCGCGTACGCGCAGGGGGACAGGGCCAAGGGCCTGGCGCTCGAGGCCCAGGCCAACCTCGGGAAGCTGACCGGCGTGCTGCCCCGCGGGGAGGCCAACATGTGGGAGGCGATGGAGAAGATCGTCCGGACGGCCCGTCACCTCTGCGACGAGCTGCACGGCCTGTACGCCTGGGCCACGGGCCCACGGGGCCCGCAGGGCGTCACCCTGTCCAACTGCGTCGAGTGCTCCGACACGCTGGAGGCGCTGGTGTCGCCGCTCAAGAAGACGGGCGCCCTGGTGGCGCAGTGGACCGAGCTTGCCGACAAGCTTCGGGTGGCGAGCCGTCACGACCAGAAATCCATCTACAATCTTTATCATGTCCTGCATGACTTGCCCCCGGTTGAAGGTGTCTCACCCCTAAGGTAAGCTCGAGTCACTCTCACATAACGTGCCACAGCCGGATATAAGATGGTTCCGTACGGGTAGCCACAGTAAGTACTGACGTCTAGGACATCATTGGGTGTACCACATGTGTTTTCCCATTTACGGTGGAAAAAGCCTTAGACATACACACCATAGTAAGTGGCCACATAGCTCTTCTAGAACTTTTTGTTTCGCCAATCATGAGCTTTCACAGCGTTCCGGGGCTCCGTTCAGGAGGCCTCCACCTTTTAACCTGAGATGTTTTGCATAAAGCTGTTGCCTTCCAACTAATGACTAAATCCACGTGTTGACTTTGTTTTTGTAATCTTGTTAAAAATAGTGACTAAACCCACATGTTGACTTTTTTTTTTTTAATCTTGTTAAAAACTATGTTGTAATACAAAGGACTAAATAGCCCACCCATGTCCACGCGTGAGGCTCATTGTAGGCACCTAGAACGGAACGTCTCATGATCGCAAAACTCATAAGTTTACACAGCCCTAGAATGGGCTGACATGAAGAACGATCATATGAACAGGTAATGTGCTGCCTTGTGTGAAGGTGCCCTCTGAATTCTGAAGTACAGTTCTCAGTTAACGGTAAAGTTGTGTAGAGCCTGCTCAGTACCTATCAAACAAAGCAACAATGGCGACTAGGTAATTGCTTATCGCGGTGCTGATTTATGAGGTTCCTGACAAGCGGAGGGGATCACCACGGCTAGAGAGCGGATAGACACTACCCTACGAGCTGATGATATAGTCACTGGACTTCCTCCATAAGGTGAACGGATTCCTTGTATCTAAACATAATTCTATCACCGTGAAAGTGATCATTAGAATGCCATGCTGGGCACCTTAACATGGTATTACCTACTGAAGTAATGATGGAATGCTTTCCAACTACTTATTTTCTCATGAAGAATGAAGCCTTGAGTTTTGAAACCCTCATATATATATATATATATCATTTAACTTATATTTACATCTTGTACCTCATATATATACATTGTAAGTCCCCTATATATACACGTTCTGTCCTATACCTACATATTGTAATAAGTAATATGTACCAGTCCCCGGATGTGTCAGTTTGAACTCATTGCAGGGTATTGTCAAAAGTATACATGAATAATTATAGACATTCGAAGAGAAAATCCCACACCGCCCCTTACGGTCCGATCTCGAGTCGGCTCCTAATTGGAAGGGCGGCCCGTCGTGTTAATCGGGTCCTTGTCGTCCTTGTAGAGCCACCACGTGCCGTAGTGTTGGTCACGCTCGCCCTTGAAGACGGGCAGGTTGAAGAAACATTCGGGGGTGGAGCCATCTGCAAAAAAAGAAAACTCATGTCAGCATGCGCTCTGCACAGTCACAGACTCTCTGTCAGCCAAAACAATTTGGGGGGTGCAAGCCTACCGGTGGGCAGCTTGTCCTTGTTGACCTTGCCGTCGCCGTCGGGGTGGGCGCGGGCGCAGGCGATGGCGTTCTCGTAGCTCTTGGCGAGGTCGAAGCCGCCGTACTTGGCGTCCATCATGGAGTTGACGACGGTCTCGTGCCCGCCCTCGGCCGAGGTGTATTTCGAGTTGTCGTTGAGCTTCCACAGGTCCGCGCACGAGCCGTCGACCCAGAACTTGCCGTTGCCCTCGTCCTCGCACGAGGCCCGGTCGTCGTACGACGTGTCGATGAAGACGAAGTAGTTCTGCGGCTTCAGGATCGCCGTCACCGTCCCCTGCTTCAGCATCTTGGCCGTCTTGTCCAGCGCCGGCGCCATCTCCTCCTCGATGTTGCCCAGCAGCCACCGCCCCCCGTCGAAGTACCTGGCGATGCTCGTGCTCCACGGCCCCCGCTGCATCGGCAGGTCCTTGGTCGTCTTCTTCGTCTTGCTGTCCTTGCCCGTCATGGCGAGGTTGAGCTGCACCCTTAGTCCCTCAACCAGGGCGGTGAATGCCTGTGTTTAGACAACGACCGTTAGACAGAGAAAAAGAGAAAAGGAGGGGAGGGGGCCGGTGTTTGTGGACTCGCCCCAGTCTTGTAGGGCTGGGTGGGATATCGCTTACTCCTTCTAGCTGATTCGAGATTTCTTTATCGTAGTTGATTGCTGGATCCGTGAATGCAGCTGCGAGGTTGGTGGCCCCGATCCCGATCGATAACATGGCCGGGATAGCACCCGTGGTCACACCAGATGCTAGCACCATGGAGGCGGAGATGATGGAAAAGATGTTGAAGTCGCCAGTGTTCTTCGACTTGTCTTCGAATACGTCAATGACTATATGGCGCGGTCAGCACACACATGATCAAGCACGAAGGTTTGGGTAATGGTTTTGGGCTCACTGTCTGGTATAGACAAGGTATCCTGGATGGTCTTGGTTTGCAGCCAGTCATTCATGTGGTCGAAAGCTTGCAAATGTGATTTGGCGGCCTTCAGGATCCAGTATAGCTGTGGCACTTTCTTTTCTGCATACTTGGCTGAAACGACGGTCAGTTTTACTACTCGTGGCCCTTATGTCTGCCCAAGAGGCGCCATGGCACTTACTACATGGATCGGGGTCGTTGCACTGGGCACCCCCTAAGCTGTTGCACCACATGTTGGACTCCCCGACGGTGTACAGGTCTTCGTCCATGCGGTTGATCCAGTCCTCCTCGCCGTTTTTCTTGATCCAATCTTCGAGGAACTTGCCTACTCCGAGGCCGGCAGTGTCCCATATCGCGCGTTGCGACTCCTCGCCGTTGTCAAGCTTATAGGTACATTCTGTCGGGTCTGCTCTCTCGAATAACTCTAGACCCTTGAAGGTTGGCATAGCGATGCCTAGTCCAGCGAGTGATGCTAGAGATACGGCGCTTATGAAGCGACGGAGCGCCATTGTTGATGTTGCAGGTGTGGAAAAGGGGGAGAGGGGAGTGGGAGAAGTGGGAAAGGAAAGCTGAGGGAAGACGAGTCGCGCTTTGGGCTTGTTATCGAGCTTGGGCTCCTTGAGATATCCTGGCAACGTGCCTCGATGAACCTTTTATAATCGTTAGGTATGTCCTGAAGACCCATCTTCGGACGCCCCCTCTTACCCTAACGCCTCTCGGCCCGGAGTAATGACACCTTGGTGGCTGTACTGTTGTTGGCTACATTGCACTAGGAAGGCGGGGGTGGTATTGCCATTTCTTGGCTGCCTTGATAGACAGTACAAGCTATGTATACTGAGCCGCACTTCAGGTGACCATGGTATGATTCCAGCTGCGGCTGGCGGTTGAGGATGACTGGGGCGTAAATTAAACAACCTCGCGCTTGTGGGGGCATGAAATCTTGAACTGTCCAAAATTGAGCCGAACTAGCAGCGAGTTTCGTAGTAGTTGAAGTACCCGTGTGGATCAAGTATCCTGGGATTACCAACGTAACGAAAGCTTTAGCCACAGACATGATTTGGCGAGCGCACTGGACGTCGTCAGGAGACTGGGGAGTTAAAATACATCCCCACTTAGTAGTGAAAGGCATCCAGTAACAATAGAGCGCCGTTACAACATCAAGGCTAACCAACCAACAGCCAGGTGTCGATCATTTGCCTATTGTTGATGAGAAGCTTAGCTACCTCATCAAGATATCCAATAGGTAGGTAGATGTAGACGTTGGATTCATCCATCTCATCACTCTGCGTTTGTGTATCTACAATTCTCCGACACCCTTGCCCTTCCTCCAATTTTAGGAACATTGGAGTAACGGGACGATCGTATCATGCCAGTCATGAGCACGACCAGTGCCTGGCAGTACTTGTACTATGGTATGATGTATAGATTGATCTTGGGCGGCTGCAACGGACTTACTACGCCTCCCCCTTTCTAGGCAGCCAGCTTACGGGCATTTTACCGCTAGGACAAGCACTGATACGATCAATAAAGTTGTAGTTAAGGTTAGATCCTTCAGTAACCTGCTTGAAACGGGCTTGTAGCTCTGGCCTCGTTTATTGATGTAACGATACAGTGGTGGAATATGGCTGCCTGGCGCGTGTGGTCCATGTGTGTGGGTTGCATTCGTGTCGCGGTGCTCCGGGCGAAGCTTAGCCCTGCTTGATGGCGTAATGTTGATGGCGATTCCATGGGGGGCATGGGGGGCTGTTTGAGGCAATCGGCTCAGCTGGGCCAGCTGGGAGACTCGGGGCTATTATGAGATCTGGGGAACAGGAGCCCGCCAACCTTGCAGCCCCTGTTGCATAGGTATGTAGCAGCCAGCCCCGTTGCCAACACGCACCCGTTCGATGTTAGTTGTCCGACCCACACAAATCGCCTGAGCGACGATGAACAAACCACAGCCATTGAACTTGCTGCTAGGCGGCTCTATGTGGGCGGATTCCCACCAAACAGGCTACCTAAGAGAATTATTACGTACCTGTAAGGCCAGTCTAAGAATTTGGCAGTGGATCTGAACATGGCTAAACTATCTAAGTTACATGCCTCATTGTAGATACTGTGATTACCTACCTCCTTGGACATGTAGGTATGTACTTCGTCGACAAAGATGGCTCATTATTAAACGCGACATGGGCCAAGCCTGAAGGAATGAGATCATGCAGTGAGCTGCGCAAAACACGCCTGGGAGGCGTGACCGCAGGGGTGGGCGACTGTCATCTGCTACGACCATGTTATACCAAAAAGGAAGGCCGACACAGAGCGAAACATTACCTCTGCATATTAGGGATTAGTGGGGTGCAGATCCACAAGCAAATGCCAACGGAAGAGGTAGCTCTCTAACGGTCACTTCGTACATGCTTGTGAACATCAGCTCAGCGGATGTCCTCAAGATGTCATAGTACATAAGGCACACGCGCGGTTGGCGGTTTGATCATGATATCCTGCGCGGGTCAAGATGTTGTCGCGTGGTAAGACTGAACAATATTTGAATCGCGGATCGCGAATCGAGCCCCTGTAGCATTACGAATCACCGCCCATCCGGCTGCCTTCTCTCTCTTCCCGAAACTTCCCGTAACAATCTGTTCCGAGGCCGCCGAGTGGGCATTTGCGAAGCCTTGCTCAGCTCCGGATCTGGGGGGGGACCCGGATGGAAGCGTGCGAATGGGAAGTCATACGTACAACGCGGATCATATGGCAGCATGGGTAAACAGAGTATGGACACGCTTCCTAAAATAGGAATGGATCTGCTCTCTACTTCGTACATAGGGCGTGGTGCATGCGACCGGCCCACTAAGCCCCAGCTGCCTAACTTGAAAACATCGTCCAGAGCAGCCAGAGGGAAGACCATTCTCCGCGCTTGTTGCTGTTGAGCGAGCGAAGGAGCTGCAAGGATCCGATAGCGTCGCGCCGTGTCCTCGTGATCGCATCGTGGTTCCTAGGTAAGTAGGTAGGTAGGTGGGTACACGTTCAACGTCACGTAAAATATGTCTGTCTGGCAAGTTCCGAATCACCACCGAAGCATGCATCCATTTATTAAGCACAATGTGTTGCATTTGGTGGAGATGGTAGAGATCTGATAACGGGAGATCCGCCGCCGATCGGAAGATGAATACCTGTATCATGTCGCCCCCGATTTTCGGGGGACCAAAACTCTCCGGTCCCTACGCGGGAGACGTCACAGCGGGAACAGGCCGGCCACTGCTGGATGCCGGGCATCCGGAAAATAATACAGTAGTACTGAAGCGCTCCAGATCTGTTCGGGAAGCTGACATCTTTACTCGGGACAATGAGAAATAAATGGGAAAAGACTCCGTTCGTTGTTCTGGCCTTCCAATTTACCCCCGCAGGTGACCCCGGATCCTCATGAGGGATCCCGATAAGGTTGCGGGGTTTGGGGCTGTCACAGCTGCAGGAATTCCACGATCTTGACCGAGCACAAAGTTGGGAATAGCGGCCCCGGGGCAAAACGTAAAACAGACACCACATGCACATCTTGAACCCGGGGTAAATCTGAGAGCCTATCCGTTTCGAGCGACCCTATGCCTACGTAATTGCACTTAACTCATTCTCTTTTGAGTACGACTTCCAGTTTGAGCTTTGAAGTCGCTTGTCATCTAAAGGGGTTCATCGCAGAATATAATGTTAGCATTTTTTACGAGCGTAAGTTAAGGCCATCCAAAGCTCGGTTAGGAATGCGGGGGCATCCTTATCGACCTCTAGACGCATCTCGCCCAACGGAGGCCCAAAGCCTGGAAGCCTGGAAAGCCTGGAACGCCTGTAAATAGCATCTTTCGAAGACGCGTACGCGAAATCCCCCATTGTACCTATTCTTGTCACAAGGATGCGAAGTGCGACATTAACTAGGATGGGTCCTGCATATAACAGGTACCCTTCACCAGGCCGCATACTTTGCGAAAGTCGAGCGGTTCTTGAGGCTTACGCACACGTATACCTCCATTTATACCAATCGTCTATGGGCTACTACCCCAAAAGCTTTGAGAAAATAGGTTCAACCGGTTATTTACTACTTACACCCTCCCACCTTGCATAGTTCATTTCAGTCTACGGTAAACTTTTAGTAAGTCTTATATTTCGCGTGGGCTCAGCGGTATAAGGACGCCCTCTATAGCTGTCCAGTAACTCTCCACTTAGCTAGATGAAAATTTATTATTGGTGTAACCTTAGTACACCTGATTTTCTTGTTAACTCAGAAGAAACCTATAAGCTGCTGTCAACTCTCGCGAGATTACCCAGTTCGTCATTATATGGAGAAGTGGATATAATCAGACCCCTCTGACCCCTACACTATCTACCAACTCATGTGGCCCCCTAAAAGAAAAGCGTTTTTATGAAAGGTGGGGTTTAAATTCCATTTCCTGGAGTCTCGGTCATTAAAAGTAGGTAGCTTAATCTCAATTGTACGGCAGAATAAACATGACTTTGAAACGCTTCATGCTAATGATATTAGTGAGGCAATGTAAAATACCGGAACAGTAACAAGCTCTCCTCTTTCTCGACCCCTTAGCACAGTGTTCATTACTTTCATAGAGACCCATACACTGGGTGTGAGTGGCTGAGGATTGGCATGTGACTAGTTGGTTGGGATGTAACACATACGACAGCGTACATACGAAGATTTCAGATAACAACTCAGTCAACAAGTAACACTGGAGAAGAATTTGGTGAGCAAGGCAGATCCTAGGTTGAAGATAGCTTCTTTTGAACGCTCTAACCCCACTTCTTGACACCCAGTATAGGATCCGCCTTGTCGACAACGTAGGTTCTTCTCTAGCTTTCCTGGCGGGCTTCGGGCCCTTTTATAATCAGCGCAACCTTCCTCATAACGTAACCCAATAGCGCCGACAGCCTCGTTACTATTTGTTGGCTGCGTTGATGTTTGGAATTCTCATATCTGCACTGTTGTATGTACAATTCTCAGCCATTCACTCCCAGTGTATGTGGGCCCCTATGACAGTTTCAGAGATTCACTACAGTAGACCCGACAAACAAATAAAATTTCGGATCTACGTCCATAAACATAAGTAACTGAATGGAACTTACAGCTGCTCAGATTTGTAACGAAGCCGTCACCATAATGGTCTCGATTCGATATAACAGAAGGCGTTGAAGGGTAATATTTAGATTGATCGCTGACTAGCTAAAAGAAAGACTATCTAAGGGGTCGGCGTCACGAAGTCTTTTATAAAGCTTAATATCTTTTAGTAACAGAGGCGGTTTGCCAAGCTATTAAGACCTCTTAACAAACCGTGATTTGCCAAGCTATTAGGGTTTCTTAACAAACCATAAGCACGTAACTGACGAATGCGGAATGTCAAGAAATGAAAGGTTGGTTTATAACAAAATTCTGTTATAGAAATCTAAATTCCACAAATGTCTGTGTAGGTGGGTAACGTCAACGCATGTTGTGCAGTAACGCAAGTAGTAGCGATGTTCCTTGAGCATTTTCCGTAGGCGGGTGTGTATGTGCTTCATCTCCGCCCTGAACTAGAAGTCTGGTTTTCTATCTATTGACACGGCGCCAGGCAGCCGTTGCCCGCGGCCTGATATAGTCGCGTAATTGGATTTGTTTCACTCTGTTGCTGACCAGACAAATACCGAGCCTTGGCCGTATCAAGCGCGCCGAGGTTTTCCTGCACGATCGATGGGTTTGAGAACCTGCGGCTGATCGCGGTGGTGGCACATGCCCGGGGGATGGACGCGGGGATGCTGAACTGCACGTGTCTGTGCCTACTACTACAGCACGCACTTCATCCACAACTGGGTCTGCATCTGATTAGATGACAAAACTTATGTTATATTTATCACGAATTACAGCGATTTTGATTGTATATATAATGTAGAAATGTCATTCACATTCGTAGCATATCGATGACTCGTCGAGAAGCACCCGATCAGCTTAATCCTACGAGGTCTTCATCACCCACGGTAGTGCCTGGCCTAACACGAACTCTCCTGTTTATATGTCACTTGCTTTCCGAACATTCGAGCCAGATTAGTGTCCCAGTACCAACCATCCTCATACGTTGAAGTAGGGAAATCTTTACGTTCAGTTCATATAAGGACCTAGTCGGAAGTCTGGCGTAGTCTATTACAACACGTGGATAATTTACTCACACTAATGGGAGCTACCACCTAAGGTTGACATTAAGCCCAGGTAGTGAACTTTCACGGGTGCATAGTGTCCTATGAAAAGAATATAAAGTTCATGAGGCTTACATTCCTTAAAACTCAGCTATCTGGAGACGCGGATATATACACAGGCACACGGGATGCCTTGTACCATACCAGTCCTCGACTCTAAGTTCAACGCCTGTTATCCAGCTAGTCTACGGCTAGAAGAGCTTCGTATTGGACTCCTTCAGTAGCTTTCAATGTGGCTATAGTTTGGTAACTGTTAGTTTTGGAATACCACACCGTGGTACACACCATAGCACTGTGGAATAGTTGAGCCCAGTTGCCGCCGCGCATGGACTTAGCAGTAAGTACACCCCGCGAAACATGAGGCACAACTCACGTAAGTCCGTTATTATCAAAATTAGAATCTATTAGATCATTCTAGTAATAGATATTTGTTCCCTCCTTCTAGTGTTTACTTGCCAATGCAACTCTATAGAAGATATGGGGGTGGCGAATGTCTTTTGGGGCTTGCGTAAGTATTGAAGGATGAAGGGCAAACTAATTGCTATAAGAGCATTATCAAGATAAATTAAGTAAGGTTTTAGGCATTTCAAAGAACCGTAGTCTTATATTCTAGAGAATCAAGGAAACCTAGCTACACGAGACCAGGTGTTACTCTCAAGGAAACATCTAGTTCAGGTGGATGATGACGTAACATGTGAGTGATCACTCTCAGTGAGAGTCTATTCAGTGTTGTGTAAGCTCAGATCTCTCCTCCAGAGGAAATACTCTAAGTAACTGGTCTATTAATTGAGTTATTATCTATTTCTAGGCTACTTTAGATCGTGAGGGAGGAACGTATCATTGCATGTTAGAGTTGCCCCCCAAGTTTCTTAAGTAACATATGAAATCAGTCTAATAAGGTTTAAGTTCAGCAAAGGAAGGTTGCCAAGAACGAGCGAAATAGATACAAGCGGAATCATCCCCTTAAGCTGATTACATTGGAAGAAGGTACATTATCGACACGTGAAATAAAGGCGACAACTACCCAGACTCGGGATTGGTTGTAAATAAGCCTGGGTTGTCTTAGGAAAGAACAAGGTGTTATTAAGCGGAGTCCATAGTGACGATGAACCTTGAACTTGACTCATCATTTTGAGTTCTTTAGGGAAAGAAATAACAATGTTTGTACTTTCCTAAGTTCAGAGTGACGAGGGCCGTCGAACTCACTCCTGCAACCTCGCTCTGGTTTCAATTAACCATGCTTAAGGACGTAGGGGCGGCTTGGAGCTTGGTAGCCCTACCAAAGCCAGGCACGGCCTGGCGAGGAGTTAAGCTTTGAGTTGGGCCCGATTCCTATCAGCGCGATTGTTGTTCACCCATCCCTCATCTACGCGAAAACACATTTACAACCACCCGTTAATGAGCGCCCTACTACATACAATAATAATTATTCTCCATTGAATCTACGCGCTATCTTTCTCATCCCCAACCAGTGAACCGTCAGCGCAACGCTACAGACTATGCGATCACAACTCGAGAGGAGCCGAATTAACGAAACTATTAGGCTTCGAAACGCACGACGTGTACGTCCAGTCCCTTCTGTCAGAACTGTGTACCTTGAACTAACCTTGGCTAAGCCCTACTCTCCAACCAAAAACCTTACCACCATTTCGCAGCTTTACTATGCTAGTCTCATAGAAAGTTTAGAGCGGTCGAGCAAATGAAAAACAAACCATGGTATTCCAACGTTCTAAAGAGGTTATATATAGTCTCTCGCAGCTCTCTGGACCACACGTATCCTCTCGACAATAACGGACCCCGGGATACTGTACCGACACAGCAGTCGATTTACTCCTCACAGCACCTTATTCACTATCAGATTTATCCTGTCGAACCGCCCCCCTAGGAATACCTACCATCGATTGTTCGGCTTGACGCCGACAGCCATCTGCGGAAAAGAAGAGGACGCATTGTCTGCACTCACAGCCAGTCCTCATAGACCAATCGAGATCCACCATGAAGGATTTCAAGGACTCCCTAGTGGCATTCGTGAACCCAGCACCCGCCAGCTCCTCGTTGTCTCAGCGGGGGCGCCCAACCACGTCCGGCGTTAAACACACGAATTCCACTGGGCCAACTCAAGCTATTGCTATTGGAGGGCCCGCTTGCCGCCAAAACAACAGGGAGGGTCACGTCACCGGCGAATACCAGCCCGTGCTCCTTGACAGCTGGGAGGATTTAGACCCGACACCACCGAGGGCTCGACCACTGCGAACCAGGGAGCCTCCCAAGCCGACCCATTCTAAGCCTGCTCGGACGCCAGCACCACACGACGCCGAATCCGAAGAAGCGCTTATATTCTATTTCTCAGATAGTCCCAAAGCTAGCCCTGGAAGAACCGAGGGGCCGGCTTCTGCCACCGGATTGCCGGACCACGCCGCCGGGCATGGCCCACGGCGCCACGTCGCCTGGGGCGACTTGCCGAGGCCCACACGACACGAGGTCGTCACAAGGCGGGGTAGCACAGAGGACAACAGAAAGTCGAAGGACGAGAGGGCCAGGGCAGCGGAGGAGGGAGCTGCAAAAAGGAGAAAGCGCCGAGCGAATGGGATATTAGGGAGGGCATCACGTTGGATAGCTCCGAAATGCAAGAGGGAAGAGCGGAAGAAAAGGACGACGCCGGGGCGGTTCCTGCCGGGGCGGCCGGGGCCGCGGCCCCCAACGCCGCCACGACGTCGCACGGCACCGCGTCGGGAAGCCGAGGACGAGGAGGACGAGGACCCAGGGGTCCGCATAGTGAGCGTCGAACACCTGGACCCGCGGGAACCCGCGAGCCCCGTCGCCGACTCCCCGCAGTGGCAATCGCTGACCCCGTCACCGCCGTTGCCGGCGCTACGACGGCCGGGGACAGCGGCAGAGGAGGGCGTCGGCGAGTGGCGGATGCCGGAGCTGCTGGCCGAGGCGCGCAAGACAAACATAGTGCCCGCCGCGTACGCCCTGCACGACGATGACGATGACGACGAGGACGAAAACAACGAGGACGAGGACGAGGATAATCGGAGCAGGCCGGACTACCGCCGCCGCCGTCCCCTGCCCGACGGCGCCGAGGACCTCGCGGGCTACATCCTCGCGCAGCAGCGGCGGGAGCTCGACAGCTGGGGCGGCCTGTTCGCGCCGCCGCTGCCGTGCTGCGCGGGCATCCTCGAGGGTTGGGAGCGCGGAGATGAATAGGAGGGCAGCACTTAGTATGTAGGGGGCGCACGGAGTAGTCCGGCGGGAGGGATTGCGGTGTAACTTGGGCGTTTTGAACAGCGAGTTTCGTGGCACCTAGCGGTCGGGTTTGGATACCATCACATGTTGAGCGTATGTGAAGAGAGCACAGAGAAACGGGGATACGAGACACGAAGCGAAGAGATGTGATTAGATGAGACAAGAGGTTCGAGATACCCTGGATTGGAAAGCTGCGAAGCTATACCTACTGTGAAGCTATACTGGGAGTTGTTAGGTTGGATATCTTGAATACCCCGAGAAGTCGTTAAATGTTTTTTTTGGCCTAGAAGAATTGAACAACAAATGAAAGACTGGCGATATGGATGATGTCGTATCCATGTGAATGTCGCGGTGTGCGCTGCATGAATGTCGGGAGATGAGATGGTGGTTGGACGGGCATCGCGTTCCTGCAGAAGCGGGTCTCCACTCGACCCGCTAAGACGTGCTAGTGGCACCTCAGCACGGGCCAATTGCGTAGTTTCCTCGATCGATGCAACCAAAATACGAGCAACCACGGCCAAAAACAGCTGGTCAAGCGGTCTGACCGCCAGCTGCGGGGTCTTCGTGCTCAGGGGCAATGGGGTGCAGGTGGCGCTGGACGGCCCGGCAGGCCCCTGGGTCGATTCACCATTCGCGCGTTTGCCAACTGAAGCCCGCTGAAGGAAGGTACCTAGGTAGTGAGGATTGCCAGGCTAAGCTCAGCTAAGCTAAGACTTGCCTCGCTCGGTGGACGCGGATGGGCAGTCAATCGGCATCGACGGCGCGCGCTTTTTCTACAGTCCCTCGACCAGTCAACTTCGAGGCATTTATGGAGCTGCAAAGGTGAGGTTTTGTGACAGTCAGCGCTGCTGCTCTCCACGCCTCTCCTCTTAAACGTCCTCGTCCTCAATTCCAGTCTGGGCCGGATTCCTACACCCTCCATTCCATTGGATCCTGGTCGTTTGGTGTCGTTCACTTGACCGTAGGGATAATCGATTGACTAGGTCTGCTCAGTCGTTCGTTGGACTGTTCTCCTCTTCAGGCCATATTATCCCCGTTACCGAGCCACCCGAGTCCCATCCCTCTAATATCGTTCGTCCCCTGACGATGCACGCCGTCAGTTCGGTCGCAGCGGCGGTGATGCTGCTTTCCGTTGCATCCGCCATGTCGAACGTTCATCGCAGACAGGCCGACGAGCTTGCGCCGTGGGTTACTGTTGACGATGAGGGCCAGCCGCAAACGATCACTCCCACCCTGAGCACTGTTGACGGAACTACCACCGTGGTTTCGGGCGCGCCTCACGATGTCACCGCCACCGTATTCACAACGACGAAGCTAGGAAAGATATCGACAAGCACGGGCAGTGCTCCCATTGCCACTCCCACTGGCGACGAGGCCGGCTCGTTCGCCGTATGCCACAACAAGGATGGCGAATACGCTCCCTGGTGTTCGCCCACCAAGGGCACCACTCTCTACCCCGGTACCACTTATTATTGTATGTGTTGCCCGTAGCTTTCCACAACCCATCTCAGCTCAAGACCTCCCGACTAACGTTTTCGACAGTCCTCTGGGATCCGTCTTATTTTGACAAGCCGAATACCACTGTCATTGTCCAAGGGAACTATATCAACGAGACCACGGGTGAAGTGACGGATCAAGCCTTCGAGTCGCCTAAGACGTCAGCCTCGTGGGGGTTCTGGGCCTCCAAGATCGATTCCGCTATAATGAAGTTTCAGCCCGCCAAGAACATCACCCTACGGCTCGTTAGTCTGCATGAAAACGGGACGGCCCCCGATTACATGGCAGGTCCCACCGTTTTGATTACCAACTACCCCTCGTATCAACCCGACACGGGTAAGCTTCCCCAAGGTGCCGCCCTTTACATTGCTCTGCCTACCGTGTTCGGGTTTATTGCGCTCTGTGTTATCGGAACCTGCATCTGGAACAAGAAGACGCGCAAGATCGCGCTCGGGAACATCATGTCTCGCAACCGGAACGGCTACGGCATTGGCAAGAGCTCGCGCTCCCGCATGGGTCTGGGCAAGAAAAGCAAGGCGAATGAGCGTATCCAACTGATGGAGCGGGAGATCGAGGCCGACGGCGGCGAGGTCTACCATGACGAGCCGGAGACGCCCCGACGGGACAGCGACGCGCTCGGTAGCTTGGCCGGGACCCCGACCGAGGACCGTCGCATGGAGTTCCAGCGCCAGGGAGACAACAACGTCTTCAGGGATGAGCTGAGAAGACAGGACGAGGGGAAGTTCTAGGCGAATTTCCTGAGATGCGCACGTGGAAAGATACACTATCAGACACTTGGTGAGGGGAGTAGTAATGACCTAGAAGCCACGTCAACGACCATGCAATGAAGGCCGAACGGAAACGGCAGGTGGCGACAAGTGTATCGCTATGATTCATGTACGCTGTATTTTACGTTCTTAATGTTCTTGTTATGATAGAAAAGACTAGGAATGACGGCAAGAAGGCCTGCCTCGCGAAATGTATGGCGCGCAGCAGGCAACCAACCACCCAATTCAGGTAGGATAAAGAAGCAATCCATTGATTCATAAAACATATAAACGGGCATTTCTTATTGGATAGCCGAGTACGCGTTGAGCGCCAGCTGACCCCCGAGGTGCGCATACAACACGTTGCTGCCCTCGGCGATCTCGCCCTTGCGGATCATGTCCATGAGGCCGGCCAGGCTCTTGCCCTCGTAGACGGGGTCGGTGATGAAGGCCTCGGTGCGGGCGCCGAAGCGGATGGCGTCGAGGGTCTGGTCGTCGGGGATGCCGTAGGTGCCGGCGTGGTAGCGGTCGTCGAGCTCGATGTCGGCCTCGATGATGTCGTCCTCGCTCAGGCCGATGCGCGCCGCCGTCTGCCGCGCGATCCGCAGCACCTGCGCGAACGTCTGCGGCACCGTCGCCGACGCGTCGACGCCGACCACGCGCCGCGCCCGCGACCCGCACCGCTTCTGCGCCAGCTTGAACCCGGCCACCATGCCCGCCAGCGTGCTGCCGGTGACGGCGCACACGACGACGACGTCGTGGAAGACGCCGGCCGCGCGCTCCTGCGCCTCGACCTCGAACGCCCAGCGCGCGAACCCGAGGCCGCCGAGCGGGTGGTCCGAGGCGCCGGCGGGGATGTAGTAGGGGCGGCGCCCGGCGCCGCGCAGCTCGCGCTCGAGCCCCGCGAGCGTCGCCTTGTGCCCGATGCCGAACGCGCTCGGGTCCAGCCGCGCGTCCGCGCCCATCAGCCGCGACAGCTGCACGTTGCCCACGCGCTCGTAGTGCGCGTCGGCCCACTCGACCCACCGCTCCTGCACCAGCGCGCTGGCCAGGCCCAGCTTCGCCGCCGCCGCCGCCACCGCCCGCGTGTGGTTCGACTGCACCCCGCCGATGCTCACGAGCGTGTCCGCCCCCTGCGCGAGCGCCTCCGCCGCGAGGTACCTGTGTGCGCGCGCCGGTTCGGTTAGTTTTTTTTTTTTTTTT
>JWIU01000079.1:75083-101783 GCA_000966885.1 Xylaria sp. JS573 | reverse complement strand
ATATATATATATATATATAAATTTAATATAAATCTTTTAAGCTTATAAAACCCTTTTATACATTTATTAAACAATTTATACCTGTTATTCCCACCTATATTATCGTATTTAAATAGATTGTCGCATTCCTATCGTCCCTAAATTATCACACCCTAGGGATAAATCATATATCATCATTATCATCCACCTTCATCCAGGCCCCCTACCAACCCTTAGACACGACCCCCTCGAACCAATCCAGTACGACCTGGTTGCTCAGCACGCTGGCGCCGAGGGAGCAGTGCTCGCCGGCGCCGTCGGCGGCCTCGAAGAGGCGGTAGGTGGCGCGGTCGGGCCCCAGCGCGTCGGCCAGCGCGCGCGGCTGCCCCGGGAAGAACATGTCGTTCTGGGCGTCGCCGACGAAGACGGGCGCCTTGATGCGCGACACGGCGTCGTCGCGCGCCAGCGTGTAGTCGCCGCCCGCCAGCTGCGACACCCACGCCCACGGCGTCGCGGACGCGAACGCCCACATGCCCTGCTCGATGCCCCAGCGGCCCTGGGTCTCGGGAGCGCTGCCGCCGGCGCCGGAGAGGTAGCCCGCGATGGCGGCATCGAAGGCGGTCGCGTTGCCCGCGCGCGCGAGCGCCGTCAGCCCGTCCCCGAACTGCGCCAGCATCGCGCCGCCGAAGTCGTAGATGCCGTCGAAGGCGACGACGGCCGCGAGCCGGTGCTCGAAGGCCGCGGCGCGCGGCGCCAGGTACCCGCCGAACGACTGCCCGTAGAGGCCGAGCTTCGCCGGGTCGACGTCGGCGGGGCGCGAGAGCGCGTAGTCGACCATGGGCGTCACCACCGCCTCCCAGTTCGGGACGAACCCGAGCCCCTGCTCCCGCCGCACCGTCGGCTGCCCGGGGCCCTCGAACGTGAGCACGTTGATGCCCCGCTGCAGGGCCGCCGCGCCCGCCGCGTGGTACATCTCCTCCTGCGACCCGTCGAAGCCGCTGCACATGAGCAGCGTGGGGCGGGGGCCGGGGCGATTGCTGCGGTAGAATATGGCGGGAATGTCGAAGGAAGGACCGTTGTTGCCGTTGGTACTGTTACCGGTACCGCTACTACTAGAGCGCAGGGTCACGCGCTCGCCGGGCTGCGGGAGCAGGGCGATGGCGGCGTCGAAGGCGCCGCGCTGCCGCGCCCACAGGGAGTCGATGCGCGGGTCGCTCGCGTTGCCGTGCAGGTAGAAGTCGGCGGAGCGGTAGTAGGTGGCGGCGCGGAAGAGGGCGTCGCGCTTCGACGCGGGGAAGCGGGCGGCGTCGATCGCGCGCGCGGCGTCGTCCACGCGCGTCGCCAGCCCGTGGAACGCCGCGTACCAGCTGTCGAAGTCGCCCGCCGCGATCTGGTTCGCGGTGACCAGCAACTCGCCCACGTCGGCGCCCCCGTAGGGAGCTAGGGACAGCGCCCGCAGGATCTCGAAGTGGAAGTCCGCGTCGCTGCTCAGCTGGAGCATCGACCCTGCCGTGCTCGTGCTGTTTGTCGCGCTCGTGCCGTTCGCTCTCTTCGCGTAGTAGCCGGGCTTTGTGCGCAACAGGGGAGAGCCCTGGTTACGTCACACGTTAGCGGGGACGAGCGAGACAGAGGACGGATGTTGCCGTTTTATATGAATCGTGGAAATTCTTACCGTAACTAAGCTAGAGAAACTCAGGAAAATAAGTGGTAAGTTAAGTAGCTTCATATTGCACGACGGTTAATTCTGGTGTTTGAAACGTAATGCTGTGCTGTCTGGTAGGGAACCGGGAGTAGCGGCGGGTGCTCATGGTGAAAGATCTCCCCATTGATTGGGATAGACCTTGAATTTATATTTAATTTCGATTCCCTCATTGTGCACGTACTGCCTCGCTCTCGCTTTTACTCTAGACCATCTCTCGACAAGTATATGTGAGGTTGTACAGTAGTTGCGCGTAGGTGAATGAAGTTGTTGTTTAGCTGTAGAAGAAGCTGGGAACGAGAACGAGCTGCCAATGCACCGCCCTATTTTTGGGGGCGTACCTCTAAACCAATTGCACTAGCTTAAAATTACGCAGCTCTCGTGGCTCAGTGCTTCACTGACTGGATTTCCTGTGCGATTATATCCAAGGGCCATTTCATCATGTCCTGCCATTCGTCGGTTAACGCACCAGCGATAGCCCGGGTTTCGCGAATCCCTACGTCTCCAACCCACCAGTACCTGCTGAACCTAGAATGCAGGGCGAAGTAATGGGCTAGGATAACGAGAGCCCTCGGCACGGCTGCTTGGACTAGCTCCGTATACCGCCGCTTCGCCAGCATAGGGAACATGATGAGCATCCTGCACGCGTCATTCGAGTATCCATGCTCGTCGATTACATCCAGGACTCTACAGATCTGAGAGCGCGCGTTTTCATACGCCTCCTGGGTTTCCTCGTCCCAGGGCTCAGAAGCATCCTCGCTTTCGATGCGACGCACCAGATACTGCAGCCTTCCAGAATCCTTAACATTGCCCATCCTTGCGGGTTCGTGTATATAGCGAGTATCCCGGATCAGATGGAATGCCAGAGAATCGGGATCGATGCCCCGTAATCTCCACGCCTCCTCGAAGGGAGCGGTCGAAGTCCTAGTTATGACCAGCCACTGCCAGGGCGGGGTGTACGGCTGTAGAGGCCGCCCGTGCAAGCGAAGGGCCGCAATGAGTCGCATCAGGCAAGACGTCAAGCAGATTGCATCGACTGCATCTCTGGTCAGATGAGAGATGTCCCTACTATGCTCCCGAACGGCCATGGAGAAGTACTTGTCAGCAACATTCCCATAAGGAAACGTATCATCCGTGCCAAGCCTCGCGAGATGCAGTGCGGCCACCGTGTACATAGCGTATAGCAACGCATCGGAACCGAAGCAGAGCGTCGGTAGTTTCCAAGAGAGCACACGTCCCGAGACGTCGTCAATAGCAATTGAATCTCCGGTCACCGTGACGTATTGGTGCATCAACCTGGCCTCCAGAATGCGGCGTTCGCGACTTTCCGGCGGGTCGTCCTTTTCGAGCCCGCTGAAAAGCCGGTACTGCTGCTTGGCGTCCCCGTCGGGCGTCCCTGGCGTCCTGGGCTGCGAGTTGGGGCTCCCGCCCGCGTCCGCGCCCTTGGACTGTCTCGCGTGGGGGCTGCGGTCATAGACGCACTCCGCCCCGTGCCTCTCGCAGTTATAGCAGATAGGCTTTTCCTCGTTGCACTAGAAATACCAAAGAGACTACATTAGCGCCACGCCTAGGTAACGCCTAGTATATGCATACAAAGACGGAGGAATTTGGGTTGCCTACCTTCACACGGCGTGCGCGACAGCGCTGACACCCAAACATCGACTTCTTGTGGCCGAGCTTGGGCACATGACGTGAGCCCGGTGGCCCTAATGAAGTTGCCATACTAAATATATTTTATTTATTTTCCGTAGACGGTCATAGGTAGTTTCGTAGCCCGCTATGGCTGCCGCGAAACCTTGGCTGCTTGGAGGAAAGTTTAGACGGGTAGGTGAGAAAGCTAAGTTCCGTTCTCGTTCTCGTTTTCGTTCTCATAGGGCTTACATATGTGACAGCGCAGACCAGAGCGTGCCCCGTTCCATCCCGGCCTTCAGGATGTAGGGCGGCCAATCTTACTCCCGCACTAATACTCCGCCAGGATGCCCTTGCATGCGCTTACATTGACAGCATCACATACACAGTACGATTCAGAAAGTTTTGCCTATGAACCTCCACCGTCTCGTCGGGATCCAAAATGTTCACGAGAAGGCGATTGTTTATACGGTTAGAATATTCCTCCGATACCTACACGCTTGGTTAAGATCAGAGCCAGCGACAATGTGAAGATGAGCAAAACTAAGTGGACGTATTGATAAATTCCTCCTAGCTGACACCCAGTCTTATCATGGATTTCACAACGGTAGACTACAAAACAATCTGATTCCTGTACAGTGACTAACGCCGCAAATCTACCTATGAAATCTTATAAACCAGCTTCTCCGCGCTAACCCTGCCCTCCTCCTGCTCCCTGAACCCCTTCAAGATATCATCAAGGCCGCCAAGCTCCCGGACCGGGTTCGGCCTAAGCCGGCCACTACCCAGCAGGTCCGGCAGCAGCGCGAGGTACCTCTCCCACAGCGCGCGGTCCGCCGGCGTCGGCCCGCCGTGGTTGTCGAACGCGCCGTACCGCAGCGGCCGCCCGAACACCGTGTACACGATGGTGCTCTCGACGCGCGCGCGCGGGTTCGCCGCCCAGCGCCCCTCTTCGTCGCGCGCCGCCGCCACGGGCAGGATCGTCACCGCGTGTCCGCCCGGCGCCATGGCCCGTGCTACCGCCTCCAGCGTGCCGCCCTCGGCGATGCAGTCGATGGCGTGCGTGACGCCTTCGTCGTCGTTGTTGTTGTTGTTGTTGTTGATGAGGGCGCGCACCTGCTCCGGCCAGTCGGCGTCGCGGTAGTCGACGACGGCGTCGGCGCCCAGCGACCGCACCAGCGCGTGGTTCCGCCGCGACGCCGTCGCCACCACGAACGCCCCCGCCGCCTTGCCCAGCTGCACGGCGTACTGGCCGACGCTGGAGGAGCCGCCGCTGACGAGGAGGGACGGGGGCTTGCCACTGCTGCTGCTGCCACCGTCGCCGGTTCCGGGCTCGGGCAGCCGAAGCCGCCCGAACAGGCCCTGCACGGCGGTCGCGAAGGCGAGCGGCACGGCGGCGGCGTCGCGGTCGGCCACGCCGTCGGGGACCGCGAACACGAGGCCCGCCTCGACGACGAGGAGCTCGGCGAAGGCGCCGCGCGGCGGGGCCGTCGCCGCGCCCTGCACGAAGCCCGCGACGCGGTCGCCCTCGGCCCAGGAGGAGGCGTTGGCGTCCTCGACGACGCCCGCGAAGTCGCAGCCGAGGGTCAGGCACTGCTGGCTGGCGCTGCGCCCGAGAGCCCGCATCGCCTTCCAGTCCGTCGGGTTCTGCGCCACGTACCGCACCCGCACCAGGATCTCGCCCGGGCCCGGCTGGGGCACGGGGACGTCCCGCACGGCGGCCGTGTGGCGCTCGGCTGTGACGAGGGCTTTCATCGTGTTGGGTGTTGGCTGGTTTTGAGGACGTAGGTAGCTGGTCGGATCAGCTAGGTATAAGAGGACGATGCTGCCGGATACGTACACTGCATTTGGGAGGTCTTAGAATGCATGTTATATATACTTAACGTTCTGGGAATACATACACCCGCATTTGTCAGGGGTGGTCTCCTCATCAGCTTTGTTGCGTTTGTCAGCGGGGGAATGAAATACCTGACCAGGTATATACACTGGACTTGGCTTTGTGGGGCCGGCTTATAGAGCATTGGTGACGTGAGATCAGCGTATGCAGCCTGCCTATTAGATGCCACATGTCAATGCTAGGTAAGGCAGCGTGTGGAAGTTTATCATATGTCACGCAAAGCTTAGATCAACTCCCTGAGCTTATAGAATACCTACCTACTCAGATATGGTGAGAATGTCCCCGTGTAAGGCTTCACGCTTCGGCTTAGTGGCTAGCAGCGTATGTCAGTCGGTTATGTCCTTTCCACCTTGGCTTCATAAGCAAAGTGGATGTAGCCGTCCCGGTCTTCTGCGCACAGGGTTACTAGACGCATGCGCCGGCTCTCTTGCAAGTCGTACCTATATGAGAAGCTGCGCCTTAAAATGCTTTCGACTTATCTGACGTATGACCTAGGGATTGTGTTGCACAGCGTGTGGGATACATAATCAAGCGGGATGGCTGGCTAGTTGGGCTCAGAATACCTAATCAATAGTGTCAATTGAAAGAATCAAGGGGACGAGAATGAGGAACAATCCAATGACCGCAAATGAAGTGTCTAGCAGTCAATTGGAAACGAATGAGAAGGAAACATTGACATACACCAATACCATGTCTTGCAAAACATCAATTAAGAGAATTAGGTTACTTTACTATGGCACATGGAGCAATAGGTACATGTATTAAGGGTATGTCACGAATTCCACGGGTTGGTTATGTTGGATGATGAAGTCTTCATTCAGTCTCAGCGAAGCCAATTCCTGGTTCGCTTTGAGAAGTCTATCTATGTACATGATTTGACCCACAACATGAAGCCGGGACATAGTCCTCGGATAAAACCCTAGGTATCTAGGTAATGGAATGTCGGGCTCTTGGCAGTGTAGGAAGGACCATGAGAAGATCCCCCTAATATACCGAGCCCATTTTGATCTCACGACGGGAAGGTTGTCAATAACGCGTAAAGGTCATCAACAACACTAAAGTCGTTGGGACCCTCGAGGGCCTAGAGGCGTGCCAAGGCTCGTCGTCGGCGCACACTGGGAGGTCTCTTCGCGGCGGAGGGTCGTGTCCGCGTTAGCAGTTTAAGGTCATGCCCGGGACCAGTCGTCGGGTTTGTGTGAGCAGTTTAGGGTCATGCTCAGGACCTGTCGTCGGTGTCGTAGCTGTCGTCGGGCCGGTGTCGTGCAAGCAGTTTAGGGTCATGCTTAGGACCTGTCGTCGAGCCGGTGTCGTGTAAGCAGTTTAGAGTCATGCCTAGGACCTGTCGTCGTTTGTCGATTTGTCGCCTGGTCGGTTAGTTAAGTCGGGTCGGGTGGAGGCGCCTGCTAGGTTAGATGAAGGGTGATACTGAATTACTGTTAAAGTCGTGTTCGCGTCAGCAGTTTAAGGCCATGCCCAGGACCAGTCGTCGGTTGGTCGGTCAATTGGGTCGGGTCGGGTGGAGGCGCTTGCGAGGTTAGATAAACGGTGATACTGAGTAGAATTTATTGTTAGATGAATGAATGCCAGTGTGAGATGAACGAATGTCAGTGTGAGATGAACGAGTGTCAATGTTAGGTAAATAAATGTCGAGTAGACGAGCAGACTAGTAGTCGAGAGAGACGGGAGAGGTAGTCGGGTTGCATAGGCGAGTAAGCGAGTAGACGAGGTGGGAGGCGGGCAAGCAAGTGGGTGATGAGTAGGTGAGAATGTAAATGAGGGTTGAGGTGGGAGAGTGAATGGGAAAGGAGGCAAGAGAAATAGGTACCTAGGTAGGGTAGGAGAGGGTAGATTAGGATTGAGGTGGTAGGAAAACGAAATAAGGTGGGAGAAGAGGTGGTAGGAAACGAGGTGGGAAGTGAGGTGGATGTGAATTGCGAAGTGAGGTGGGAAGTTAGGTGCAAGTGCGGTGGAAGGGTTGGAAGAGGTGGAAGAGGTGGAAGAGGTGGAAGAGGTAATACCGTAATGAATAAAGAGACGAAAAAGTAAACAGAAGGATAAGAAGGTGAGATATGAATGAAGTATGACTGACATTGGAGATAGTAATCGAAGCTGGCAATTGAAGGAAGATGAAGATGGGAAGAAGAAAAGGAGAGGAGTGTGGAAGGGAGGCCATGTATTTATACCTTTTGGGAGGGCCGGGTGATTAGACTTGTCACTGCTGATTCTAGAAAAGCATCACTCCGGAAATGGACTCTCAGAATTAATTCGTGATCCTGCGTTGCTAGGTGGTTTAATTCTTCTAAGCTGGTTAGCCGTGTACCTAGGTACTGATCTTGGTGTTGAGGCTCTAGTCAGAGAGTTCTGGAGGCAACCGCAACGCGGACCTCAGCCTACCTTAGGTAGGTACAGAACTGCTGATTGGCTGATCAAACAGACCTGCCCCTTCCTAAAATGGAAACCACAGTTGTTGGAAGTACCTAGGTAGAGATTTGGTCAAGATCAAAGTACCGGAGTACACTTGATGTTTCCTAGCTCGTGATCTCCTGCTGCTGTAAACACGACTCACCAATCCAGGTACCTACCTGGTACAGCTATTTCTGCATTAATTCAAGGGGTACGTACCTCTCTGTTTGGCCTGTGATTTGATTTGAACTGTCGAGGCCATCATACCTGGCAGGTACGCAGGTACGCCCTTGCACCTTCCTTCTTGCTTACGATCACTGGACACATTACTCTGCGAGACGATAGGACCTCAAGGGGTTCGGTTCATTCAAAGGTAGGTAGCAAGCCCACTGTTCAATTTGTTGTCCAGCTTCGTGGGATACCATTAACATCTGTTGGACTTGGCTCTCCTGCAGGAACACCACTTTAACCAACACGGCTACGGACACTTGGGTATTTGGGACGTAGGGAGTTATGCTGTCTAGTTACTCTAGGTAGTTTCTAAACCAATGAGATCATACACAAATATCACGGTGTTGTATTTGGTCCCAAGCATGCCACGCAGCTTTTTCAGCTAGCTATGCAACGTGCCAGCCACCCACTTCCATCAATTGATTGGAAGTCCATTTCAGTTCGAGGCATCTATATGATTTTATCAAATCGTATAAGCACTTCCGGTCTAGTTGAGCGCGCTGTCGTCCCTGGTTCAATGATATCGTTACCTTGGCGGCATCTGCTAGTAGCCCTCCCATTACGAAGTGTACGTTCTTGAGCCCTATGGCCACAAACGAAACTTCTTTTCAGAAGAAGTCTGTGTTATTTAAAGCTCCTCCTATGTTTAAGTTCAGAATATTCGAGGGAGAAATGGGGTATGCCGTGCTGCTTGTCCCCAGGGGAAGCATCTGGAACTCGTCTGGCATTGTAATGGTAATAGGTTTATGGGAGCGCTGAAGGGGGGGTTCAAATGAGGAGCTTTAGGTATAAGGTGGTAGGTTCACAATAGCTGTGTTCACGTAGTACTACAGGTCAATCTTCGTTGTATTGTTGGGCAGCTCCTATCCTCCTCCTGTGCCGGCTGGAGGACGTCGGTCGGTATAGATCTGCAGTCATCCGTCTCCGATTACCAGCCTCTTCATCCATCCACCGTCTCCTATGTGGAGAGCGGGGGAACCGATCTATATCATCACTACCATCGTCTACCCGTCGTTTCCTCGCCGTGGGATACTGGACCTCGCGATCCCAGGCCTCCAACGACCAGGGACTGCGCAGGAAGTTCTTGAGCTCGTGCAGGAGCAACTTGGTGTTGTCGCGGCCGAGGAAGTCCTTCAGCATCTCCTCGGCCTGGCCCTGGCTCCCCTGGATGTCGACCGTCTTGAGGATGGCGACGATGTACTCGAGCAGGAACTCGGCATTATTCGCACGCCTCCTCGTCATGGCATCGTCGCTAGTCTGCGTGGGGGCGGGGGTGGTGCGCAGGAATTCGAAGACTTGGAGCTCTCTCCTCAGCCAGGCCCGGGCTCTCGATACCATCTCGGGCTCGGTCTCGAAGAGCTGAGGAGTCAGGTCTCGGTACCGGGACCTCCGGTTGGAACCCACGTGCAGGGAGTAGAGCTGATGTCGATAGACATTTTGACGGCGCAGTATGGCTTCATTTTCCGTCGCCCTTCGACTGGGTGGCTCCTCATACCTCCGACGATTCGGCCTCGGGCCAACATGTCGCGGGCGTGAGACTTGGATGTGGGGCTGCTGCTCTTGCTGCCTGGCCGGTTCTTTTGGCGGAGGGACTACATAGGTCCTACTCCTGCTTTCTGATCCTTCACTCTCGAAGTCATACCAGACCTCTTTGATGTCGCATTTGCACAGCGGGCATTTTGTTTGCTGTTCCAGCCAGCTAAGCAGGCAGAGATAATCAAAGTCCCGATGCTTGCAAGGGCGGGCCTCGCAAACTTCGGTGATGCTATCGAGGCAGATGACGCAACATGCTTCGGCCTGGCAACGATCCGGCTCAGAAGTCTGGTTACGCGATGCTACTTCTGCTAGCGTATTCTGCAGGACTTTGGTTTGAATATCATTCCTGTCAGCCTCCCTGTCCATAGGTAGCGACAAGACTCAAGCTGTTGCTGCTGAAATAGTATCATGAGATGAAGTAAGCTGAGGCGACATGATGTCTGGCGCTTCACGTGCCATGGATGTTTTAGATTCCGTTCTGGTTAAATACATATGTAGCTTTCATGCATCGGGGACAGCACCCGCCCAGACATTTATTCTTAGCGGAATGGGCACTGACCACCAGAGCTGACATATGTTCCGGAACCTCCACTACAGGGGGAGGCGCGTGTGCTTTAGTTGCCCCACCTGTTCCGCAACGCGTTGACGCGTTTGATGAGGTACTTAGGAGGCAGGGTTCATTGATTGTTCCCGTCAAGTTACATGCCCATGTCTTTTTTAGACACCGCGTATTCCTAGAGTTAGCCAAATACCGGATCATTATTACCTCAGTCCTACAGAGCTCAATTGAACTCTTCGACGGTAGTACTTTAACCGAAGACATCAGCTAGCTCTTAGATCAGTATGGACGAAGTCGAAAGGCAGAAATATGAGGCATCATCGAAAGAGTTGCGCGCAGACCTGAAGGCCTTCGAGGCGGACTGGGCAGGCCGCAATAACGGCGCAAAGCCAGGCCGTCAGGATATCAAAGCGAATCCCGAAATAGGTATACAACCTAACACATGCATCGTTCATTTAGAAGGGTCTCTAATCCTATCACGAAACTCTAGCTCAGAAGTACAAGAAGTACAACCAAGCGCGAGATATCCTCTCCGGAAAGATCCCGCCTCCCAAACCTAAAGAGTCGTCAAATGCTCGCAAGCGCAAGACAGAAGAGGTGCCGGCGGCACAGACCCCGTCCAAGAAGCGATCAAGGCCGGTTGAAACGCCGTCGAAAGACCGATTTCAAATCATAGACCCGGAGATGTTCGAGACGCCGTCGTCGCGAAAAATGTTCAGCCCCGCGGTGCCTACGTCAGTTGGTCCTACTCCCCAGAGGGACGGTCGGATCCTCGGCTTGTTCGATCTGCTAGTCGAGAACGACGAGAACACGCCGTCGAAAGACAGACATGGCGACCCTGCAGACAACGCCAAGGTTCAGGCGACCCCTAGCAAGAAGCACACGGCCGGCGAGGCGGACGACATCGAAACCGCGAAACAGGCCAGGACGCCCATGTCCACGAGCAGGCGCACGCTATTCATGACCCCCATGAAGAAAAGGGAAGGCAATGCCGTTGGGGACAGGACCCCCAGTTCCGCGAGCAAGCTGCAGTTCGCGACGCCGTCCTTCCTTCGCAGGGCACCCATGCCGTCCCTCGACGAGAACGGCGCGTACGTGTCCCCGGAGCCCCTGCGCCTGCCGCGCAAGCCCCTCGGCCGCAGCCTGAGCAGCGTGGTCGCGGGCCTGCGGAAGATCGAGGAGGACAAGCTCGACGACGAGCTCGAGGCGCTACACGAGATGGAGGAGGAGCAGGAGCAGGGTCGGGGTCAGGGTCAGGGTCAGGGGGGCACGAACCCGTCGTCGAAGCCCGCCACCGCGAAGCCGAAGAAGAAGGACGAGGTCCTCGAGCCGGACAGCCAGATGCCGCAGCTCCTCGGCGGCTTCGACGACGAGGCCCTCTACGACAGCGCGCCGGAGGAGGCGCTGGGTCGCGACGGACAGCCGCTGCGGGTGTACAAGAAGAAGGGGCAGAAGCGCACCACGCGACGCGTCAACATGCGACCTACGCGCACCAAGCGGTCAGAGCCATCCACGGCGGAGCAGGCCGGGCAAGATGAGGACGACGACGTCATGCACGAGACGCAGGCCGATGCTACCAAGCCCGACAGCGACCCCGTGGACCTGGGCTCAGACTCGGAGTTCGACAACGCGGGCGAGGAAGAGGAGGAGGATGGGGAGTTTACTGCGGGGAAGAAGAGCAAGGATAAGAAAACGACGAAGAAGCCGGAAAAGAAGGAAGGGAAGATCCAGAAGGCCGCCAAGAAGGTCAACGAGCTGGCGCATGCCAACTTCAAGAGGCTGAAGCTGAAGAACAATGGTGCCAAGGGCGGGCCCGGGTTCGGTAGCAGGTTCCGGCGCCGGAGGTGAGCTGGGCTGTCGTTAGATCTATACACGATAAATAGCGAGCGTATCAGCGTATTGCGAAAGACTGTAGACCCAATATATACGTGGTGAAGCCCTGTTGCTACTGATCGATTCCTTCCGCTGTCGTGTTGATGCTGCCATAGCAATATTACCTACAAAATCATTAACCAAGTTATAGAATACAAAGACTGTACATACCCCCTACGTCTTCCTAGACCCCTAGCCCTAGGCAAGCCATCTAGTCCCCATCTAAAATACGCTACCCTAGTACCTTCGCTTTGGCGTACTGACAGCACCACCATACGTAGGAGTAAGCTTACTAACGTCACCAAACCAGCCCGGATAGTTATTTCTGGCTAGCAAATGTGATTGACGTACAGCTCCACTCCCCGAGCCCATGCGAAGATCGCTCTATCCCTATTTATAAGCATATTGGCCTCAATGCTTAATACGACATCCATTACCACCATACTGCTACGTTAGCTAGGTACGCCTATGACAAAAATACCTACTGAGATTACCCTAGTACCTAGCGTCTATGCCAGTGCGTCATCCCTATCTGAGTCATATATGAAATGAGCCACGCGAGTAATACCAATAGCGCTGAAAGGAATCGAACCTAACTATTCTTATGGCTCACGCACTAGCTATATGAAGCGGAAAGGTTCCACAACAGTCACTTTCTAGATCTTTTGATCGGTGTGTCAAGCTTTAGGCTCGGGTAGTTCCTTGTTAGACTAGGGCACGTGGGGGGATCGGCTCAAGGTTAGGGGTTTGTTGCTATTTGGTCAAAAACGTTGTTTAACTGGAAACAGAGGACGGGAATGCCCTCATTCTACCATAGATAGAAATGGAAATGACGTTACGGGAAGCTCGAGAGCCTTGAGTTTAAAGCGTTGAGGTTCCTGCTGTCAGTCGTATACGAGGCATCGCATCCTGTTTAGGCTCGTAATGAAGGAAGTAGGTAGGTATTACACACATTTACGATCTTAGTTTGCATATCGAACACAGTATGAGGAAAAGATGGTTCTCATTCATACATAACAGTTTATTGTTTTAATTCAAGACTATATCTGCGGTTCGTTCGTTGCGCCTTCCTTGACATACGTCTGCTTGTGCTTAAGACAATGTCTGTATATGATGGATGAGGTTGTCGCAAAACGGGGCACCACCTTTGAAGGATACCCTTCTAATATTTTACGTGACCGTTTCCGGTAAGTCGCGATTCGTTTTATACTCGTCTTCGTCCGACAGTGTTTTACACGAAGCCCCGTGGCAGTTGGGGGTACAGGAGCGAGAAGTGCTTCAATAAAGAGCTGTGATGGCCGACACCTCAAACCAACCACCAAACGCCTGTGATCGCGATAACTAGGTAGCCCGGTACTTAGTGTTTGCTATGGAACCCATCAATACAATGGTGAGTGGCCCCAGTAAAAAGAGAACCAGTGAGTCACTGGGTTGTCACAAGTACCTATCACGACGACTTAGTTAGGTATATGTAGTTGTACAATAGACATGTAGCGTGGCACCCCAAGTGACAGGCGGACAAGGCCATATCTCTTATTTATTATCAGCACGCGTTTTTCGTAGAGATACATCACTTCCTTCTCAACTGCCATCAGATGAACCGCAACCTCTCATACATCCACACCATCTCTCAAGCATCCAACACGAAGCAACCACAAGTCCGATCACCACGCCACAATAAATCATCGCGCAATCAAGACCAACATCACAACGCCACGAAAGTCGATCGTTGATCGCATGATCACGGACCCAAAAGTACCGAAGCAACCACGAACCCTCTAAACCGAATAAAGCCAACCAAAATGAAGGTCCCGACCCTCACGTCCCTCCTCCTCCTCCCCCTCGCGGCAGGAACGACGGGCCTCAGCCAGACTCACAACCAGACCCTAGCCTCGCGCGACGACGGCGCCGCGGCGCAGTCGCTGGCGGACTGCAGCGACATCCACCTGGTGGCGCGCTCGGTGCTGGTGGCGACGTGCGGCGGCGGGGCGCCGTCGTCGCTGGACCTGGACGGGTGCTTCTTCAACGACGCGGGGGCGCTGCGGTACGTGGAGGGCGGGCGGTTCGGCGAGAACTGCACGAGCGTGTGGCTCGAGGCCGCCGGCGGCGCGTGGTACAACAACGCCAACGTGACGGGGCCGGCCGCGCGCGCGCTCGCCCGCGAGGGCCCCCTCCACCTCGCCGCCATGTGCGTCACCGGCGTCATTGTCTACCTGCCTGAGCACCCCAACGGCGCCAACATCATCGACCCCGACAAGGCCGTCCACCGCGCCGACTTCGCGCTGGGCCCCGACGTTATTCAGATCAGGGACGGCAAGCTCGCCTGTCATTCTTAGGGGTTCGTGGTCCGGCGTCCCCAGGTCTACAGGAGTATGCAAGTATCTATGCGATGTGCTTTGCCCGTCCCGATAGAGTGGTTGGAAGAAGTTCGACGTCGCTGACTAGCGCTAGGCCTCCTACTCCGCAACGAATATTACGAGTTTCCTTTTCGGTACGGCAGCATCAGGGATCAGGGTTAGGACAGGTCATCGCATCGGGCGAAGGCAGGCAGGAAGGAAAGAAGGCATCCATGGCGTGGCATAGGACATTCGGTTGATTTCACTTACGCGTTGTTGAGGACGTTTGCATTATTGCCGTAGGAGCATCGGGGGATTGGCCCGCGGAATATGGCCACCTCGCATTCCATAGGTAGCCATCATGAACATTCCCCTGCAGTGTATCCGCTTCATGGCCTAGGTGACGAGAACCACCGCGAGTGACCTCGAAGCTGAATTACGTGATCCGTAATGCAACCTATTTCCGCTGTGTATTTCACAGCTAAGCGCCATATCCACATGAGTGCCCACAGCGCTAGGGCTGAGGTGCTTTTGGTTATCAAGGGTATGTAAGGGATATCCAGATTCAATGTGAGGATCTTCGAAAGATCCGTTGAAGTTCTTACATAGGTATAATGTTGCCAGCCCCACTGATCTCCTCAAACCTACATGCGGGGACGGTTCGTCAGCAGACCTCAATCGAAGATCTTCAGGTTGACCATTCAGCGCGAGTGTATCCTCTGATAAGTCTTATCGTACAATGGGAGGAGCAGAGGTGGGAAATCGGCTAGACTTGGCAGCCGATTCATCAGCATAGGGAGATAGACGTCAGCGTATCAGCCCTAGGTACCTAGACTATGGGACACCCGGCCTTCGCCAACGGTCGATACCAGAACATCGCCAGGAATATATGACCACAGTCAAAGTCGTGTTGAAGGCGACAACATCACTATTTCCTTTACGGCCTCCTTCGCTCTCCATGGCGGCGGCAGTGGAATATGGCGCGTTTGTCCCATGTCTAGCTATTTAAGGCGTCTACGTACGGGAAACATGTAGCTAATCTACTAATTTAGCACTGGTCCATTTAGAGATACCTCCCCGGCTGGGATCGATTTTCTCTTTGCCCGTTCCCCGTTAAGCCCTGGGTCGTCTCGTATACCGGTATGCACTGTTAGATATACCGGCTGCATGAATACCCGCAACTCTTTGTGGCACCTCGAATCGCTCGATACAAGGATGGATCGCAAGTCGACGGCGTCGTATACATTGATACGTTGAATACCATTCCCTAAATCAGGCTTCTAAGGATGCGCGGCCCATCCAGAGTGATACCTTCGGGCCACTATCCAGGCACTTCACTCGGCCTTCCACCTCTTTCGGGCCTTGGGCTGAGCTAGCAGGGGGGAAGCTAGTCTGGCAGACAGAAAGGCTCCGCAGGTGGTGCTCCCATCGGCGAGAATATCCGCTATGAACCCCACCGCCAGCCAGATGAACGCCTTCAAACCGACCGCGTGGCGCTGCACGTGCCTGCCCATCCCGCCGTGTGCGCGATCTGGGGTCAGTACGCCACGCATTCCGATGGAGCAGTGTCAAACGGTGTGCTCGGGTGCCTTGTAGCCCCGGCGTGACATGAGTCTCGGGGGCGGCGCGTATCTGGAAAAGCCGACAAGAAGGGAATCAGAGATCATCAGACTGAGAGCTTTTCTCCCCCCTCTCCTCTTTCTTTCTTCTCTTTAGCTAATGCTATATATCAGCGTATGCATGGCCTAACAGGAGGTATACGGTCACTGGGGATTACTCATCGCGCCCACCACCGTCGGTTCTGGGGAATGGTTGGTTGGTGGGCCAGGTCGAATTTCACCTTACACGGAACAGGCGGTTTTAACATGGGAAGCATGGCGAGTGATAGATCACTGGTTGGCACTCATGCGTTAGCTAATTCTGGCCGCCAGGTAGGTAGACGTGGGAGTACAGCAGTCTGTGTAAAGGTTGTCATTTTGTCAGGGGTCACAATCCGGACAAAGAGGTTATTTGATATATGTAACAGGTTATAGGGAAACGACCTCACATTGTAACCGTCGTTTCCCTCTACAAAGGACTTCTTGAGGGGATTTTATAGCTATAGGTAAGACAGCAAGGCAAACACAACTTTACCCGAGTAAGCTACACAATTCAAATTTGAATAAACGTCTATTAAAGTTAGCCATCTGTTCGTGTGTGTGAAACACTTTACTACCGGAAGAAAAACCTCATCTTGACTTTTAAACATCATTCGGTAGAAATCCACGATAGAGGGCTTTCATGTAGTTTTTCACCCGGGCAGCACGCCAGCTCTGCTTCGGTGGTACTCTAGCCGTCCTAATGGTCACGCGCCGGATCTGTAAGAAGTTAGATACGAGACAGATTGGTAGTCTTCTCACGTCCGAAGGATGTGAATGAATGCATCATATGACGTTCAGTTGATAACCTTAGAACGTTGGTGACAAATTAGTGTCCTCGGGTTCTACCTAGGTACGTGTGGAACCATTCGGATTACGAAGTATAGCGAGGCACATGTCACTGTGTCCTGTCGTCCATGGATGCCCAAAAGGCATGTTTACTAGACTATAATTGGAAGTATAGGAACGTGCTAATATGTATGTGGGGGGCAGAAGGGGTAGAATACCTAGTTAGATACTTCGTACTATGTATACGTAGTAATCAGATGCATTGACGTTGCGAAATAGCCAGGATGGTGATCCTTGCGACCCCGCAAAATACAATAATGCAGGTGTATCACATATTGAAACACTGGCACCCCCACGCACTCCCGCAATAGCCGCACCCAAACTTGGTATGAACGCTGATGATCAACCTTGGTCAAAATAAAGACGGAGACATCAGGGCAAAATTACTGCAGAGGCTCTGCCAAGGTGAAGAGTTGACGGGACTCGGTGTTATGGCTGGAGGCTAGATTCGGCCATTTCAGAGAGGCTCATGACAAACCACAATGTCACGTCTATCCCAACCTTAGTAGATAACTCATACTGGTAGTTGATATTGGGTGACAGCCCTTAGTGGCGCTTGGAAAAGCATAACAATCTCAACTACGGCGATCTTCTTGCTGACAGATAGGTCCGGAGGGAGACATAGGGGATGACGTGTCGGGGAAGACTTCTACCAGAGATACATAGGATGAGATAGGTTCGACACCTATCAGCGCTAGACGGTTCTTCATCCTTTGGCTTCTCTCTGACGTTAGGGGTTACTATGTATTGACCTAACTATCAACAGATTAGTGGGATTTATCTAGTCTCGCCTTCTCGCCATCTCGGCACTCGAGGCGCCGGAAGCTATTTTGAAGCGCTAATATCTCCATGTGGGGGCGGGGATGGGCCCATAGCCATAGGGACTAACAGATGTTTCACGGGTCAAAGTGGAAGTGAAGTTCGGCCGGCACATGAACGATTGTGCTCGCTAGAAGCTGGGCGTGATGAGCAATACGCTCTTAACCAGACCATCCAAGTAATCCTTACAGGCATTATCTTTTTCATCACCTCCTTCTTTTTTTGGAGCTTTGTGCGCTGGGGTTTCAACGTGGGCCCGACCTCTGCCGACCTGGAATTCGGTTCCGATGGCGGTGACTAACATATACCAGCGCACGGGTCGTCAGACCATTATGTACAATTTGCCTCCACATGTCCAGATACAGATCTGCACACGGATAATAGGCGGTAACAACAAGTTACTCGACATGAATTTCATCAGTTGTATCTTGTCAATATGTTGAAGTAATCGAGAAAGATACTTCGTATGCATGTCGTGGCGTTATTATGGGTTCGTACCTCGTTTCTCACGCTGGGGAGAGGCAGCCCTATGCAAGGGAACCCACCTAAACGAGGATATTCCTTGGGGCCAAAAAAGAGCCAAAGGTTGGTTTTCCAATGGCCTGTCCTGGTGAGTAACTTAGCAGTGTCTTGTACGAAACGTAGATCTGTGACCATAGCAGGTACACGGCGCCTAGGACAGCCAACCATTTAGGGGTGCCGAATTACTAGTAACCCGGCTCTTGCTTGAAGGCATCGGTCTAGCCTTCCCGTAACCGGGTCACGAAAGGGTCTCTCCAATCGGGCTGTGGCCTTTACAAAAAGAGGACTGCAGAAACATCCTGCTGCCTACGCAACTCGACGTGGCGCGTCGTATCTGAGGTTCCACCACGGAATGAGACCGCGACATGACATGAGGATTCGATAAACTCCACTACCAAAGCATCACTTGCGAGGTATAAGTAGGTATATGCTCCGTAGCATGCCCACATAACCGCCCATTGGTCTTATCCCGTAGCCCGCATACCTGGCCAGACGCAACTATGAGCACGGCTACGATCCTCGTCAACACCCTCATCATGGGCACGGTCTTGCTTGGTCTCACAAGACTCCTGTTCGGACGCAAGAAGACGCACCCGTTACCCCCTGGGCCTAAGCCATGGCCGCTCGTGGGCAACATCACGGACCTACCGACCTGGTCCCCCGACGTGCCAGACTGGGAGTTTTGGAGGAAGCATAACGATAAATATGGCAAGTGTTCTCTCCCATATACGAAGGACTCGCGGAATACACTAGCCAGAGACGTTGGGCTAATTGCCGATTGAAAAGGCCCTATAAGTTCCATCACCGTGTTGGGTAAAACAATCATCATTCTCAATGACTCCAAAATTGCTTTTGAGCTCTTGGACAAGCGGTCGATCAAATATTCGTCCCGTCCCTACATAGCCTTCTCGGGTGAGATGTAAGTTTTCTGATGCGTTTGCCCCGATTCCACCGTCTCTCCATATGAATCAGCCGTGAAGTATGCTAAAGACGCTTTGCACCTTAGGGTTGGCTGGCAGCATACCAGTGCCTTCGCGGAATATGGTGATCGATGGCGTGAAGCCCGGAGGAGCATGCATTCGATCCTCGGGTCGAAGTCTGCCTTCAAATCTATGCACCCTTTGGTGGATGCCGAGGTGAACCACTTCCTGTTCCGTGTCCTCGAAGAACCAGAGAAGCTGCTAGACCACTCAAGGACGTAAGAAACAGGCTTTCTATTATCACACCCCCACCCAAGCCTCTTGCCAAGTTAAATGATGTGGTAATTATAGTGAAGCCGGTGCCATGATTCTCAAGACGGTCTATGGATATTCAGTTGACTGGTACTCGAGAGATCCACTAGTGGATAATGCCGAGAGAGCGCTCGAGAACCTTGGCGATGCCGCAGTTGCAGGGAAATGGCTCGTGGACGCGATGCCGCTGTGTATGGGACCCATAAATCTCCCAGAAAAAAAAAAAGTATCAACGAGAGGCTAACAGCGCCTACTAGTGCGATTTGTCCCGGAATGGATGCCAGGGGCAGGCTTCAAGAAAGTGGCCAGGCAGTACAGGGAAACGATGATGAAGTTCGTGGACGTGCCTTCGGCCTTCACGAAAATGCGCATGGCCCAGGGCGAGAAGCGGAATTCCTACTTGTCCGCGGTATACGAGAAAGCAGGCAACAAGATCGACGCCGAGCAGGACCATATACTCAAGTGGAACGCTGCCTCCCTGTATGCCGGAGGGTCTGATACGGTAGGTTATCTACCCAATTTTTCTGTTACTATGAAGTTGTCATTCGCCATGTTTCTCATGTCCCATAAACGACAACGACAAAGCCGGCTAACAAGCGAACCAGTCTGTTAGCGTAATGGCCAATTTCTTTCTGGCACTGTTGGTGTACCCGGAAATCAAACAAAAGGCGCAAGAGGAGATCGACCGCGTTGTGGGCTCGGGCAGACTGCCCAACTTCGATGACCGCGACAACCTCCCGTACGTCGAAGCCGTCGTCAAGGAGTCCTTCCGATGGCAGCCGCCCGCGCCTATGAGTATTCCGCATCTCGCCTCTCAGGATGACATCTACGAAGGCTACTTGATCCCCAAGGATGCCACGATTCTTCAAAATATCTGGTAAGTTCACACAGACACATACGCGCGAACTTCCCACATGTCTTTCCTAGCATTGCGCTGGAAGGACTTATCTATCTCCCCCCCACCAATGCTGACGGAATAGGTGGTTCACTCACGACCCGGCCGTATATCCGGACCCGTACACGTTCAAGCCCGAGCGGTACCTGGGCGCCAACCCGTGCCCGGACCCGCAGACGCTCGTCTTCGGCTTCGGGCGGCGGATCTGCCCGGGGAAGATCCTGGCGGACCACTCGGTGTGGTTGACGGCGACGCGGTTCCTCGCCGTGTACGACATCAGCAAGGCCAAGGACGAGCGCGGCCGCGAGATCGAGCCCGAGGTGCGCTGGAAGGAAGGCTTCGTCACCCAGCCCGTCCCCTTCCAGTCCGTGAGCAAGCCCCGCAGCCCCGCCCACGAGGCCCTGATCCGCCAGGCCAAGGCGCTGCACCCCTTCGGACAGCACGACTCCGAAGCGCTTAAGGACCTTAAGGTTTAGGTGATTGGTTGGGGCGGGGCTCTGGTGCCTCGGAGCATGACGATGTGAACTCTGGACAGCAAGGAGAGGAATGTGGTAAGAGAGAACCTTCGCCGGCCGGCCTACCTGTGGTAGGATTCCTAGTCGCAAAAGCATGGGGGGAACAAGTACGCTTGCCTAAGTGATACTGTCACGTTAAAGCGCGTAGGATCACCATGAGAGTGTTTTATCGTAGGTAGAAGAAGCCAGCGTACCTCACATACCACATATCCAGCTAGCTAAGTACCTGCGGAGGAGGCCGGGAGAAGAAGCTTGTAATAATGAAGGTTGTTTAAACTATGATTTACTGAGCGATGATTCCTTACGGAAGTTTGATACTAGGTAGAAGAAGGCTTCAAGTCCATGTGCCGAAGAAAGCGGATTCATCTTGGATGACTATAGAGCACGTTATTGTAACTCTGTGAGGTCATTGTTATCTCATTGGCCGTGGTTATCGGCTTATACAGTTTTCTAGCTCCAATGAGAGATTCGAGCCCTTTCCTAGCCTATCATCATTATTGACCGGTTTCTTTACCCCGGATGGTGGCTCAAGTACTATAAACATCAGAGTTGAGAGAATTCAAAGTCACCCATAACCAGGGCCAATTAGAATCCAGATTAGGCATCGCTTATGAGCCTCATAGGACAGCATCTCCGAAACAAACGTTCTGATCCAATGGCGGGATACCACATACGTCATTTGGCTCGGTATTCCTTGGATGCGACCCAGGCTGGCAGATATGTCTGTCGAATGTTTTTGTCCATGTATTTCGAGAAGATCGTGTTCATGGTGTCTACGCATTTACAATATCGGCTTTGATATGATGAGCTTCCATGAATCTATCAAGATTTCAGGAATAATGCGGGAGGGCTAAGATTGCGGAAGCAAGCCCACAACAGGATAAGTGATACATCCTTAGGCCAGTTATGGCGCATATTCCCGTACATACACTTCGAATACACCATACGCTGCGAGGCAGGGTCTGGAGAGGTGCTTGATTACTCGACTCTCGCAGCAACAGCCTTATCTACTTGAGCACTTGTACAACTGGTGACTTGAACAACCTATCTAGCATCCATTCCTAACAAGCCCAAACAGGCCAGTGAGACAACCAAACAAACAGAATGCGCGCGTGCGCCGTCCCCCTTACCCTTCCGGAACGCCTCGCCAATGCCAAATGCCGACCGATGATGCCGATGCAAACAGTCCCCTACATGTCGGAGCCGCTGGCTACAGACGTGGGGGGAACGAGACCAACGCTCGCGAATAACGAACACCCGGCCCATGCCTATCCATCTATCCGTCTATGCGCCCGTCCATGCATCCATCCATCTATATGCGGGGTACGTATGTAGGCAGGGGATGTATGTATGTATGCGCATGTATGTAACGCGACACCGCGACGCAATGCACGAACACAACAACCACGGGATTGACCGGTGAACGACGACGACGACGACGACAACTCAAGGGAAGAAGAAGAACGGAACGAGAAGAAAAAACAGGAGGGAAGAAAAGGTAAAGACGCAACAAACGCGAAGGAGAACAAGAAGCCGGCCCCAACGCCCGACCCCTCCCTAGCAAGCGCGCCCGATCAGCCCCTCGTAGGCGCGATCGACGGCGCGGCCGCCCATGCCGGGGGCGGCGCGCAGCTCGGCGAGGGAGGCGATGCGACCCGCGCCACTACCGCCGCCACTGACACCGCCATCCTCGCCTTCGCCCGAGGTCGTCGTCGTCGTCATCTGCTCGAGGTACTCGACGAGGTCGCGCGCCTTCTTGGGGCCGAAGCCTGGGAGGCTCATGATCAGGTCCACGTTGCGCGAGTTGACGATGTCGAGCAGCGTGCGCGAGAGCGGGCTGTCCTCCTCGGCCCGGGACTCGGGGCCCTTGTTGGCCGACGATGATGATGATGATGATGCCTTGGATGATGATTTCTTGCTTCGCTGCTGCTTGCGGGCCTTGGCCGCGACGGGGGCTTCCTCTTCCTCCGAGTCCGCGTCGTCGTCCGCCTCGGCGCCGCCGTTGTAGTCGTCGTCAGCGTCTTCGGCGTCTTCCTCTCCATCCGTCTGCCTAGGAGTAGCGGCGGCAGGCTTCCTGGCCCTTCTCGAAGAAACCGGGCGGTGCTCCTGCCCACTCTCGCCCTCCTCATGTTCTCCGTCCACGTCGCCGGACTTCGCCTCCTTGGCCGCGATGCGGGCCTTGAGCTTCTCGATCTTGCCCAGCAGCTTGGCCTGGCCCGGGAAGAACGGCAGCGCCGCCTCGTACATGCGCAGGGCGGCGGCGTCCTCGCCGCGCTCCTTGTGCTGGCGCGCCGCGAGCAGGAAGCGCAGGCCGTCGGAGCGCCCGTCGTGGCTGTGGCGGCGCTCCTCGGCGATGCGGCGCTCGAGCGCCTCGAGCCGCCGCTGCACCGCCTCGCTGATCTCCGGCTGTTGCTGCTGCTGCTGGGCCTGCGGCGGTGGCGGCGGCGGCGGCTGGGCCGATTGCGTCCGCGCCGCCAGGATCTCGCTGACCTTCTTCTCGACCATCGCCTCGATCTCGTCCGCCGACACGTGATGGCGGAGCGTCGCCGGCGGGGAGGGCTGCTTCAGCGACCGCGGGATGGCAGCCGGCCGCGGGATCTCTCGAGTGGTCGTCGTCTCCGGACGCGTGATCTTAGTGGGCCGGCTACTGGCGCCCTCGGAGTCGGAGGGGCCCGCACGCTTGGACGTGGCAGGGGGAGGCGGGCTTCGCTTGATGGCCATGTTCGCGGGCCGCGACGTGGTAGGCACTGAGGAGGATTTCAACTTGTCCGTATACACGTTGAAGGCCTTGACGGGCCGGTCCGACGGCTGCTTCTCGGCCGCCGCCTGCCTCGTGGCGGCCGCCCCCGAATGGATGTTATGCGCATTGGTGAGGGGCCGCAGGGGCTGCCGGGGAATGCTCGAGCCGGAGAGGTTCGACATGGTCCGCGGGGGCTGCTTGAAGACCACCTCGTTCTCGATCTCGCGGACCTCGATTCGCTTCGCCCGCGAGCTGACGTTCAGGCTGCTGAGGGTATCCAGGTGGTAGCTTCGGATCGGGGCCAGGTTCAAGATCATGATGGTGATGCCGTTGTTCTGGCCGAGCGAGAGGATGCGCGTCATCTTGGACTCTCGGAAAGGTATCCGGCGCTCGCCCCTCGAGATGGCATCGATGCACTGACTAAGCACGAACAAGCTCTTGTTGATGGCGGCGGACTCGACCAGCCTTTCCTTTCCATTGTCTGTGCGTCGGTTGTCTTCGGAACCAGCCAGATCAATCGCCGACGCCGTGCTTTCCCGGATTTCATTTCCCGTGATCTGGGTCAGCTTCACCCGCAATATGGCATGGCTTCTGCTGCTGTGGGCGTTCAGTTTCGTGGAGGCGGTGACACGGTTGTTGTTGGCCTCGATATATAATCGCTCGAAGTCCTTCAGGTCTTCGCAGGGACGTTCCGTCAAACCAGCTACGACAGTCCTGCCATTAGCCTCGGCTCGCAGCGGCAGGCCTGAGGGCGTTCGCTTCTCCGGGGGCTCGAGCAGGTCAAAGACCTTGTCGTTATATATTTCATAGTATGAAAGGGCGACGGACACCGATGTTTCTTCATCTGAGTCCTTCATAAGCTTCTTCGCCCGACGGAACACACCGCTAAGGAGCCTAGGGATGACACCGCGCTCGGCTAGCTTCAGTCCACCACGCATGGTATGCGTCTTTCCGGTTCCAGTGACACCATAGGCAAATATCGTCACATCGAGGCCTTGGAAGAGGGATTTGAGATGAGGAGAGACTGCAGTTATTCATTGGATGAGCCATGAATGGTTACTAGGGGTGGAAAAGGGTAGAGACGCGTACCTTCGGCTGCAAAGAGCTCCTCTTGTGATGTCGGCTGGTCGTAGACACTATTGAAAGTAAACGAGAATTCCTCGGTTTCATTCTTCGGGTTCGGTATCTTGACCACGTTACTCGTCCTGCCGTCATCGTTGCTGGCCGGGTGTACGATGATGTCCTTGTCTAGTTCCTTGTCGAGGAGCGGACGAATCCGCGCAACCACCCGTACAGACATATCGCTGAACCCTCTGACCAGGTGGAAGATGCAGAGCAAGAACGTGGAATTCGGACTTGTGAAATAGAGGACAGGCCAATATAAAGTCGTGGTGTAGACGCGTCGAGAGCAATAGTGGCCGCGTGTTATGATACTGGCCGACCCTGGTTCTTCGGTTGAGAGCGAGCCCTAGGTTAAGAATTTCCAGTGGAGTTTGGTAGGGAGGAAGGATGCTTTGTTGTCAGGGCAGCAGGGGACAGCACTCAGCCGCAGCTAAGATTGGTGGATGGCGGGGTGGACAGGCGCTAAAATTGAACAGGTACATACTACCTAGGTAGGTACGAGTTGCAGCTCTCATGGCCCCCACCACATCATCATTCGCTTCAGATTGGAACTCCGATCTCATTTTCATGCCTCTTCTTACATAGGTATGTTGCTGAGCTACTTAGGTACCTATGATCTCTCGTCTATTGATTACAGCGTCTTTTGTGTGATATAATTCATTATATATGAATGACTTCGCGTCTTTTACAAGACGACTAGTGGAACAGAATACCCCCCGAGCAGCCCTAGGCCGGGTACTTTTGAGTTGTGCCAGGTGAGATCTACCATGTGCATACAGTAGCGCACTGACAACTAAGACACTAGGTACTTAAGTTAGGCTGCACCGACCTCATACATAAAGGTATTAATGTCGTGTCTCGCGTGGCTTTGATGAATCCGTCAAAGCTATATACGCCACATGCATTGATTGGCCCATGCTTTATTAGCATTCTGAGGCCTCATCTCTCCTATCCTCGGGCAACCCTATCCCAACTGCGATAATCTAAGTCGCAATCAAAGCATGGGATTAGGGAGGTCATAGCACTTGCCGTAGGGCAAGACGCTTGTGTCATAAACCAGATGTAGTATAGAGTATATCCCCATCTTACTACCTATTACAACATATTCCTTGTCAATATGGTCAGCTAATAGTTTCGTGCTCATGTCTTACTATTACTGGGTAGCATTTTCAGTCGGCGGAAGTGTGAACAGATATCTATGTCGTCGAACCGTCGTCGAACCCCCAGAGTTGCTTGGACCACAAGCTCTGGACAGGCAATGAGCTTATTCCATATTACGTGTCAAGCAGCCATAACACACTCCGATCGTCCCCCAGGCAAATGCGATCCGCGTTCTCAATAAAACTCTATTCTCGGTATCGGAGCATCAGAACCGGGAGACATACCTAGGTGCCTTAGTCATTCTTCAAGCTCAATCACGGGTTCAAATGCCTGCAGCATCTTCTGCTCCTCCCTGCCAATCACCATTCGGCATTCAGATATCAGTAAGTTAACGGCCACAGAAGAGATATGAACCTTGTCGTGCTCTTATTAAAGCTTCAATCAATGGTTGAAGAGGTGCTGTGAGCGTGATCTCGAACAATGTGCACTCTATTCTTCAACATGACCTACAGCCTATCTATAGGATCCTTCATGATAGCTGTCACGACAATTCATTCGTGGGTTCCAAAGACCTCACTAGGTGTATGAGCTATTTCAAGAAGGGTAGTGAGCAAGTACATCGCGGTAGGCAACCAACTGCCTACCAGTAAGAAGGATTTTTAAGAGGTAAGTATATAAGTGAGTGCATCAATAGAAGTTCAAAGTTCACGTCTGTCACATAGGTGATACACCGTATGAAAGAGAAGCATCGACTGTAAGATTCACGGTGCACCTGCTGTAACAGGAGATCCTGGTGGGGCATACCCTGGGGGCCTAGAGAGGCGCTAACCCCTATTGGTCAATAGCCCTTTTGTCGCTGCCGGCACCTTTTGAGCCGCAAGCAGGCAGGCAAAGCTTCTCTTTGAACCTCATGATACTGAATTGAATATTAAACAAAATATGAAAAGATGTATATATTTCCATATAGAAAATGGATGCTCTTTGTCTTATTCTTCCATTTGCAGTATGCAAAAACCAACAAATAAGAAACGTGTAGTAAGCGATGCGAAAAAAGGGTCATTGGACCTTCAGGTCAAGAAAAAATTTTCTTTTTTTTTTTTTCCTTCCAACTTTTTTTTTTTTTTTTT
>JWIU01000079.1:38517-74541 GCA_000966885.1 Xylaria sp. JS573 | reverse complement strand
TTTTTTTTTTTTTTTTTTTTTTTTTTTTGTCTTTTCTTTCGGTAACAAGGGATAGAACTGGGTTTTAGAGAGCCTACGGGGGCTAAGTCGAATTCTGCGACACGGAGTTTGGTAGCTATGAAGGTAAGAAGCCCCTTTCCAACTTCCTGCCTAGAACGGCGTCCCCCCAGGCTAACTAATATCGCAGCCAGGCTAGGGGTTTCGGGGGGAGATCTGATTATCGGGGCGGTTACGTACATATCTACATTTCGAAGATCATGCAGCCCACGGGCGTTGCGATATTCCATCATGTTATCAATATTCAGTCTCTTAGAGCCATCTCGTGACTTGCTTGTATCGGTCGTCCTTGATGTTCGTGTGCCTTCACATTTTCTCCTTCCTCCCCTTCCCCCTATCCCACCAACCAGCTCCACTTATCGCAGACGCTTGGGCCATTTACATTTCACCATGACCACAAGAGTACTTAAGCTAGAAAGTGAAGTCCCACGGAGAGGTATGTACGGCTTCAGCAAGTTGGACGTACGATATGCGGACAGTGTCAAGTTCAACCAAGAAGAAGTGCCCCTCACTTTTCCGAGCGGATGACTGAGAAACACCTTCGCAGAACGAAGTCGCTGAACACTCCGACTATGTAGGTAGCCGGTGACCCCGGCGGGTGCGAATCGGGGCTTTTCAGCTGAGGCCTATCTCTCCTGTAAGTAGCTTGGTCACCTCTCCGCTTATGCAGACCGCGCAAAGCCTACAGTTAGTAAAAGACGCGATGTGATGATGAGCCTTGGGAATGGGATACGATGAACTCGGTCGGAGTGAACGGAGGACGCCGATGAGGGAGGGCAGGCTTGTGTCTTGGTGAGCAATGCTAGTTAATATGGTGAGGATTAGTATCATACTAGCTACTTGCGTCGATGGACGAGGTTGAGAATAACTCGACTAGCTATATCTAGGCAGTCGGCCCTGGCATCATCACTTATTCGGGGGAAATGAAATTTCCGGCATTTTAGGGGTCTTCTCCGGCGTCTGGCAGAAATGAAATCTCATTATTCAATATTGGCAGTCTGTAATATCCCAAGTCATACCCAAGGAAAGGTTGTTCATAGTTCCAAGCATCAAACACACCAGGATACCTCCAAATGCAACTCTCGGATAGCAGCAGTCCAAATGCGAGTCAATTGGAAGGCTCACAGGATCACCACGTTCTCGTTCGTTTCCTTGACGACAGACGCAACGGTGCCATCGTCGAGGCGGCTCTTCGACAGACAATCCCAGCAAACATCCTCGGGTTTCAAAATTACCCTGTAACCCTTGGCCATGCAGATCGACGCAGCGGCGAGTCGAGCCTGCCAGTTCCCTTTGGCTCGAATGATGCCAGCCTGCCTCGGGGGGACGATCATCTCCGCGAAGTTGTCAATTGAAGTAATCTTGGGGCCTCGGGCACAGATGGAGCCACACTTGCAGGGGGGAGTCCACAAGAATCTCTGTACCAGACGGTCATTGGAGCTGCTCAGCGCACCTAGGATGTCTAGCTCGGCAACCCAGGTCTCTCTGTTGTAAACGGAAATCAGCGTCTCGATGAAGTATGCGTCTATATCTCGCCCGCCGGTAAAATCGACATTAACAGCTTGGCATGCCTCTGAAAAGGACAGGTGTAGGCTCGTTCCTGAGAAGCAATCATCCATCATCCCATCGAACTCTTTGTGATCGTACTGATACCATTCGTCTACTTTGTCATAAGACCTGACCTCAGGCTCTTTTGGGGGAACCATGAATGCCATACCGGCCCTTCCGATGTTTCCTACAAATCGTCGGATAGGAGGGTGTACTATACTTGTGGGATCTTGTACGAGCTCCGAGGCGATGTATAAGGAATCGGCCGAGCCAATCGCAAAGACGTTATGTAGCTCACCAGAGCCAAGGTTGTAGCTGCCCGTCTCCATCGCAGCAACGCACGCAAAGCATGTTGCCGCATTTACCCTATCGGCACTCAGTCTGGGAATTACGGCGTTGTCGTCGACGATCGGCAACCCTCCAAGCTTTATTGAAGCAAGCTGTTTCATGGCGGAATAAAACCACAGTGCGTTCCTGAAGTCAAACTGCACAGCTCGTACGTCGACAGTCGCGCCAGCAATACTCCCGTATAAGCTTTCAATAAAAGTCATGCCCAGGAGAGTCATGTTATGATATGCGCTGAAGCTCAATTCGTTGGCACATACGGGCCAGTTCACTGCTTTTGAATGGAAGAGCTGAATGATTCTCTTGGGTGACAAGTTTTGAGCCAGCTTTTTCGAGGCAGGCTTTTTGCTGTTCCGGCGAACAGTGGCCTCCGGCGCATGACGGCGGACAAGTGCAATTATATTTATATTGCCGTGGACAACATCGAACTTGACCCGCGATCCGGCCTCCGAGCCGACTTTCATCCAGACAAAATCTTTGTTGCCGTCATAGTTCGTCTTTGCTCGAGATTCTTGCTTGTTATTGTGGAGATAGTCTGAGTCCGAGTCTGAGTCACCCCTTCGTTCCAAATGACGGCCAAAAAGGGGGATAGTGCTATAAAAACAAGAAGCCTCTTCGCCCATTTTCTTGATCTCCTCGAGGCGATATTTCACCCCCAGCAGGCACGTGCTTGAAACGCCAGTGCCAAACTCGAGTGAAATCCATCTTCGGTGTCTTCGGGGCTCCTCGTCAACGTCGTCTTGGCCCTCAGAAATCCGATGCTCGGGACAAGCGGTCGCAAATTCAAATTCGTGAGAGACCAATTCTCGGTCGTCTATACCGGATCCAATGTATGGTTTCCTGTAGACGATAAGGAATTCATAATTTTGGCTTTTATCGCTGGCTGCCACCGTGGAACCTGCAATCTCCCTGAGAAGACTGATCTTGTCCTCTATGTTCTGTGCGGCTTTGAGGTAGGTCGACACACTGAAAATGTTCTGGAATGGGCCACTATCCTGGAACTTGCAGAATCTCTGGCCCATCGCTTTGATCTTGCGTACCCTTTCCTCATCCAAACGATCCTTGTACTTCAGACAGATTCTAGATATCATCAGTAACCACGAATCAAGCTTATTGTTGCCCGTTCCGAGTGAAGCTCTATCGGTAAAAGTACAATGTTTGCCGAAATCATATGACTCGTGTAGGCGCATCGCGACTTTACTGGCAAACTCGAGAACGTCCTTGGTTGGGATCGAGCCGTCATCCCAACCGCCTAGATAGGCAGCGGTCATTGCCCATAGAAATTCGTCGGCCGTAATTCTATCCTGATCGCTAGTCCTCACAGTTCGCATCCTCGTCACCGGCAAGCGCCCATAGTATCTTAAATGGGCCAACGGAAGTGCCCAGTAGACCGACTTGCAGTCTCTCGAAATGCGAGGGGAAGGCTCTAGGCCGAGGGTTAGGATTCCCCGACCCTCGACAAGAGGGTCATGTTGCTTGATATATCGATCTTCTTTTGCCAGGTGCTTCATGTCGGGATATAGATGCCATGACAACACAGCAAGAAGGATATCCCCTCCATGGACTTGGAGAGGGACCCCAGACAAGAGCTTTTCCATTTGAGTCATAGCCGAGGACCAGGCACTCATGACACTGTCGTAGGTATCGGGCTTCGTATTCACGGGTATGCTTAGGTTGTCGACGACTAAACGCGCCTGTGTCTGTTGTTTGGCCATGACCGAGTCTGCGGCGCGCATCCACGCTCTCGCGCTAGCGTCCCAGTCTCTTAGGTCCGATCGCAAGAAGTCGTTCGCCGCGACATAATGTACTTCTTGATCCAGTTCTCCCTCTTCAGCTAGTCTCAGCTTTAGCTGTTCTTTTCTTCTGGCTACAATTTCAACCCAGATGGACGTAGCCTCGGCAGGCTCCCAAATTCGCGCCAGAAGGCAAGCCAGAAGATGGCATTGCAAAGCAGCACGGCCAGACGTGGCTGCGGCCCACAGCGTCGTGGCATCGGCTCCTATCATGCCGGCAAATGCTCCGTGAGACACATCGCCACGCGGGTTCGCGGCAGTGCTCTGGGAAATTTCCGACGCTCGGAGGCCGTACAGTTTAATAAGTTCGGGCGTCAACGGCAAGATGCTGTTGTCCTTAAACAGAAGCCCTAGTTTCCGAGCAATTGTGTGACGAGTCCCTTCTTGGGCTTCGTGAAGACGTCTGGGAGCGAGATGTTGACCAACCCCGGCATATTCGCGCGGAGGTTCAATCCGCTTAGTGAACAAGCTCAGCTCCAAATGGAAGTTTACAAGGGCGTTGGTTGCCTCAGTTCGTAAGCTCGCGGCCGTCGCGTTGAACTGGCCAATAGAGGCCATTCTGAACTAACAGATTAGATCCAGCAGTCAACGTGTCGGAAGTTGGATGATGTCCAGTGTGATGAGATGAGTCCGGACAATCCTCATCGTGCTCCTAGAAGATGAGCTACCAGCGCAATACCAATAGCGCCGAAATGAATCGAACCGAATTACGTTAAAAACCCCTGGAGCTCTAGGTATGGCTGTGTAAGATACCTGGGACTGACATGATCCAGCCTACCTTATCTTTACATTCTCGCCTTATTATCTGCTTGATTGATTGGTGCTCAAGCATGGCTATGCCAGTGACACATCCAATCAACACGATACTTACGCACACCGAAATATGCCACTGTAGCTTGCATCAACGCCATATCATCACCGGATATGGCATTTTAGGTGGAACGTAGTATTCGGTTTCCTGCTACGAACCTCAGCCTTGTAGCAACAATCCGAGAAATCCAGGTGACAAGATGACAAGAGCCGGGACATCGTCCCAACAGAGAGCACGAAGACATCCCGCAGCCTTAAAGTAAGGTTGTTGATCTTGATAGAATGAGCAAAGGATTATAGAAAGACATGAGGTGTCTCGAGACCTCATGTCTCGAGAGGCAAGTAGTGCTGTTGGGAGCATCCTAGGCACAAATATGAATTTAGAACATAGGGGATAACATCCAGTAAGCTGCCTACCTGGATGGGACCTACTGGGTACCTAGGTAAGAGTTGAGGTAGGTACCTTAGGTTGCCCGCTAGGTTGTATGTCGGAGGCAAGGTTGTTCTTACCTGTGGGGGACGGCGGGGTAACTGTCGTCTCCAGGGTCTGTACAATGTAAAGATCCAGCAAGTGCCCACGTAAATGCCGTCCCGTTCTTTCCCCAACCACCAGGTAATTAGGTCATGTCCCCTGCCCGTGTCTACCTACCTGGCATGGCTGATTGAGGAGGTACATGTAGTACGAAGGTCGCGGCAAAAAGTACCTAGTGCTTAGTTGCCTTTATACTCTTAGCAGGAACGCCGGATAGCACATGATTTGTGCAACAACCTTACCTCCCATGGAACCTAAAGCGTACCTGCCTTGCCTGCGAGAGCCTACCTATCTGCATACTTACCTACTACCTACCTAGGTACCTAAGGTAGGTAGGCGCAGGCTCGCCAACTCGCCTATCACACTAGGTGCCCAAGAACCGGGGACTTGATCGAGATTTAGGAGGTCTTGGGCGAACCAAGTGGACTCGCCAGGGCAAGCGACCTACGAATGTTTGGCGCCTTCACTGAACGGTTGCGCGGCTTGATGGCTTCAGGTCGCAAGACGTGAAGACCTTCTGCATAGCCCGCAATATGTCGATGCAGCCGGCGTTGACGAGAAGATCCACATGTCGCTGTGTTTGAGATGAATGCGATAGTAATCGGGGGTTACGTACAGGTGACCGGGTATGTCGTTAAGGCTTGGGCCTCCATCAACTTCCCTAGAAGTGACGTATGCTTTCAGTGCATATAAGCATATCTAGGGACCGTTCGCAATCTAGACCATAGATCTTATCGGGTACTATAGAGGCTTCCATGGCCCCAATAGGGGTGTCTCCTTTGGATGAATGCTGTATCACAAGATTAAAGTTTGAGACGATGTTACTTATTCCCATGCCGGACGACATAGCATAGACTCGAGACCTCTCTGCTGCATCGTCCTTCGTCTACGTGATCCCAGACCTAAGACAGCTAGATATGGGCCTCCTTAGTGGACATGCCTAGGCCCGACTTCAGTCTTTTGAACAGCTCGACTCACTCAATGGCCCCAAGTTAACCCCGAAGCCAAGACTCATGATGACCTCTGTGACTATATGTCATATTCTGCGTTCTCGAGATCGAAGGACTAGACCCAGATCCTCGCGGCCAAGGGGGGGCGAGACGTTCTGTAGATGACGTTGCTCCGGTCGGCAGATGCCCGAAGCTCAACGCAGTCATGTGCCGGCAGTCTCCCGGTATACCGTCTATGTGAGAAGATAGGTAGGTAGTTAGATAGGTATGGGAGCTGCCTCTCCCGTTCGAGCGAGCGAACGAGGTGCACGATCATCTCACCTGCGAGTCTCGCCACCGCGTACTGTATGTACCGCAGCAGCAGCAGCAGCAGCAGCAGCAGCAGACAACGCGCCAAGGCAATGAAGCAGCTGGCTGGTTGGTTAACCGATGATAGCCATACCAAGCCGAGGATATCCTCCTCTCCTCTGTCATGCTCGACCCAGGGAACAAAAGGCAGGCAGGCAGACAGGCAGGTGGGCAAGGCAGCTGGAGGAGGGTGTTTTAGTAAGCAACTAAAAGTTTCGCATCGCGCGTTAAGGATTAATACGCACATGCAAGGCTCGCGCGCTCGATCGCCTCCAACGTAGTGCGCTTCCTTTTCTTTTTTTCGGGCATGCCCGGCTTGGTGTGTGCGTGTGCGTGTGTGTGCGAACCGTCTTAGAGCTCTCTGATATAGGTAGGTTTCGTAGGTTCGGTCAATGATGAGGGGGGCACCCACGATAAGTGAATGCAAGGCAGAAACAGAGGGACGGAGGCCGCGAGAGCTCGCAGCGGCACCGTGTTCGTTGGACCCCCAGGTCGATGTGACACATTGCCCGCGCCTCTGGAATTTTTCCTTGGTTCCGCTGAGGCAAGCCGGTCCAACATCGTCCCGCCACGTGCGTTACATGCGTGCGTGCGGAGCGGTTGTTCCCGCCACCGGATGCTACTGTGCCATGCTAGCAGTGGATGCGATGTAGGGAGAGCTATGACCACGATCGGGGAACGACTACGGCTCCTGTCAGACGGCAGCGCCACCATCGTCCACAATCACGGGACCCAGCAACGCGAGACGCATCGGAGTGCCTCTAACGAATAACGCGGTTGATCCTTCCGGGCCGGTCAAGATGTGATTCGAAGGGTACCGGTTATATATGGAGATACTTGCCAGAACAGTCCACCCGGAACCTACGCTTTGGGAAGGCCAACTCTTGGTATCGATGGGCACGTACGCATGTATGAAGCCTCGTGAGCTCAATCGGCCGGCTCTATGGAGTGGTATGCAGCAGGCTAGCTCCTCCGTGAGTCGTGCCCGCCTCCACGCAAAGGACCGGGGCAATTTGCCTCCTGACCTCCTTATAACCGACCTGTGTGAAGATGCACATCTTCCACCGACCGGCTTGGCGGTGAAAATGGAGTGTTGTTGCAGGATACGGAGGTATTATAGCGGTGCAGTGAGCGAGCAGTAGGTAACGAATACGACCGAGGCTGTTACTAGCGGTGCGGGGACGAATCGGACGTTGTTACCTTTTGTATCGTTACCAAATGGAGGGGGAGGGGTTGTTTCGATCGCAACCTAAGCTCCTCCCCATGCGTGAAGAGATAGCCCTAAGTGCTGGCTCTATATATGTTTTGTATATCCTGTTTTGGACCTAGGAAGTGGTACTGAGACGAATCAGCGCCGGTGACGACGGCCGTAATGCACGGTGAATGTAGCATTCTCTATACCCAAAAAGTGCGCAGATGCGGGGGCGAGCCTGACGAGCGGAGAATGCATGCGAGCAGGGGGGCCCATGAAGTTGAGATAACCTCTTCAATTCGCTGATAAACTAGGCTGTGTGATCCGATTCGAGACCCGGGAGTGAAAACGGGAAGCTTGGTGTTTGAGCTTTCTCCGCATCAAGCTGCAGTGAAGCTCACACGATGATAGGTGCAGGAGTGCCTGTCGACAAGATCTTCGTCGGATATCCGGAATAGGAAATCCGTCCAATCTTGCAAGTCGGCCGCCCCTGTTGAGAAGGCGACGAATGGTCTGCATGATTATGAGTATATATTTAAGTTGGATGTTCAACCCCAAAATCGGGTAACTCACTTCCTGATGCCCTCGACGCATGTTAATCTATTCTGGAAATAAGCAACAAACCATCAAACTGTGTGACGAAACACGACGGTCCCTGCAACGTTCTCGATATCAACGATACCACATATATGAACGGTGTTCACGTAAACGGCCACATGGATGGCGACACAAGTGGCCGCACGAATGGCCACACCAACGGTCACACCAACGGTCACGCCAACGGTCACACCAATGGTCACGCCAACGGAGACGCGGCGAACTTCAAGAATCCGTCCCTCCAGGTCACCGCAGACCATCAAATCAAGTTGGTTGATTCTCCTATTCAAGAACCGGGTCCCGGAGAGGTGACTCTGCAGATTAAGTGCTCGGGGATATGTGGGTAAGTTTCAATCCTGACAGTATAATAGTCATAAGATGAGAGACCTGACCCGCCCGTACATAGATCAGATATGCACCTATGGAAGACGGGACGTATAGGGTCTCTCGAAATAAAAGGTGACTGTGTTTTGGGCCACGAAGCTGCCGGTATCGTGCTTAGGTGTGGGGAAGGAGTGACAGATCTCAAACCAGGCAAGCCGATCCCCGGATTCGTGGGGTTTAGATGACTGTGAAGCCCACTCACCGGCTAATCTATTCATGGATGCAGGAGATAGAGTGGGTGTTGAGCCCCAGGCGCCCTGCGAGCAATGCTTCCTATGTAGGGAGGGACGGTATAATCTCTGCGAAGACGTCGTGTTTTCCGGTATATGGCCTTATCCAGGGACAATCCAAAGATATAAGAACCACCTGGCAAAGTGGTTATACAAGTAAGCAATGAGTCTAACCAGAGTATCATGGGAAACGTAGAGGTTCAAGGTTTCTGACGCGTACTTTAGAATCCCAGACAACCTCAGCTATTCTGAAGGAGCGCTTCTTGAGCCTTTAAGCGTGATCCTCCACGGCATCGATGGTGCTAATGTGCGACTCGGCCGCCCGGCATTGGTCTGTGGAGCCGGCCCTATCGGACTTGTTGCCCTAGCAGCCGCGCGAGCTTCTGGCGCCCACCCACTGGTCATCACGGATGTTGATCCGGGGCGCCTCAGATTTGCGAAGGAGTTTGTCCCGCAGTGCGAGACATATCTGGTTAGCCCAAAACTGAGCGCCGAGGAGAATGCAAAGGAGATCAGGAAGCTATATGGCGATGACGAGTATTCGGCGCCAGCGTCAGTAATGGAATGCACTGGGGTAGAGAGCAGCGTATGCACGGCCGCCTTCGCCGTCCGTAGAGGGGGTACCATCATGGTCATCGGTGTGGGTAGGGCAGTCATGAACAATATCCCGTTCATGCATCTTTCCCTTGCTGAGGTAGGCATCCCCCCATACTAACCGACCTCCACCTGTCACTTGGATTGGTAAGAAGCTGACACAACCCTATCGCACGAAGATCGATCTCAAGTTCATCAACCGGTACAGAGACACCTGGCCGGCGGCCATCCAATGTCTGAGTGGTGGTGTGGTTAATCTGAACTCGCTGGTGACACACAAGTTCCCGCTCGAGAAAGCACTTGACGCATTTAACATGTGTGCTGATGTGAGGAACGGCAGCATCAAGATCCATATTGTGGACGAGGAGAACGCCTCCCTGTAGGGGCCGCTGGACCCTGATCTGTATTATTTCACCTGACAAACTAGGCGCTCGGGATTTGGGGCAATGGCGGCACCGCCGCAGTAGGGGATTATTAATGTAGCATGTGTAATGGCCTTTTAGCTCAAGACTCGTCTGCAATGCATGTCGATCCAGCGATGGTAGCGCAAAGGTAAACAAGGAGTCGCCCTATTCCGGCAAATCATGGTGTGTGCATATCCATACGCAGTGCTCCGTGCGGGAGGGGCTACAACTTCCACATAATGTCTGCATCGGGACACAGCATATTCGGAATTACTGGTCCGTACCGAGGCAACACACAGCGAAGAAGCCACGCCTCGTATCGGCCGCGTGCGTGTTCGTGTAATGCTGACGGCGCAGAACGATATAAGCAAGATACAATAGTCCAGGTCATTTCCGACCTTGGGACGGTCGCTTCGGGTCTTTACATCGTCGCACACAGCCGACGCGTCAACATTGGCAGTGTGGAACGACTTTACGTCCAGCGATGATGTATCCCCATGGCCCTTGACTTTGCCAGGACGGTTGTGACCAACGGAAAATCGGTCCTTCAAGTCCGTGAGGCGGAATCTTTCGAGAACCGCACGCCGAAGTTTGCTCAATACTGTATTCGTCGCCTCAACGAAGTTTGTAGCGACGCCAGGTACCAGGACCGGGATATGATGGGGAACAGCGGGATACGCCTATGTCGCTAAATCGCCTGAGAAGGGGGACTGGCATTGGACCAAGCTTCTGAAAGCCGAAGTGCTTGCTTTCGGTTTCTTTCGGTTGAGTCAAGTCAGTGAAATATCTGTCTTACGATGGTCTGGTCACTTTTAGAATTCTGTTTCGCTTGATTGAACTGCCTGTTCTTGCCGGGTTTGTGGCTGGATCCGAAATGAAGGATGCGGCTGAAGAAGAGATCGACGTCTGAAAGTCGGGGAAAGTTGGGGGAGTCAACTGCGACATTGTGGTTGGCCGGGTGGCGCCGGCGACTGCCCTGCACGATGCAATAAGGTGCCTTCCAATCAATAAGATTTACTGTTCAATGCACCTTCCTCCTATCAGGACAGAAGAGGTTCTGGGGTTGGAAACGACGTTCCAGGCCCTGGGTGCTTGTGGCTGCCTCTCTGCCTCTCTGCCTCTCTGCCTCTCTGCCTCTCTGTGCCTCTTTTGACTTCGTCCTCGTCGTTAGCTCCCTCACAGCCATGTCCATCTTCACTTTTTCCCCCGGGAAGCCTATTGCCTCGTCCATTGCCACACTCAGTCAGATCCCAAGTACTGCTACCACCAACCTTGACAATTGCCGGCGCCGGCATGAGGGTTGGGCGAAATGGGCATCGGATGGGCTTACAACCGCGTTGACTGATGGTTCAGTCTCGCCCTAAAGGTGCAGTGCGCGCGCCTCGGCTTCATTTCAGACGAGCGACGCGAAATCTTTGGAGTCGCTGCCGCCAGCACGACTCGTCGCATGTTACAGCATCCGATAATCACATTTCAATTGCCGCTTCACGACACTACACTATCTACCTACAGGACGCAGTATCGAACCTACTGACGAATATGTCCCAATGCGCCCGAACTGATTGACCTGCTCGCGAAGCTGCATACCGCCCCTTGGCCCCACGGAACCACACTGCAAAACCATCTGTTCTAATTTCCGAGTTCCGACTATCATGTTGTTCAATTACTTCACGACTTGTTCGTCAATGGCTGCTATCCAACTATATGGCCGGTGTTCATTGCTTCCTCATAGCGCGGCGTATGATACGTTGTATCTGTAGTACAGCCAGATTGCCTAACGACGCTATGCTGGCTATCTATTTTCGGAATCTTTTTTCCCAGGCGCGCGGGTCGCCGCACGCAGTTCCGCCTCAATTTTAGGTCTAAACCAAGCTTTTCTCGGCCGCTAGCCTAGATTTGATTTTCTGCGCAGTGGTCCTGATCGACTTACTTGCGGATATCCCCCTGGCCACAGTTCTATGCCGTCCAACCATGGAGCTGCAAAGGGCCCGGGGGGTGACGAAAAGGTTGTGGCAGGGATGGGGATCGACTCCTTCGCCGCTCACCTCTCCTTAGCTGGTGGGTACGCCGTGGGCCGACTCGCAGGCACCCACCCCCGATCTTGCCCTGCCGTATAAAGCCAAGTATGATCTACCTCAGTCAAAGCTATCATGATCCTTGGCTTTGTTTTCCATCTCATGGGCCTCCGCCTGCTGCTTCAAGATGAGGTGGCCTCTAAGTTTGTTGCCGTCACTGATAGTGCAAGTAGGATTGCTGCAGACGTTCGCTCTCGCCGGCACGGCGTCCGTTCACGATTCATCATGGCAGCCCCAATATATACTTCACGCCAGCTCGGAGCTCATCACCATGAACTGCCAACAGCGTCAGTCGGTGGTGTTCAACGGCACGTCACCTGGACCGGCGCTGTACCTGAAAGAAGGCCAAACAACGTGGGTCAGGGTCTACAATGACTTGGATGATCTGAATTTCACAGTGGTATGTCAGCGACAGCCTCTCCAGGAAACTGGTGGAAAGCCGTTTCTTATAACTCGGTATCTAGCATTGGCATGGTCTCACCATGCGAACAGCACCGTTCTCTGACGGGACGCCTGTAGTTTCCCAGTGGCCAATAGCCCCTGGGGAGTTCTTCGACTACGAGATTCATCCTGAGGTCGGAGATGCCGGTAGTTACTTCTACCACTCTCACATGGGGTTTCAAGCCGTCACGGCGCATGGCCTCCTGGTAGTCGAGGATGCTGACGAGCCACCGTACGAATATGACGATGACATACCAATCGTGTTTGCGGACTGGTATATGAAGAGTGATAAAGAGATAGAAGACGGTCTAACATCCATACCGTTCAAGTGGTCCGGGGAACCGGATGCAGTCATTTTCAATGACCGCACGGGAAACAAGTCGTTTGAGGACGCACCCGATGACTCTTGCAAGCCATACGTCGTATACGTGGAGCCTGGCAAGACTTACCGGCTTCGGTTTGTTGGAGGGACCGCTATCTCTTACGTGCATTGTGGCATCGAAGAGCACACCAATTTAACCATCATCAGCGCCGACGCGGCCTACACAAAACCAGCCATCACAGACCGCATTTCGATTGCGGGTGGTCAGCGATTCGACGCCCTTCTCACAACAAAGACGCAAGAGGAACTAGATGCTGACGGGAGAGATAACTACTGGATTCGGTATGAGAGTCGCGGGCGGCCAAGCGACATGGCAGGCTATGCATTGCTACAATATGACACTAGTGGAAACTCCACAGCCAACGCGAAGCGATATATACCGCCGTCGGACGGTCATAAGGACTCGTTCCCTGCCAAGTTTCCGGAGAAGACGCCGGTGAAGTTACCACAGGATGGCAGTTTAACAAGCTGGCTAGAATATACCCTCGAACCGTTAACCGTAACCGACCCCTTCCCTCCGCTCTCCGAGGTGACACGCACGATCTACATTACCGTGAGCCAGGACATCATCAATGGTTCATACGATGGGTCTACGATATCGGGGTCATTAGTGTGGGAGTAAGTAATGAGACGTGCCAATGTATGAGCCATTAACAGGGAAAAGGCGGCTAACGTGACCTTGTAGGCAAAACAACTTATCATGGACGGAAACGGAAGCGCAAAAGCAACAATATGCGCCCTACCTTATCCAAGCGTATATGCAAGGGAAGACACCAGACTACGACACAGCAATGTCCAACAATGGATGGGACCCGGACACGAAGGCTTTCCCAGCAGTCATCGGTGAAACGCTAGACATCGTCTGGCTCAGCAACTCGGGTCCCACGGGCGGCTTCGAATACCACCCAATGCACGGGCACGGCGAGCACTACTGGGACCTCGGAGGCGGGAACGGCACATACGATGCGGTCAAGAACGAGGAGAAATTTAAGGACTACACGCCTGCGAAGCGCGACACGACGATCCTCCACCGGTACGCAAGTAAAGGTCACGAGGATACGACGGCTGGCTGGCGCGCGTGGCGCATCCGTGTCACGGAGGGCAATATCGGGGCGTGGATGATGCACTGCCATATCCTGCAGCATATGGTCATGGGTATGTTTTCATTTCCTGTTTATGCCCGACATTACTGCGTATGGCATCTGTCGAACGACAAGTCCATCAACTGCTTCTGCCTGGGCTTTGTTTCGGACCGACCGCACCGGAGCGGAAATGCTAACGAGTTGTAATGTAACTACAGGGATGCAGACGGTCTGGGTCTTTGGCGACGCGACGTCGATCCTGCGCCAGATCCCCCAACCCTACATCAGCGGGTACCTCGAGTATGGTGGTAGCGCGTACGGGAACAACATGACGGACCCGCTAGTGCTAGAATACTTCTAGAGAAAGCAGGGACAGAGAGAAAGAGAAGAGAGGAAAGCGATTGCATCGTCATTATGAGCGACTGGATGATAGGCATGAGAACATAATAAGAATATATCTAGAGAGATGCATATGGGAGGTCTGTTACACGGTTACACGAGAGACGATTATTAATGGCAGCATCCTCCTACCTACGGTGTAGGCAGAGGAAGAGATATATACCTATATACGTGTTTATATATGTATATATGTATGTGTGCAATTATGTGTATGCATTTTACGCGAACATTCGACCAAGATCGCACATTTACCAGGCACCTAATGATACCGGCCTTCCTATACAGTTATAGTATCCTACGCGGTACAAGCTATGCAGTATGAACTACCGAGTGTGATTTTCTCTTCCGAGAATTACAAGGGGTTTCGCGCGTAATGTCGATCCTGATGCAGGGGTTCGCGTGCTGGGCCCTTCTCCCACGGAGCTAAGGCGGACAAGGGTTCTCAGCTGCCTTATCTGGCAACCTATCACACATGGCCTATTGCCGACTCCGTTCGCTTTATCCCGAAGTCATGCGATACCCATTGTACATAAATAGTCGATAGTAAATAGTATGCATTGCCCCCTAACTAAGCAGTCAGCTAGTTGATCCTTCGAGAACCCAAAGAACTTGTTTTTCCTTGCCCCGATAGCCCTAGCACATAGGTATCACGGTAGCAGTATAAGATAAAGGGCCGGCCTCGCAACCCGTGCGAGGGAACTTTACTCGGTAAAGCAGGTTGCACCACACCTGTTCCTGTGATGGATATAATAGGGCTTGAATCAATGACTAGACCAAGGCGTTACTACCTTGGTTGGACACCGACTGTAAGTGTAAGGTAACCTCGAAAAGCGGGATGGCATACCCCTGCACAGAACTTAGCGGAGACGCTAGAAAATGCACACCTAGGGGATGGAGGAGAGGCGATTGCCTACAGGTGTCCACCTGTCCAGTGTGTCTGATTAAGGTTATCCCGACTGCGCGACATCCTGCGACGCATCCTGCACGACCTCGGCCATGTTTTTGCAGCGTACATGCGTTGTACATCACATGGATATACCGGGAGTCACGCCGAGGGTTTGCGAGGCTTTGGGACCTAACTAGTACCTATTCTCGCTCTTCGCACGATGTCTTGTCCTCTCCCATCTCTATCTCTACCTAATGGGCAAGAATAACGCGGTTACATGCACTTATCTTATACCCAGATCATCGCCGTAGACGGTTCGTGACAAGCTCAAGCTTCGAGCTAGCAGACGAACGTACATACTCACACAGGCACATCACCCCCACGCACACAATCACGCCCACTCACATGGAAATCCCACCCGCAAATGCAGAGGGTACCGTGGCATATCGCGGAATATATTAGTCTGTTAATAGTGAACTAAATGTGTAGACCTCTAGACGAAGCGATATGAGCCGGTCGCTGCGGGAGGCCTTGCCTATTCTACAGAGATATATGTGTGAACTAGGTAGTGCATACCAAGGTCGACATTGACCCCCGGTCAGGGGTCCGGCCATACCTACATTATTACGAGGACTACTAACTACCACGAAAAGACTCGAGCACGTGAAGTAAACACGAAAGAGGCGGCACTGAAGTGTCAAATTATTTGAAATTCGACTGACAACTATGTACATGATAGGCAAGTGCCCGTAAATTAGATCGAGGACTTAACAATACGGGAGAATGTCACCATATGAGAGTCAGCAGACCAAGAAGCGTCGCTTCTTCAAACGAACAGACCATAAAATCCACAATTAGCAGACGATAGATAATAAAGATCATTGTAAACATGAAGGGCTTCCTTGGAGATCTTGTGTTCGGTTTGGGGGGTCAGCGGGGTGTCTCTGCCTGTGGTTCTTGGAGTCCTCATTAGGATTCCGCGACGTGACTCAAAAATCCCTCTTGGTGGGTTGATGGAAATGCCGTTTTATCAAAAGGGAATGGTTCCAGTTCTCGTGATAGCGACCCCTTTTCTAAACATGGCACGGAAGCTGACGATATCATCAACGTAGACATTATGTCCCTAAGTCTTAAGGCTGCTCCAAAGCTATTCAAACACTTTTGCCTGAGTACTATGCCGACGAACTGCCTATCTAATTTCGCGGTCATCTTTAGAGCTTCTTGGTTTCTTCTCTCTCTGCCCTCTCACCATTTTCATAGCATACACAAAAGCCCTGTTTCGTACAGTCTACGCCGTTGTGGTAAAGAACCTTGAACAGCAACGTCCTAGTTAGACTCTATGTTGGTCGGTCACATACTGACTTTTAATTCGATATATTTTGATATTATCAACAAGAGTACCGAAAGTGGCATGTGGTATGCGCCATGTAACTCAGCAAAAGAGACCCGGGGCTGGGATGTGCAGCCATTGTTCTGGAGTAGACCAAGCGACAGCTTATACAATCATAATCCTAATCGTGTGTACTCAGACTAATTATATAAAACAAGTAACATGTGATACTAGACACTGTTTAGATCCAAATACCCAAGTTATTGGATGCTATGAAAGATGGGCTCCACGAATAGTAGAGTAAGTGTTGTATTTGGCTTTAGTAAGCTAAACTCAACAGTAGGTATGGATACGTCTTGGATACGTCTTGGCTGTAGTGATGAGAGGAAATAAGGTAGCGCGCACCTTTGTCATTGTTAGCTAAGCGGCAGGTGTCCTTTTTGGAACAAGGGGATTCAATAGAATCGAGCGACATGTCATATTGCCTTGAGGCTACCTACGGTGATCACAATGTGTACCGTTCCAACATGACTGACAGCAACTCACATATTACTGGTTAGCGACTCTTCTTTGCACACACATGCTCGTGTTGGGGTATTATTTAGATGTACCTAGGTAGCTTGGTATCATAATATGAAAGGAGTTGATCTAATAACAACCACGTGCCAAACGCCACGCCATGCAGTTCCAGGCACCTGGGTACCCCGATACCCCTATTTACCAAGGCCAATCTCTATCTTCTCCGATCCAGCCACAGACCTATTAGCTTTACACCATCTATACGTGTCCCCAAGTCATAACCCCACCTGTCTTTTTTCTAAACCCAATGCGAGATCTACCTACAATCTACCCTCTCCGATGCCTACCTCTCCCCTCCGCTGATCAAACCTTGACCATGCGGAACCCGACCTGCAGCCAGCGGCTGACGACGAAGCAGGCCATGCCGACGAGCATGGCGACGCCGCTGAAGAGCTGGAGGCCGAGGTAGGCGCCGTGCTGGCGGGCGAGGATGGCGCCGCCGATGGGCGACCCGGTCAGGGCCCCGAGCGCGGCGAACAGGAACATGACGCCCGTGCGCGTGCCGATCTCGGGCAGCGCCGAGATCTGCGCCAGCACCGCCGGCATCAGGCTGATGAACCCGCCCGAGCTGAACCCGAAGATGGCCCCGTACGCGATCGTCGCCGACGTCGTCCGCCCCGGGATCCACAGCGCCAGCGTGATCACCCCCGACAGCCCCGAGATCAGTATCATCACGTTGTACCGCCCCAGCTTGTCGCCCAGGAACCCGGGGACGATACGGCCCGGGATGCTGCGGGGAGACGGAGAGACATATGTTAGGGTGCGCGTTAGGCATAGATTGGGGGGGGGTTGGGGATATTCTCTTACCTCAGCGTGTTCAGGATCGGCAGCAGGTACGGCACGAGCTTGGGGTCGATGCCCTCCTGCTGGGCCTGGAGCTGCAGGTAGTTGAAGGGCAGGAAGAGGCCCCAGAAGCAGAAGAAGCCGCCGACGACGACGGCGAGGAAGGGCGGCTCGCCCAGCGGCCGCACGTAGTCGGCGACGGCGACGGGGCGGGGCCGCGGCGGCAGGCGGGCCTTGACGGTGGCGCAGGCGACGCCGCACAGCGCGAGGAACATGAAGGCGAGGATGCGGATGGTCCAGGGGAACCCGACCTGCGGGATCAGGTGGTTGACCATGATGGGCAGGAGCACGCCGCCGAGCGACGAGCCCGAAACCGTGATGCCCAGCGCGGCCGCGCGCCGCCTGAAGAACCAGCCGAAGACCGAGTTGGTCGCCGCGTTGAACACGGCGCTCATCCCCAGCGGCGCCACCACCCCCTGCGTCAGGATGATCTGGTAGTACTCGGTCGACAGCGAGAGCATCATGAGCCCGAAGATGTACACGAGCGTGCCGACGATCAGCAGGTAACGGGGGCCGTAGTTGTCGAAGAGGCGACCCATCTGTGTACCTACGCGTTAGATACGATCATGACGAATGTACCATATATATGTCCTTTGCTCNAAAGAAAAACAAAAAAAAAAAAAAAAAGGGGGGGGGGGGGGATAGGAAAGATTACTTACCACCGCGTTCAGCCCCGTCATCAGAAACACCTGCACCGAGGTGATCCAGCTGACGGTGGAGGCGCCGTAGCTGGACAGGGGCCCGTTGACGTAGTACTGGAGGAAGACGCCGACGCAGTTGACGACGCCGAAGGTGCAGAACAGGGCGAGGAAGCCGCCGACGACGACGAGCCAGGCCTCGAGGCCGCCGTCGGGGAAGTCGGCCGGGTTGAGGCCGGGGGGTGGTCCTCCTGGTGGTGGTGTGGACTTTTCTGGTGCCGCGGCGACGGCGGCTTCGTCGGCGCCGACGACGCCGCCGCCCTTCTCCATGTCGCCGGCCTCGATGGCCTTCTCGGGGTCGCGATACGCGTTGTTGCTATTGGAATCCATAGAGCCGGTGGGCGAGGGCGCGCGCGCCATCTTCTCGAGAGACGGCTTGTTGGACTGGAGGGGCGTCGGCGCGGTGACGGTGTCCCTACCGCTGAACGAGGCCGCGTCCGGGGCCTCTTGCATCGTGGACGATCCCGTATCTGAGGCAGGCATCTTTGTCGACGAATGTATAATATCCCAGGCGACAGGCGTTATAAAGGGTATTGGCTACCGTTGCGGGGCCCACTGGACTGGGACGGGGGGTCGTATACTATCTCCGGAAACGTATAGCAAGGGATGGACGGGATGGGATAGGATGCGATGGGAGGGGCGAGAATAAATGAATATTGCTTGACTTAGGTCGGGGCGTGGCCCATGTAGCGAGCCGAGACACAGGCCCAAGCCAGGGCGGTTGCTGTGGGAGACCTTTCTACAAGGACCCGATGATTTGGTAGAAGAATTTTCTAACTAGGGTCAAGGGGACGACTGCAATGTAACGACAAGGGAATCAATCATCTGCGCAAAATTCCAAGCGACAGAGTCCAGGGAATGCTGGGGTTCTAGGCTATATAGAGCTCTCTATCTACGAAATGCGGCTATTAGTGGATTGCGTCAGAGACGCTTCTCTCAGGTCTTTATATATAACATGTACATGAGATCGCGACCAGAGTAAGCTAAGAGGGAAAGGAGCCCAAGGATCTCAAGACTTGGATCTCGGAATTAAAGATATAGTGGTCCTAGACACGACCCAATACGCGGTGGCAATAGATTCGCCCACGAGGTGAGACAGCAGATCTAGGGCCGCATGGGGGAAGGGGGGGAAGAGGAGGAAAGAGGAGGGACGGAGCGCGGACTCTGGACATTTCACTTGTTCCGAGATTGCTTTCAGAGCGTTTTCTTTCTTGCGAGCAGCCAATCTCCGTTCGGTGTGCTATTGCGCCACTTCGCCGTCCGGGAAGGGGAGCCAAGTTCCGTCTGATGAAAGCCAACAGGACCGCCAGTCCACCAGCACGATGCCTCCCTCTCCTTCCTCACTCCTCCCCTGGTTCCAGTGTATGATGACTACAGTACTGAAAAGCCACGGCTAGGCACCGTCGCACCCATCTATGAACGATCTGACGGCAAGCCGCAGGTGTTATCATGCATCAGCACGTGCAGGGCAGATACCATTGGCCGAGGCGACGGGATCCTGCAACAGAGGTGAGGGAATGTCTGAGTCCAACACACACACACACACACACACACACACATCCATAACTGCTTTCGGTGTCCAGTGCGAAAGCGCGAAGCACCGAGCCTGCTTGCTTGCTTCCTTGGCATGCATTATGAAAGAACGGTCTTTCTTAACCGACCGTTGATATCGAGGCTAGACCGGCCACCTACGAGCTCAGTGTCGGCTGAAGAGAGGATTTCTATTAAGCTTCGGCCGAGCTCCCATCCAGCTGGCTCGGAGATTCGAGCCGGAACGAAAATCTCGCTGGGATACGCCTGGTTGAGCCAGCCACTCACAGACGAGCCCACACTACGGTTCCAAGCCACCGGAAACCTCCCAGGCGCATGGTTGGCTTGACGACCCTTGAGATCAGCTCACGATCGCTCGCTCTGATACTAGGTAGGTATTTGTTCGAGCCGAAAAAGGCTTTGTTCATCGCGAATTACCTACGTATCATCAAATCCGGGTAGAAAAAGGCCGAGGCCGAGAATATTGAAGTGCTAGCCCGAAGCGGGTGTCCTCTTCGTGTCTTAGTCATCGCAGGCAGCCCAACCAAAAACACGAGTTTGTAAAAGCAGCTGAAACGAACTACGGTGCATACTTATATATGGACCGATAAGATCACGTAGGGAAAGGCATTTGTTGAGCTAACTCCGCATCCGGGATGCTACATTGTGAGTGAGATCAGTGCATATTTTGGGCGACCACCAATCGTCCCTCGAGAATGCGTATCGTGTGTACTTCTTTTTTTCCCCGTCATTTACAGAGGGAAGCTGTTCCCTGGCGCTGCTGAATGCTATCGCGGTTAGGTACTTAGGTAGTCGTACACTCTTACACGAGAAGCTAGCAGCACGCTTTAAAGCCAGCGCGGCTCTTCTATAAATACTACTTCTTTTCGAAGTCCTTAAGGTTCTTCGCATCCGCGAATTCCGCCTTCCCGTCCTGCCCAATACTGGCGACCCTTATCTTGACCGCCGCCGCATCTGCGGTCTTCGGCGGTTCAGGGCTGCCCGACTTTGGTGACTCGGTCAGCTCGACGGCGGCTGGGACCGCTCCTGCAGGAGCGTCTGCGATCTCGTTGACGTCCGCGCTGGTCAGCACGTCACTTATGCGCGATCCCCTGCTCGACATGAGGACGGTCATTGGGCCGCGAAACTGCAGGAATAGCCTGTCGCCCCATATCGTCCGCCGCGCCGTGGTGCGTAAGCTGAACAGGAGTCGCGAGAGCACCTTGTACGTCTCGGTCTTGCGCATCTCCTGGAAGAACTTGACGTTCTCCAGCCATGCGGTGACCGACGGGACCTGGAACCTGATGCCGGAGCTCTTAAACCTGAAGGGCAGAGGTGGGTGCCTCGTTATGGTGTACGCTACCACGTTGGACGGGTGCGCCACGAACTCCTCGCCCTCCCCCAGGGTGAGTTGATATATATGGCCCGGTGCCGACAACGCTGCAAGGCCCCGGCCGGTCAATTCGGACGAGCCCCAATGCGCGAGGGGGAGCTGACGTTGGATCCGAGGAGTGACATCCAACGAGTACCCAGTCCAAGCTAGCAGGGCGGATCTTTGCGTTACCATCCAATCTGTCGTCCCATCGAGGTGTAGTACGGAAAACGTGGTCGTCGGAGATTTGGTCGATATCAGGGCCGTGAGTGGTGTAGTCGACGTGATGCGCTGGTATAGGAAGGGCACACCGGTTAGAGCGCGAGTAAACGGCGAGAGTATAGATAGCGTAGATTGTGCCTGGTGGTGCCAGTTTGTCAGCTTGCAGCTCGTAAAGGGGTATAGCGTAAGATGCTCACGTTTTGCGCCTTGCCCGATACCGCAACCAGGGTCCCGCGTCTCGTGTAGAGTCTCTGCGAAGCCGATAGCGACACGGAAAGGAGCGAGTAAGGCGTCCCTAACACCTCAAACCGGGCATCTGACCTGACAAGTCAGTATACTCATCGAGAGGGAGCTAGACATTGGCATAAGTAAGAGCAATAGTACCTGCGACGTCTTTGGACGCATCAATCGGGGTGCCAAAGGCATCACCTCCCAGTCGAGGCGGTTCGGTCGTGGGAGACGAGCTGATCTGGATGGCCCTGCATTGCCGGCAAACGTAGCTGGTCTGACGTGCCAATTGGGCTGCGCGACTCCTTCTGGCCAGACAGGAGACACCACGCATGGCGACGACGGAGAGGGGTGGCGATTAGGTCGACCTCGACGGGAGCTTGTTATGGAGAGTAAATAAAATCGCGGGTTGCAAAGAAGCTTCACCAAATCAAGCTTTCGACGCCCGAAAGCTGCCGGCGGCGCTGGCGCAGACTGCGGCCGGTTAATTAGCGGGGTTAAGTGGGTTGCCATGTGGCTCGTGCTGCCTACCCAACCTTGGAGGTACTTCTCATATTCTAAATTGAATTGACTTGTCTATCTTATCCAGGCTTCATGGTGAATCAGAACCCAACTCAGACTGAGAAAAAGGGTAAGTTCAATATGAAAAAAGACGTCTTATGGCTTCTCTCTTCCCTTCTAATTTTTTTCTATGACTGAGGTTTCTTCAGTTAACTCAAGCTCGAGCCACAGATCTCATACGGCTGAACACACCTTCTTCCTCCGTAGTTCACTCACAAAGTAGGTACGGGATGAGTGATAATAACTAGTTTTAGCAGATATTATGCATAAACATTAGTCTACCAGAAATAGGGTAATTTACTGAGAGTCGTCGAGACCATAAAGCCTTAGTGTCTTGTTCTCATTGATCTAGCATCGTGAGCTTCATTCATCCAATATTAGGAACAAAGACCATCCTCGCTCTCATGCACCAAAGAGCAAAATGACTCCCATCATATATAAAGAACGTATATTAAACCTTTGCATCGCCATGAAATTTCCCAAGTCTCTTCCGTTCATATCATCTTACCCGCCATAATCATATCCATATCATTTCCTCCTCGCCAAGGAACCGACAACTGCTCAGCTCGTACTTCTAAGCTCTAACCAAGTCAACATGAAAACGCCCAACATCAAACTCACGGTCTACGTCGTAACCTCCGTCATAAGCGACGCTTTAGCGGTCTAAACCGCTAGGTATGAGATCGGTGGTGAGCCTACGCACTTCAGCCTTCGGTTTCAACCTGATACCGGTACCATGGCCTGGGCGCTGAGTCCCCTGGACCGGATAGCGCGTTGGGCAACTCCTCCTTTGGTCTGGACTACTGCATCGGGGATATAGGCGGAGATCCGCCCATAGTGTACACTGTGAGTTGACAAGCTTCCTGGTTGAGAGTACCTTGGCTGATAATAGAGGCACAGCTCTAGCTGTGTTAAAGCAGATGAACCTCTTTAGGGTCGCTTTAGAGTATCCGCTGCTACTTGCACTCAATCCCGTTTTGTAAGGACTCGTCGCCTTGTGTTCCGACGAAGTTCAATAAGAAGAAAACGGTACCGGCTAACCCAGCACACGAGAACATATGCGTCTGTCTCTATGGATGGCATAGGCATTTTCACCCAAAAATTATATAGGCACCCAGATATTGAAGGTTATCGTTTTGCGAGTGTTCGCACTGAAGCGTCCATTCGCTGATAGCACATAATTCCACTGGCTTAACAAATTCGCGTTTCGAATATGATAGGATGAATCGATATGCATATTTTGTATTATTTATGGATGTTTAGCTTTACATGCGAAACATCCCGTGTACCTGGCAACCCCTGGCAGCGCCGTGACGTCATCCACCTGCCCTGTTGTTGCCCCCGGAGCATTTGTTCCACTGCCCAAACAACCGCCAACCTATAAACTTGCTCAGAGGTTTTGCGGCTTTCCTACCTACTTTTCCCATCTGTCATCCCCGTGGAAGATGCGATAGCCCTCCAAGATGCCGCGCCGCGACGTTCTCATCGCGCGCTCCGTCGTCTACGCGATCCTGACGGCCGGGGAGGACGGCCGGCCGGCGCGGAAGCCCTCGCTCCTAGCGCGGGCCCTGCGCATCTTCCGCCTGTACTGGCTGGCCTTCCGGCTGGTGCAGTGCGAGCTCTTCGCGGCGCTGCGCGGCCTCTGGCAGGTCCGCGAGGGCGACTACCGCGCCAGCTTCGGCGCCGTCAAGAACGGCGGCGGCGACCGCAAGAGGGACGACGGGGTCCTCCTGCCCATGGGCGACATGGGCTACAGCGGCTCGACCTTCTTCCGCACCAGCGACGGCGCCTACCTCGTCAAGTCGGTCCCGCGGCGCTTCGAGCACGCGTTCTTCAGGGACGACCTGCTCCTGCCCTACGCCGACCACATGCGCGCGAACCCCGCCAGCCTGCTGGTGCGCATCACGGACTTCCTCGAGAGCACGCACAAGAGCATCGGCTCCATGCTGGGCCTGGCGCCGAGCCACCACATCGTCATGGAGAACCTCATGCACGGTCGGGGCCGGGAGCTGGAGCAGCAGCCGCAGGCGGAGGGAGGGCCCGAGGAGGCGAAGTGGGAGTCGTGGGACCTGAAGCCGACCTCGTACTTCTACCCGGAGCGCGACGTGGCCGGCGGCGCGCTGGCCTCGCAGGCCACCAAGTCGAAGCTCGCCGACGAGTTCCACGACAAGATCCGCATCTCCAAGGACCATGCCGCCGAGTTCAAGAAGCAGCTGGAGAGGGACACCCGGCTCCTCGCCGACTGCAACGCCGTGGACTACTCGCTGTTCCTCGTCCGGGTCTCGGCGGCAGACACGCCGTCGGCGGGGGAGGAAGGCGACCAACCGATACCCCCAGCGCAGCCGCCGTTCTCGCCGCCCGACCCACCGAGCTGGCGAACCGGCATCACGTCGAGCGACGGCAAGGAGGTCTACAGGGCGGCCGTGCTGGACTTCTTCTGGGCGAAGCACTCGTTCCACGCGAAGACCCTGACGGGCCTGGTCAGGGGCTACAACCTGATCGACGAGCAAGGGCCGATGAGCATCACCACCGAAAGCAAAGAGTATCGGGAGCGGTTCCTAAAGATGTGTGCGGAGCTGATAGAGGTGGAGGAATGAAAGTTTCCCCTATACAACACCACGGCGAAATGATGGAACGGGATAGGGGGCACGGTATACAATGGGCATCAGAAAATAATCTGATATTGATTCTATGGCTTATGACTTCTGTCGTGTCGTTTTATGATGATTCGGGTCCGAGATACCCCGTCTTTTCGAGCAAAATACCCTAGAGGCATTAGACAATGAGAACTCCAATATTGATGACTTGGCAACGGCTGTTTTAGACTTTGGAGGTTTCTACTGTGACTGGGAAAAAATGTAATTTTGGTCTACGCCTATGGTAGTTCATGATAACAATAAAACCGATGACCGTCGGTACCCCTTTCATCTGTAGTCACATGTGACGTAGTTCTCACAGTAGAGTCCAGGAACGGGCTACTAATAAAATATGATGTGACTGCGGCGTAGGCCGGGAAGCATAACCCGAAGCCTCTCTAGACACAATGAGAAACCTTGATGATATTATACGAGTTGATTGGTTGGTTGGTTGCTATATTTAATGCCTGGACGAGGGGTACGACACCCCCGTGACCTCCCTAGGGATATGAGGCGTGAGGAGCTATCTATCTGTGTATGTATGGTACATTTTTGATATCCCTCAAATCTAACCCAGTGGCATACATGATGATACTCTAACCTTCCCCGTGGGCTCCGCCGTTTGAGCTCGTGTCCGGCGTATTATACGAGTTGGTACTACCTAGTTTGGACTAAACACTTGGCGTGACACAGCAAACGCATAAGACGAACATGTCAATAGACCGATTTTTTATCAATCGGGTATGAACCAGTCTTGAAGACCTCGAAGTTTCAAGCTCTTCTTTGTGAGAACCCTTGATCTCAACACGCCTTAGTCAAAAAAAAACCCCAATCTATATCTACTGAAGAGCACACGAGTAAACCTCACAAAGAGCGATTATCTTTAACAATGCATTTTGTAAAACCCCTTTCACGCCCTCCTTCATACACCCAGAACAATGCCCATGTTCACCATAAAACGCCCGCCCACCTCTAGCCCTACCTACCGAACGACCTAACCTAACCCGCCCAAGCCCAAGCCCAAGTCCAAGTCAAGAAGAGTTGCCAGCCTACTTGTATACTTACCGACCACCCAACCCGAAAACAACCAAGTAGGCAAGAAAAGTAGCCCAGCATGTCGACCATGCCGCTGCTGCCACTCCTCGCCTACAACTACATGCTGTACGGCCTGTGCGCTTCCTCCTCCTCCCCTCCTTCCTCCTCCCCCGTCTACGACGCAAACAGCCCGTCCGCCGCCCCAACAACAACAACGCTCCCGCTCGACCTCCTGGCCCTGGCCTGGGCCCTCGTGCTCCGCCACCCCGTCCGCCTCGCCTTCGCCGCCTGCGGCTGGGCCCTGCGCGACCTGGCGCCGGACGCGGGCGACCTCGCGCTGAGCGCCGGTCTCTAACGGGGGGGCTGTCTGGCTGGCTAGTTGGCTGTGCGGTCTGTGCATTGCCCGTGTAGGCTGGTGTGAAGGTAGGTAGGCATCGTGGGGAGTCTTGCGGGTTTCTAAGGCAAGGGAGGTAGGTATTGACGGACGGACGTGTAAGGAAGGGTGCGTGCATGCAGGCATGTATGTACATGGATAGACGGACGGACGGGCCCGGAGGCAGATCAGCGCAGAGTAGGCGCTTGGCAAGGTAGGCAAGTCGGCAGTGCTCGAGGTAACGAACGTGGCTGGGTGTGCTGGGCAAACAGCGACTCATGTTATCTCTGCCTCATAGTTAATAGCTGGCGCGGGTAGCCAACTAACAGTTGTCTGTTCAACATTGTATCTTCCTCCTCATCACACAGGGGGGATAGACAGGGAGATAATAGACAGGGGCATACCTAACCTAAAAATAATTAAAAGTTCTTGTCCTCTAAACCGTTCTTGACTATGTCCCCATCTCGAAGTTCCTTGATGTAAGTATGCAGTAATAATAGGGACGGTTCCGTTGGGAGGGCTTCGCAAGTCAATGATCTCAGGTCCAGCCAGGCCATCGAGATATGGTATTTATGCCAAGATTCAAGCTTAGAGCCTGAAGTTGTACTTCACTCAACAACCTTGGGATCTGGGAGTCCATTCTATCCATACGCATCTCGAAAATGCCCTTTCTTTCCCTGACCTTTTCTCTCACTTCCTCTCATTGCCTCATCTCTTATCATGATGCATCACCCCCGATTAACCGACCACCCAGCCAGTCAGCTATTCACACGTCTTCTGAACGCATCTTTAATGGGGTATCAAAACGTATTTATATTCGCTCTCTAGCTCTCTCTTTAGCTTCCCCTCCAACAACCTCTCAGGTTATTACTCTAACAAAAGGAATAAGAAAGATAACGTAATGTATGTACAGCTGCTTGCATCCGTATATGATATATATGCAATGTTAACGCACGCCGCCTTGCCTTACCAGCCAGCCAGCCACTCAGCTCATCGTCGTCCCCGGCCAGGGATACACCAACTAGCTAGTTAATTAGCTAGCTAGCTAACCGCACCCTTTTCTTTCTTTCTTTCTTTCTTTCTTGCTTTGCATCGTAAGTGACCAACTAACTCGCGACTCGCCGGCGGCCAAGGGCATTGCAGCTTTATATCTTTCGTCCGTCCGTGCGTCCGTGCCGTTCCAATCGAAGAAGCCGCAGTCAGCCCCAACCGTTCCCGCGTACCAAAACCCTCTAAAACCCCATACCTAGAACAAAGGATACAAACGTGATAAGTAGACAGACAACCCAAGAGGGGAAAGTAACGATATGACCCTTTTCTTGTTTCTAATCGTCTGAGACTCCTCTTCAAAAGGTCTGTCTCACCAGACTCAATGATCCGTAATCGTGACATCTCCCTCATCCTCCCCATCGTCCTCCAGCCCCACACCACCCGCACCGCCCGGGCCCGGAGCCACACTACTACGCACGCTCGCCCCACCATCATTATCCTCCTCATCGTCGTCTTCGTAGTCGCTATCGACGACGTCCTCGCCGCGCGCGGCGCGGCGCGCGTGCTCGCGCTCGGTGTAGACCTCGGCGCGGCGGGCCGCGGCGTGCTGGAGGCAGTCGACGTAGGTGCGGAACTTGACGATCTCGCGGAGGAGGTAGCTGCTCTTGCGCTCCCAGTTGGCCATGGCGCGCGTGGCGTTGTGGCCCCGCGGGGTGAAGGCCAGCAGCATCGGCGACCGCAGCCGGTTGTGCTGCTGCAGGTCCTCCTCGATCGACCGCACGTACGCCGCGAGCGTCTCGAGCTGCTCCGCCTCCCCGCTGTTGCTCGGCCGCAGCGACTGCGCCGGCGGCGTCCACTCCGCAATGTGGATCCGGTCCCCCGGCAGCTTGGGCCGCGCGCCCGTGCCCATGTCGAACGACGACCGCAGGCTGCTCTGCCGGCTGCCGTGCCGGCTGTGCATGCTGGTGCGCCCTGCCGCCGCACTACCGGGACGAGGCGGCAGCGGTCCATCGTTGATGGCATTCACAAGAGCGTTGTTGATGACGGCGTCGCTCCATCCGTATTCGATGTTACTAACGCCGCCAACCAGAGGATGTGTGCTTAGTCGTGCACTCCAATAGTTGATAGCGAGGACGAACTCCTTGCCAATCTCGGGAGTGCCGACTTGGAAGAGGTGGACAGCACCAGAGGGCAGGCTGAGGGCCCAGACATGTGGACGAGTTCGAGAATAGCCAGGTGGCGGTAGCTCCGACGCAAGAGTCTGTCGTAGCGAGAAACTACCAACGCTTGTGGCATTCTCCTGCCAGTTCCCGCCTCCGACAACAGCCCCAGCGGCAGGTTTGCGGCCAGCACGGCCCTTCTGGCGCATCGACTTAGTTGAGAAGGAGAAAAGGCTCATTGTGCCCTTCTGGACGACAGCAAACACCTCGGCCCAGTTTCTATCCTTAGCCTTCTTGTCCATGCCGTCGAGGTGATGCTTGTGCGTGACCATGCCCTCCTTGACCCAGGGTGCACCTAGAAGCTCGAGCGACTCGTCCTCGAGCAGGTGAGTCGCTGGCACTTCCACGCTCCGGATGGATTGCCCACTGGTGGCCGGGGGGATGTCTTCGCGGATTATAGCTTGGCTTAGTGCATTGGCGAAACCGATGGATTGCTGAAAGTCGCCATATGGCGATGAGCCAAAGGAGTCCATCGACATCGAAGTCTGGGTCCTACCAAGCGATTGACGACTCCATGTAGCGGATGAGAGAGCAGGACTCCAGATCGAACCACCATCATCGAAGCTGGTACGGCTAGAGGAGAATCCATTGGCCGGAAGCCTTGGTCGAGAGCGGCTCTTCGAACTCCACCGGCCTCCATTGTTTCGGTGGGGATCATTTACTCTCCCGCGAACGGAAGCTTGACCCTCGGAGGGCGCCTTAGAAAGAACACTGGGACTGCGTTTCAGCATATTCATCACCGACAAGCTACCGCCTAAGCCACCGCCTTGTGGTTGGCTCGGTGTTTGCTGGTTTGATTCGGCGCCGAATAAGGGCAGCCTTTCGTCCCGAATTGAGACGTAAATCTCCTTCAGAACAACCTCCATCTGGCTCTCCCAGGCTTTCATGGTGCCTTCGAACGGAGTCTTCACAAGCGGGCCGCAGGTATCTGGTACGCCGTCGGCGTTGACCCCCATTGATGATTCAGGCCGTGGTGGCGGCTTGAATGAGGCCCGCCAACTGAGTTTTTCAGGTTCTGGCTCGGCAACCTCTGCCTCGGCAAGACTAAGTAGGGCACTCTTACCCGGCAGGATGCTGGCTCGTTGATCAAATGCTTCGGGGACGGAGTCGGCCAAGGCATGCTTAACTGTTGTCATGGTGTTCTTGACAAACTGGCTCCTGGTCATCTTCTGGTCGATGTCCGCGAGATGGAGGTCGGTATTCAAAAGCATGATAGAATAACACATCGTATGGATCACATCTGCGGGTCGTCAGGCATGATATAACCGTAATGGTACGGTGAGGAGGTACTTACCAATACTCTTGAAGCCATGGTTGGGGTTGCAGTCGCACCATCGCTTAGAAAAAGCTACCAAGATACGGTCGACCTGTTGTGTTTCGGCACGAAAAACGAGGCGACTGCACACTTGTCGCAAAGCCACGATAACACTTTGGTTTGTAAAGTCGTACAGGTCCATGTACGCCCGCAGCGTCCGCTGTCGCAGGAGTCCCTCCTCGCCCATCCAGGCAGCAGCCTTCTCTTTCTGGATGAAATCCTCATTTCCGTCAAAGATTTTCTGCGCCTTTTGGCGATCGTCCTGTGTCGGTTCTCCCACAGTCACTTCAGGCTCGTCTAAAGGTGAACCCGTGGCCTTGGGGGTGAGCTCTGTGCTGTCTACTTGAACACTAGGTAGGCTACCGGACGACTTGTTAAGCGGATCAGGACAGGTAGAGGTCCTCCTAGGACCCTGCCGGCCCTCGATAGGGAGTGTCAGTGTCTGCTTTTCCTCGTCCTCGTCCTCGTCCACGACGTCTCGTTGAATCGGGAAGGTCGATGATTTCTCTGGCTTAGAAGCACCTTCATTCCTAGTAGCCTGTTGCTCACGCATGCCACCTACCTCCATATTATCCCTCGAATCACCGATTGCTGGAGACGACCTATTGCTGTGCCGGCGCTGCTGCCCGGGTGCGGTTTGGGGTTTCTCGCCTTCGTCACTACTCTCGTTGAAAAAGGTCGTGTCGCGGGTATTTGCGGCTTTCTTCGCAGGCAACTCTGGAGGGCTTCTCATCGAATCGTCCATCTGGTTTCGCCGACGAGACGACTCCTGATTCTTCAAGGCCGATGTCGACTTAACAGTTCGGATAGTAGCGTTTGGACTCGGCTCATAGTCTGGGGAGAAGCCACGCACACGGCGGCCGTTGTCCTCGTCTTGCGGTTCGAAATCCATGGCTCGGGGTGTGACATTCTCGCGTCCCGGGGAGGGGGATAGGTGTGCGCCTGACGTAGATGGACTGGTATCCTTAAGATATGGCGTCATGACCTCTCGCAGGCTGCTAACTGGGCTGGGCTCATACCTCTGATTGGATTGTTCCTTGGTCTTGACCACTTCGACCGGCGGAGCCGCTGGAGGCGGCGGCGGGACTGGGGGTTCGGCGACAGATTTCTTTCTCCTCCTGAAGAACGACGATTTTTTCTGTATAACATGGGGTTGCGAGGGCTGTGGCGAGTCTCTCGAGGGCGGTGCGGACTGAGGCTTCACCTGGGAGGAGGCGATATGTTGTAACGGGTTCCCGGATTGGTCAGGCCTTTCTGCCGGCGCCGAGGGACCTTGGTTAGAAGATTTAGACTCTGCATTGCTCGTGTTGGTCCGGTAGCCAAAAATTCTGCTGAAAAATCCCTGTTTTTCCTTTGTTTGCGGTGTTGGTGCCTGGGGGCTACGCACGGCCTCCTTCGTCTTCCCGTAGCCGACATGGGGTGCGGGAGCAGAATCCATATCAACTGGAGGGAGCGGAGGGGGGACGTCTCGAGGGACAGTCCCATACTTATTAGACTGCGGCGTCTTGGTCGTTCCACTTCTTGACCGCGTCCCCTTTTTACGGTCGGGTGTCTTAGGCTCGGGCTCGGGCTCAGGCTGGGGTGGAGGTACAGGTGGCGGGGCAAACTGAATGGGGGAGGTTGGCAGGTTTATGCGTCGGGGGCCGCCAGGGACCGTGGGCGTGGGCGCAGCCTCGTAATCATCGACGAGAAATGTATTAGAAAACTCACTCCTCCAGGCTTCGCTGGTCGAGTTCATGGATGGTCTCTGCCCGTAGTCGAAACTCGATGATCTGCCACTGCCACCGATGCCGTGCGTCCATCGTTGAGTGGTCATGACCTGTGCATAGCCACCGGCATCAATGCTGTTTGTACTACTGCTCTTGCTTGTCTTGCCTCCTCTTGAATGCATCCCCTGGATTGTCGGTGTCCCGGGCCGGCTCGTTTCTTTCATACTATTGATTCTCCCAAGACCCGAGTGGAAGCCGGAACTGCTGTTGCTTCGACGGCCTCTCGAAATTGGACCCGAAATTCGACTCGAAGCATCGTCGCCGCCTTCGAGATCAGAGCTGTACGTATATCCGTGACCGTGCGCGAAGCCCGAGCTGTGCATACGGCCAGGGCGGGAAGTGGCCGTCATGGTCCTCGCGTAGTCGCCGCCCCTTGATGGACTATAGCCGTCATCGTCATCTTCAAACATGTTGCTCATGGGCGTATGGATTTGACCGAGCGAAAACTTGTCGAGGGAGGAGAGCATATTGGTAACGAGGGAATCACGAGTGAACTGCGGAGCAGGGAGGGAAAGGTCGTGCGAGTCCCGCGGATGTCTGCCTCGAGGTAGCTCGGGCTCATTCTCCTTGTTATCGACAGGGGAACCATTATCTAGGAACGAGTCTTCGGAATTGCGCCTCGGAGGAGTTGAGGATGAGGGAGGTAGTTTGAGGGCGCGGCTCGACACGGGAGGTCTGCCCTTGGATGAGCCGGCGGGTTTTCGAATGGGAGGCGTCTCAGGTACGGGATCGCGGATTCTGTTGGCGGCGTTGGAGGTATTGATATTTAGGTCCGGCCGTCGCCGCTGGGTCCATCGGTTGTTCTCGGAGGAATACATGGGGGGCAAGTCGATTGGCTAGTTCGGGTTGAACAGAGATGGTTGGACGGCAACAAGGACGGGGACTGCCATACGAAGCACAAGGGAGACGGACGAGACAGGACGAAACGAGTAGATGGCGAGAGGCCGTATCGGCGGAAGGTATCGAGACGCGTGACAATGTCTAGCAGACCATCCCGTCGTCGCTAGGTGCCAATGCCAATGGCTTCGCGCCTACATGTATATCGAAAAAACTAAGGCCTGTGAAGCTGGGTGTTCGTTCAGGCGAAGATTCCGGCGGGAAGAATCTCGGGGCGACAGGGATTGGCTCGATGTCCTACCAAAACAGACCAGGATCCGCGGAAGCAGGTGAGGCAGGACAAGTCAGAGCGGTATCCGCAATTAACAAAAAGGATTAGGAGTATTAAAAGTGTGGACTTGTTCTGGTGGCACCACTGCCGGAATGGATGCTGAAACAAGGGTGGACGGCTCAAAGTAAAATGATGAAGAAGATTAGCAGATTAGGCTAGGTAGGTAGTTAGTTGGTAAAATAGAAGTACATTGCAGTTTGTAGTTTGCAGTGTTTGTGTTGAGCATTGAACGATGGGCAGCCCAGCACAATCCAACGGCGGCTTGTCAGGTCGAGTTGGCCGAATCCATCAACCGAAGACTGGCACAATGCTTCAATTATTGCCGACGACGAGGATAGGAGATCTCAAAATGTTGCTGGGGCCCCTTTGGGAAGCTTTGCCAAGATGGCGGATGGTGGTTTGGATGCTGAAAAATTATTGGTCAGGGCCATGCAGAGAGACAGCGGCATGCGTTCTCGGGGTTCTCAGCGCAATCAATTGAGCGCCCGATCGGTTTAGTGGGAAAACGGGGTCGTTTCAGGGGTCTTGGGGGGCGCCTATCCCCTCCAGGAACGGGTGCTACGCTGCTACGGTCAGGTCTCTCCACACTGCCCGGCTAGGTTAGGGCCTCCAGGTACTTACATAGTACATCCATAGTAGGCAGCATCCCATGCATGCAGGAAGTATTCGAACCTATCCTATCACCTTCCCCATCAACCAGAGGGCAATAAACGTGTGAGATGTTAATTGAACCATCATTTGATTGAAGCATTGGACGCGGCCAGGCATCGATCTTGTAAGTACCTACCTACCTACCTGACCTAGGCGAGCCTACATGTAGGTATATATTACTCATACTACATCTGTACTATGGCACTACTATGGCATGTATAATCTGTAAGCATTTACTCGAACCTAGAGGTGGCTGTCTACCTAATATCTAGAGCCCGTGAAGCCGGTGTCCATAGGAACATTTTAGTGCTTGGTGGGTGGTCTGCAATTATTCCAAGAACATCCAAGTGAGTGGACTGCATGTGCATATAGATAGGTAGCTAGAGGTTCAAGACCTCACAGATGTTGCTCATCCCGTCCAGCAGCCGCCCAGCATCGAACCTATTTCACGTTCAAAAACAATTCAGAAAAGAAATTTGCCTAGTTACAAGGTTACTGCATACTGGCCAACGCGCAGCCAGGTAGGTACTTCTATTTCTATATGTTTCAAAGACTGAGATCTGCCATATGCTTATCAGATCTATTGTATCAACACTGTAATAAGTCTCGATCAGATCTCGGCAGCTAACGATGTAGCCTGCCCAATCATCCTCGCGTGCCTCGGTCCGCTTCAGTCATCACCGCAGGATGTACGCAGTACATGCCGCCCTATGCATACAATTGCCAAGCCAGAGTGAGTCAGTCACCTTACGTACCGAGTATTGTTCGCATGGCCCGAACAGACCGCCTCGATGGAAATCCAGTTACGGAGTCCTAGGTATGTAAGCCATCACCGTATCATTGGACCGCTTCTATGTAAGCTTTTCGGGAGCCAACGAACTCAAGGGCCGCTAGACCGCTGACTTGCAGATGTTCCTGCATCAGTCTCCAGGGCATAATCCCGTTTGGTTTAGGCACCCATGAGCGGTTCTCTTCACATATGTCTTAATTAGGGCTATCGATGTCTCCGGATAGTGAGCACAAACATCCAGTCCTGTTCAGTACTGAGTCCTGTTCTGAGTATTGAGGTACAGAGCGTACTGGACATAAGATCTGCAACACTGGAGCCCGACAGATTTAGGTTAAGCTACTGCCGAGCATTCCCCTGAATCCTGGAAATTGGTCGTGGGAGCCGCGTGGCCGGTCGCCGGTCGGTCGGGGCTAACAGCCCGGGCCTTCATCCCGGGGGCCCGCTCCCCTCCATAATAAGGTCCACGACCTATTGTCTCTAAATGGGTCGAGTTATACAGATCTGTACAAAGGTACATTCAGGTTGACCGACTCCTTAGCTAAAACCACCTGTTCTTCAGCTTTGTTAGTCAGTAGTTGTCAGTTTCAAAAGCTTCAACAAAAGACTGCTTGATGTTATTTAGGTCCCATCCTTACACGCTCTCTTCAGTCATGGCTTAGTTCATCAATGGGTGCTGATCAGTCTGCCACAACAAGGTTGAAGTTTTCGGCGCCCTCCTCGATGCACCACAGAAGCGTAAGTAACGAGTGCCGCGATGTCATATGCCAGTTATACTACCGCCGCAGCCTCCACCATGCATCTCAAAAGGCGACATACAGCGTTACACGGCTCATGGGCGAGATCACTGTCCGCCTCTTGTTCGCTGCCACTTGCTCAAATAGGACGTAAGCTACCAGATATATTGATGCATTTATGATCGCTGGATGGGGGCTGCAAAAATTGCATCCGTGTTCGACGTTGATGAGGTACCGATACGGCGACAGCTATCACTGCTGCGTCCTCGCTTAGGTAACGATGAAGCCGGAGAACCATAAACATCTAACTTATATAGATACTAGGAGAGTGCCCCAACAGACTGCATGGGAAGTCCAGAGCTTGGGGGGAGAGGAAAGCCGGATCATTAGGCCCCGCCTCAGTCACCACCGAATCTGCCACGGCAAGGTGGCAAAGATACATAAAGCCCCACATAATTAACCTTGTCGATTATGTAACCCGTCCGATATATTATGGGCCTGAAGGTCGCTACTACCGCAGCCGTAATACGTTATTTTGACCTCGTTGTCGCTTAAATTAACTTAAATGACTTTGTTGTTACTTAAATAGCCTTGTTGTTGTTTAAATAATTTTATTATTACTTAAATAATTAAATAATTTTTTAAATAAGTTATTTTAAAGTTTTAATTATTATTTTAAAATATTTTAAATTGTTTTTTTATAATATTTGCAATATTATTAATTTAAAACTTTTTTATATAATAAATTTTAATATAAAAAAATTATAAATTTAATTTTAAAAAAATTATTTATTATTTTATTTTAAAAATTATTAATAATAAATTAAATTATTAATAATTATTAATTATAATTTAATATTATTAATTTATTTAATAATTTATATTTTATAAATAATAAAATTAATAAATATATTAAATTATTATTTTTTTT
>JWIU01000079.1:6901-36586 GCA_000966885.1 Xylaria sp. JS573 | reverse complement strand
TTTTTTAATTATTATAATAAAAATTATAATATATAATTATTTTTTAATATTATTTATTTTATTAATATTTATTTTAATATAATATAATTATTTAATAATATAATTAATATTTAATTTTTAAAATCAATATTTAATTTTTAAATTAAAATTTAACTTTTTTTAATAAAAATCAACTGTTATTATTATAGTTGCAATAATAAATAACTTTTTTTTAATAATTATAATTAAAGCTGTTATAATTATATTATTATTTTTTTAAAACTTAATTACTAAACTAACAAAAAATATATATTTCCAATTTTTAAAAAATCAACTGCTACAGTTACGGGATTAATTTACGACATATTATTTTTATCGGCTTAAAAATCCCTGCCAAAAAAAGTAAAGTGAGGTGGAGGAAGCCCAGATTAGTGGCAAAAATCTACATCCTGACTAATCCGTGGTGGTGACTGAGGCGGGGCCTTATAGTACAACTTCCCGCCTAGTCTAGCTCTGCGGGGCAAAGGAACAGGGATTGAGTCTGAGTAAACACCACAGCGGCATTCCGAGTGTCCCTGTATTCGGCACTCCCAGCATCGGAAACCCAAATCCATAACAGAAAGGACGTGGGACAAAGCTGACTAAGGAAACTAAGGAGACTAAGGGGGTGAGCCCATGAAAGACACTTTGTCTACACCTAAGTATTTTAGTGTCACTCCCTCCCCAATTAAGCCTGGATCTACCATAGTCAATACACGTTGGTGCCCACTAGTCTTTTCTATAGCCACGAAAGAACGAATAGCCGACGGCGTGATTGACAGGTTAAATGGTTTGCCCGGCAGGCAACACCGTCAATGCCCCCTATCGACTACCGCCAACAGCTCCGGTCCTACCTTAAACCAAGGTTTGCTGATCGGAACCCCTGGCCAACCAGAACGAACCTTACTGTACTGTCTGTCCACACCCATGGCTCCGGGCACAGTTGCGGCCCCGATCTGCTTGTGATCTGTTACTAGCAACCAGGCTATATCGGACTAGATCGTAGCGCCCGCTGTCACGCTGCGTGCTACGGAGTGGCATCCGATCCCCCTTTCGGTTGCAGGTACCGGCTCGTGGATCAGCGACCTGGCTTTCCAAACGCGGAGAATCTACATACAATATATGGTCAAAATCAATATTCACATGCAGGCGCCACGCACCTCAGTAGTTAGACTAAGGTTTGATTCTCTACCCTAGAACGACACTTAGAAGTATCTCACATCTTCAGAGTGATCGTGCACATGTTAACCGGAGAGAACTCGGTCCCCAGTATTCCCCCGCATCGCAACCAGAGTACCATACGCCGTCTTACGTCTTGGGCAAAGTGTAATCGACCGTTAGAACAGTCTAGAACAGGCACAGATGCGTAGCGCACGCTACGACCCCGCATAAGCACCCATCCTCACGATCACGGTTGAGACAGTCCAAGCGGGTGTGACTAGTCGTTATGCATGAATATTGGCAACGAGGCGACTGTGGGATCGAGTTGCCACTGGACAGAAAGCCCGGGGGGGCTATCGGGACGTGGTGTCTGAAATTGGCCCAGCTGAATCTCTGAAGAGCCTGTACCTGCATATAGGTGCAGGCGTTCAACTGCACTGCTACCCGTACAACCAGGAAGGGTGCTACCCAAAGGTGCATCCCTACGTAGAGTAAGCCACCACGGATGCCTGGATCAAACTCCTGTCACTGATTCTATAGAAATCGAGCATCGAGGTACAACTGATGCGTTTAAGATAGTATTGTCGGCTTCAATGCACCAGTTGCCTTGTTGTAAAGTTGACTGAAAAGACAGAGTGGAATTTGCCGAATGCGGCTTCATATGGGGGATCTATGGACAGCTGATGACAAGGGGGAATAAGAGTACTACGGGGGGTTCGCTTGTCAAGATTAGTTTGCATGTAGCCGCATACCGTAACGAATCCCTACTAACCGGATAATCGACGTAATGTGAAGTATGGATAGAGATTAACTTCACCAGAACTCTATCTTTACGTCCATGCAATCCCAAATGGGGTCTAACATAGACATCAACGTCATCGGGAAGCCAGAGATGCGATGTTCATGATGATGATGAATGAATGATGGCCATATTGTGAACGGCTGTAGGTATATCATACACGTCTGCCCACGTTGGGCGTAGCAGCCATGTGTACCTGACAGACTACGCCTTACCTAGGCCCTCCGACATACAGCAAATGAGCAGTAACAACCCTCGAAACCACCATGGCATCCACGAGTCTCAACGGTCAATCTATACCTACATTACGACGTCCCCCGCAGTGCTTACCTACCTACCTCCAATACACACACCCACCCAACCCCCTCCCCTCCACCCACCTAGCCGTCTCCCTACATCCTCACCTCCCCTACTAACACCACCCACACCACCACAGTCCTCAAGCAACCCCTGCGCCAACACTCAACCCGCCCGCTCACGGGCTTCTTCCGAGACGGCTACTGCCGAACCGGCCCCTCCTCCACCACGGACCCGGGCAACCACGCGGTGGCGGGCGTGGTCTCCGACGCCTTCCTCGACTTCGCGGCCTCGCGCGGCAACGACCTGCGCGCGCCGCCCGCGGCCCTGCGCCCCGGCTGCCGCTGGTGCCTGTGCACCGCACCGCCCGCTGGCGCGAGGCCTAGGTACGAGGCCTACGCCGCGGGCGAGATCGCGCGCGATGCCGTGCCTCGGGTCGATTTGGGAGCTACCGAGGATAGCGCGCTGAGATGGGTGGATCTGGGGGTTTTGAGGGGGTTTGCTGTTGGGCAGGAGGGGAAGGATGGGTTGGGCACTTAGGTTAGGAAGGGAAGAGCTTGCTGAATAGGCAGACAGGCGGCCGCGGTGGTCGTGGCATGCGCGCGTGTTCGATGGAGGCTTGGGGAGGCGAGCGGGCTTTGAAAAAAGCTCGCCGTATCCGGGTTCAGCAGGGTATAAGTCCTCCTGGAGGTATATGTAATGTGAATTGTCAAGACCAGGGAGTTACCATCTATTCAGCTAGATGTATTATCTGTCTTTGCCGGATTGAATAAGCTTGGCCCGGGGAAACCAATCATTGCGGAAAGGGTGAGCCATGGAGACGGTTGCTTTACACGGCATCTTGGGTTAAAGGGGTCGATCGTCACGGCGTCAACGCGTAATGGCCGCAGCGTACTTGGCAGCTGGCTGGGAGCTATAGGAGTTGGAAGGAATGACTGTATTGCTAGCTAGCTGCTTGGGAACGACGATAGCTGGTTGAGCAGCTATGTCTCAATAACGATAAGAAGTCGCAACTATGATAGATAGTTGTGCAGTATTCCCTTGTCCCCGTCACCTACCTAGTTACCCAGCCAAGTCACCAAGCGCCTACCACCACATGAGCCTGGATGGTCATGTTTTTACTGCACCCCAGCCGTCGAAGCAGAAGCCACGGCCAAGACGCTGTTGACGGCCCAGTTGGGCTCGTAGTCCTTCTCCCACGGCGGCGCCTTGTCGCTGTCGAAGTTGAGGGTGACGCCGGGGCGGAAGACCAAGCAGTGGGAGCTGCCGCCGAAGTGGAACATGCCGATCTGGTCGCCCTTGGCGACGCGCTGGCCCGCCCCGACGGTGAACCGGCAGCTCGACACCTCGGCCATGCCGATGAACACGATGGCCATCAGCCCGATCACCGGGTCGTCCGCCTGGATGTAGATGACGCCCCGCGCCGCCACCGCGCTGATGTACGCCTGCGAGTAGTTCGGCGCCGCCGGGTCCGGGTCGTCCGGCTTCGCCACCAGCCCCTCGAAGAAGTTCTCGCTGTAGTACGTCCCCGGGACCAGCTCGATGGACTGCACCGTGCCGCTGACCGGAGCGTGCCAGCGGTGGTAGCTCAGGGCACTATTCCACGCCCACGAGTCAGTAATGGTTGGATGGTTGGAAATTGGATGACGCTTGGAACGCCCCGGGGTTTGGTATGCGGGAGAGGGTAAGGGACTTAGGGGACTTCCGAGGTGATGCCTCGGAAGTGATAATACTCCTGAATTCGACTGCAGGGGAAATCAAAAGACCTAGGATGGACACTGACCTCAGGAATGCTTGGTAGACAGTACCGCCCTCGAACTGCTTGGCCAGTTCGTTCCCGTTCAGCATGTTGACCAGGGAGTACGGCTGCTCCTTGATCCAGACGGTGTCGACCAGCTTCACATTGGTAACGAGCCGAAGCGGGGCCGACTCGCAGGCGTTAACGATGAATTTTGTCGGGTCTTTGATGGAAGTGTCATCGTCGGGAGCTTCGACGTCGCGAATCCCCTTGTTGAACTCACGCACGAAGAACTCGTCCCACGTCGTGAACCCGAGATACTTGGCGGTGGGGTCCGGGCATTTGAACATTTCCTGAAACGTGTAGGCTGTCTTGTCGTTGTTTCCTTTCTCAGTAATCAGCGCCAGGGCATCCTCCGATAACCACCCATCCAGACAGGACTGCGAGTCCGTTGATGCCAGGTATGCGCCCCACTCGTTCAGGACCGCCTTCAGGCCCTCGTTGATCTCCGGCAGGAGGAAGAACTCGTAGCCTGACACCGTCCCCATGGGCCAGTCGAGAAGAGCGTTGATGGGGAAGCCGATGAGGCCCATGGCTGTTGGGGGGTCCACCTTGTCGATGAACTCGGGTCCCGACTGAAGCACAAGGTTGAGAGCGGTAATGAAATCATCGAAGGATTGTATGGCAGGATTGCCAGTGGGGTCATCGGGATACTTGTTGGAAGCTTCGGTGAACATGTCGTTTCCAAGCTTTTTATAGTCTGCATTGCCGTTGACAAGCTGCTGAAATGCTTGAACACTCGGTTTGAGGTCAAGCCTGGCCTTCTTTGCTTGTACAACCTTCCGGGCTACCCATTTTGATATGATGCCTCGGTCCTTAGGAAGCCAGTGGCCGAGAGACTGGGTATGAGGACGTTTGGTCGCCATTGGTAACTGTTCTGGAAATAGAGAATTGTTTCTTGATGAGTAGATTGCTAGTTGAGGAACTCCAGTAATCTTTTCTATCGACATCCCAAACTTCAGGTTCTCTTATATAGAACAGGACATCTTGACTTCCTCACGCTCCCCCGTGGAGATGAACGTAACATATATTAATCGATCTGTAATACCAGGCAATAATATGTCGGCACTTGTCTGTGGCACCGTTCGATTTGTGTATACACATGCAACCTGTGTGCCTCTGTGGCTGGTTGGTGTCACTCTACAACGTTGATTGGGAGGCGGTGTGACGATTCTCTTTCGTGGCTAGCTGAATTCTGCTCGGTAGATCTCATCGTGGCACAATATTGTCGAATCTGTAGACCCATTTGACATCACCTGGGGTCATCCGATCGATGATCGTTGACTGAGAGACCTGTGGGTTTATTCAGCGCCCATGACAGAGAGAGCTGAAGCCCCAAGCACATGATTGAGATCCGAGCGTACATTCCAACCGATACTTGATGTTGGCCAATCGAAACACACTTAAGTAAGCCTTGAATTGAATGCAACACTAGGCAACGCCCCAACGACAATCTTATCATTCAAATTGGGGGGTTCCTCGCCTTGATTTACGGGTATTATTAGGTGCCCAGCTCCTGAGCGCATGAGTTCTCTGAATGTCTAAGATCTACTTACCGTTAAAGCACTTACTCATATGCTTAGCTGAGCTTCCGTATCTTATCGCAGCTAATCATACGAAAAGCACACCACGATGTCATAAGACAGTGTATCCACCTAGAGACCGTTGCCCTTACATTCTCTAGTTCATACCTGTTTGCCATCATTCGTTTCTGGCTGTGGGATTGACGTGGCATTGTCTTGTGTTGGAGGGACAGGACAGATTAAAATGTCTGCGGGGAGTTGACGCCCCTTACCTACTTCCTACATCCGACACGACACGATATCGAATTCGAATTAGGTGTGACGTCATAGCGTTGGACATCGGAGGGGTCGCGCGGAGTTCCTCGTTTTCCAACTATCACGGTGGTTCGACATACTCTAGGTAGCGAGGCATCTACGAACGTGATGGGCCCTATTCTGTTTTTCCCCCGTGAAATTGCATGTCCTCTGCGTGGGTAATGGGAACAATCTGCGTCTTGCGTGTACGTAGTAGTTCAAGTTGGAGAATGAGCCAAGGCAAAGTTCGATTGGGTCAAGCAAGTTGTACTAACGTTAGTTTTGATGTTTTTCTAACTGGATCGAACTGGGCCCAACAAAAGCCATTCCAACCTAAGGAAATCAGATGTACGCGGCTGATCCATAGTGTCTAGCGATAGGTAAGAGAGGTACCTATATCGCAGTTCACAGGAGTCTCCTGGTACCCTATGGAGATGTATCAACAGCTATCAAGCCTAACAGGTATGAGGTGTGTATGTGGTCTGGACAGAGAGAGATAAAGATAAAATAGCTTAGGTAGGTAGGTATCTAATATACTTCCCCTGAAAAGATAGGTACTGGAGGAAATTGTTATGCGCTTCAAGGCATTACGGTCAAAGGATGGGGGCACCGGAGGGTAGGTGGGGGTTGGGGGGCCATCAGCCAACCGCTGAATGAGACGATGAAAACAATAAAGCGGCGCCAAGGACGCTACATAAGCAACTGAAAAACATGTGTATGGGTTGACAAAAGTGAATATATCCGAAATAGTGTTTAACAGAGTATGGGAACTGTTCGAAGGAAGTGATGTATAACTCGGGTAGTGGGAGGACTCTGTACAGATTATGTAAGGGACAGGGGCTTTGCTGACGAAAATTGAAGCTTTGCTAACGAAAATTGAAGCTCGAAAGTGGCTGGGTGGTGATGAAGACTATATATGTCTTGAAAACTACGGGACAAAAAGACAAAACCTACCTCTCGGCCTCTACGTTGGTAGTCTAGCTGTAATGCAGGTACACGCATACTAGGTATAGTAGACTTGAGTGTGTGGTGGTCAGTGCGTCAGCAGCCTGAATGAAATTTCCACATCAATACCTAAGACAACCTGAACGTGAGCCCACCACAACAGCAACTTAATGAGAAATCTAACTCTTGAACTAGATATGCTTCAACTTACTGCAGCATGGACGTCCGTGTATTCATGTGCGGTCGCGCTTAGAGCTCGGCGCTGTAAATACTTATTCCGTTCCGTTGTATGTTAGGCGGCGACCCGATAACCTTAGCTTCCTACATGTTAACCTCGGCTGGGAGTCCATCCATGCCCGCTTACCTATGGGCATCGGCCCTACCAAAGAGGGAAAAAAAAAAAACTTCTTCATAGCCTATTGCAGTTTGGAGGCCCCACTGACTTTATCTTAACGGCGCGGCGCCGGCTATCTCTGCAAGCCGGTGCATCCGGCGCAAGTGTGAATGGGACCTTCACGAGACCACGCCATTCTTCTGGAATCTAGGTACTGCTGTTATTGGCGCTATTCCTCGGAAAAAGACACGAACGGTGGATCACCGTATGTGAATGATTGAGGAACGAGAGAGTGCAAGGGCCTTGGGGAATTACGGCTGACAGGCTGGGCTGCATTATTTACGTCGCGAGCCCGAATTGCCTACCTATATGTCTCTTTACTCCGAGAAAGCATCATCCCAACAACGTGGCTCACATAGTACCACATCGTATTACGGCATAGGGCGTAGGGTGGGCTCACCGACATCCCGCCATCGTACCATCCTGACGGAGTCAGCGGTGTAAGCAAGGCTGCATCTCAATTGCTCACCTACCTACGCATCTTGGTTTTCCCTCGATGGAACATGGGCGAAGAAAGGTGTGGAAACCACAGAGGGTGGAGGCCAAGATTCGCCCAGTCCTATTTCGGACGTAAACGACGTCAATCCGGCAGGAACCGAATTTGATAGACCTGGCGAGATCGCACATCTCTTCAGCCCCCCCCGCTCCGTGCGAGGGGGTTACCATGTCGACGAACAACATGTTGCGAAAACCGCGTTCGGATTACGGTAATACGAACAGCTGGGCGCCGCTATTGGTCGTTCTGGGGCGGGGGGAGCGTGACGGGCATGCGATCCGTCACTCCATACATATGTAAAGAGCACACACACTGTACGCGGTAGGGATATCGTATTCCGATGGGAAGAAGAGAAAGGACTGCTAAATTAAGAACATTGAGCGCGCACTAAACCTATGGCTAAGAGATTTCACGTGCAGATACATGTGCGCTAAAAGATTTTCCGCCTCATTCCGCCGATATGCCCAATCAGGAGGCGCGCCATTCCCAGACCAGCAGTTGGGCGCTGGCGGCACATGGGCTGGAGTAGCCAATACCGCGAGGGCATCGTGGCTAGCGGCACACACGGTTGACAAAGCTGTGCAGGGCCTTTCGCCTCTCTCGCTCGCCGAACCTGCATTTCTCTGCGCTGGATGTGGATAAGCCCATAGCGCATCTCCTCCATGCACGCAGCAGCATCAGCGACTCGTGTTACCCCATCGCTTAATTTGCGAAGGGGGGGTGGTCGTGCTAGCGTCGAAGCCACTCAGGCAGACCAGTTGCGGTGCTGTGCTGCTGCCCATGGTCGATACGGTCAGGGAAAATACTACGTAGTACGTGCCTTGCCGTGCCAGTGCCAGTACGATGCGGCCTTCAGAGGAATTTTCGGGGCATAGCCGCAAGTGGGCTGAGTGGATTACTCACATCTCTCTCCCCTCTCCACCAGGCTCGGCCTCTCTCATGTTGTGGCGAGCCGTAGCGTTGCTGTAGTGTTGCTGCTGCCCCCCTGCTTGCTGCCCGCCATGCTCGCATATAAGGCGTCCGGTGCCGCCCAACTGGGCTTGCATATTCCCATCTCTATTCCAGGTTCAGCAACCGTAATACAGCAGCAGCCAAGTCACTCGCTTTTGCTTGGGCTCTACAGCTTCTACTACTTCACGATCGCTACCCTACAGTCACTCGCTACTGACATCATACTATACCAAACGTAATATACACCCTAATATCCATAATGCGAAGCGTCTTCTTGAGCCTCGGGGCCCTGGCCCTCACGGGTACCGCCCATGCTACCTACCCGGTCATCCCGCCGGTCACCAACAGCACTACCAGCTATGCGGCCAGCTCTGCCTCGACCTCTTCATATGCCGTGAGCAGCAGCAGTAGCGGCAGCAGCAGCAGCCCCGCTAGCTACCCCGTGAGCTCCCCGTCCAGCTCCGCGGTCAGCAGCAGCACCCCGGCCACGTCGTCGTCGTACGCCGTGAGCTCCAGCTCCTCTACCACGGAGTGGACTACCTCGACCGTCTACACGACCTCGGTCCGCACCGTGACCTCGTGCCACCCCACGGTCACTAACTGCCCCAACACGCCCCATGTGACCACCGAGACCATCCCGCTCACCACCACTGTGTGCCCCGTCACCAGCACCGGCAGCGTCTCGACCACCGAGGTTCCGTCGACGAGCTCGACCACCGAGCAGACTTACCCCACCACCAGCGTGGAGGTCTCGTCCTCGTACCCGGCCACCACCAGCAGCTCTAGTGTCTCTACCGAGAAGGGTACCACCAGCGCTCCTACCAGCTACCCGGCTACTTCTGCCAGCAGCAGCAGCAGCAGTGAGTCCAGCTCCACGACGGAGTACACCACGTCCACCATCTACACGACGTCGGTCCGCACCGTGACCTCTGTGCGCACCGTGACCTCGTGCCACCCGACCGTGACCGACTGCCCCAACACGCCCCACGAGACGACCGAGGTCGTGCCCGTGACCACGACCGTGTGCCCGGTCACCAGCACGACCCCCGAGGTCCCGGCCACGACCCCCGCCACGACCCCCGCCACCACCTCGACCGCCAAGCCCACCACCTCGGCGGTCGTCCCGCCGCCCCAGCAACCCCCCTACCCGACCGGCGGCCCCGGCACCGCGGTGCCCGTGGTCCCGAGCGTGTCGACGGCGACGTACTCCAGCACGTCGGTGGCCTCGTCGTGCAACGGCGAGTGTCCCCAGGGCTCCTCCAGCAGCAGCACCAGCGTCGTGGTCCCCGTCAGCTCCTCCGTCGTCGTGACGTACCCCGCCAGCAGCAGCAGTTTCGTCACTACCAAGGTGGTGCCGCCTGCCACTAGCGCGCCCACGACCGCTGTCGCGACTACCACGGGCTACCCCGTCGCTTCGGCCTCGACGACCGCCCCTGTCGTCGCTACGGCGGCTGCCGGCCGCGTCGAGGCCGGGCTGTTCGGTGGTCTGGTCGGCGCCGTTGTCGTTGCCCTTCTGTAGACGGGTGTGTGCGGTGACTGACTGACTGACTGAGTGACTGACTGACTGAGTGGAGACTGAGAGGAGAAAGAAGTGGATGATTGATTGAATGGAGACGAGAGAGGATTTCTTTTCTACTACTGCAACTTTTACGTGACTACGAAATATGGATATGGTTTGGGGTCGGGAAAGTGTGCGTATGTGTGTGCGAGAGATATAGGTAATAGGTATAGGGCAGGATAAAGGCTGGGCACAATGATATGAGTCTTATGCGCATACACAACAACAACAAAAAAAAAAAGATATTTGAGGACTTTTAGGTATCTACGTACGTATCTAAACCCATAATTACATATCGATATAATCGTGCTCTGCTCAGCGTGCTTTACCATCTTCAGTATACCTTTGCTTCTGCGGTGTGGTGGTGTCGCATGAAGACTTCGAGCGTTGTACTTGTATGTAGCGTACAGATTGCGTTTGGGTCTTCGAGACTGACTATCAGTTACAAGGGACTGTCTGCGTACTCGTCGGGTACTATCCTGAGTCTGGGTTCGGGCCTCATCGTCTTGCGTAAAATACTCATAGATTCGGTAGCAACGATGAATCTGGCCAAAGACATTGGTGTAGCATGAGATTATGGGTCTCACGAGAATCGACTTCTGCTGGAAATTGTGCCACTTTATTCATTTCAGTAGTGCCCATGGTATACGTGTATCTAGGCCACTGCCAAAGTCCACGGGCACTTGGTAAATTGAGAGACGTTATGCATTTCAACATTATGCTCAATATAGGCAGTAAATCCAACTATATGCCATCGCACCCTCTTTCCATCAGCCATAAATGATGATTTGTCCTTATGTAACGGCGCCCTCGCTGCCCTTGAAGGCACGTAGGCGCTCTTTTGATGACCACTCCGAGAAGAAGCTGCTGTGAGACTCCCCCCAAAGGATGCCGAAAAAAGCTAAAGAAAAACGCAAAACAAGAAACAAAACTCAGCCCTCATCCTCGTCCCCCAGGCTCAGGCCGTCGAGCTTGCGCACGAGGTTGCCGAGTTCGCGGTCCTCGAGGTCACCGACGGTGTCGCGGCGCGCGATGTACAGGGGCCAGTGCGACTGGACCTGGCGAGCGACGAGCTCCTCTCGCGCGCGGTCGTCGCGCACCTCGGCGTAGTCGCGGATCAGCCGCAGGCACTCGTCGCCCATGCACCCACGCACGACCGCGAACACCGCCTCCGCCAGGTAGTAGTTGCAGCTCTGCTCGCGCAGGCCCTTGGCCACCAGCACGACCGTCGCCAGGATCGCCTCCCTTCGTCGTTGCGGTTGCGCTGCAGAGGAAGATTCGGGACTAGGAGTGGGGATGGGTGTAGGAGCAGGTGTAAGAATAGGAGTAAAAGGAAGAGGGGCCGTTTTGGTGGTGGTGGTGGGGTTGGAGAGCGCGGCGAGCTCCTGTAGCGCGTGGAATCCCACTGTCGACAGGTACAGCACCATCATCGAGTCGAACTGCTCGAATCCGTGTCGCAGGTAGTATACGCGCAGGACCATCTCGAGGCAGATCTTCGACCGCGTCGTGACCTCACGTGGTCGCAGCGCCGCGAGCGGGCCCGCGTCCTCGGGCCGGCAGACGCCGGGCTCGGCGTCGGCCAAGGGCTGCAGGAGGCAGATGACCAAGAAGTGGTAGTCCATGCTGAAGCGCGACGAAAAGTATGTCAGAGACAGGGGGGATCGGTGCGGCGGGCGGGAAAGAGGGTGCTTACTGGATCTTGAGCTGCCAGGGCAGCACTATCTGCTCCACCGACAGCGGGGCCGGAAGGTTCGCGTACCAGTGTTGGAGCTTGTTGAAGTAAAAGAGGGTTTCCCCCACGGTCATCGGGCCGCCCGGCGAGCCGTACCACCGCCGGGCTATTTCATACATTATGACCCGGAGCTCGCAGCTCGCCCGGAAGACGGCCCAGTACTGGGTAGACAGCACGTGCTGTCCAAGTGGATATCTTACCCAGATGTCACCGGAATAGGGTCCAGCCGGTTCGACGCGGGGTAGTCGGACTGGCGGTGGATTGATCCGGGGCCGGGTACAGAAATGAAAGGTATATAAGCTAGTTACCGTTTTAGTCATCCCGACCCGTTACAGCAGCGCGATGGATAGGTAATCCGGCCCATACCTTTGGTATTTAAATAAGCCCCACGCCGTACTAAGATGTACCATATAGCGCTCGTTGTCGAGCTGGGCGTAGGACGACGCCGAAAACAGTCCCAGCTCATGGGCTAGGTCGACGGTCTGGCTGGCGTACCGATACCCGACCTTGTCTGTGGCGTTCGCGTTGCAGCAGATGGTCATGATGCATCCCGCCTGGACCGTAGTGATCCTGGCCGGCCGTCCGAGCTCGAGCTCCCAGCACCGCTTCGCCTCGGCAAGGAACTGATAACCTAAATTCCGCGGGTCCCAGAAATCAGAACGCCGCATGACGCCATCATGGTAGCCATACTTAGGAAGACGGTTAGGCTCATGGTGGAAATCAGAGAGAGAGAGAGAAGGGGGGGACGTGTGTATGTGTGACGCCGAAACCGCCGAAACCGGGGAGTCGCGCCACAGAGCTCGCACTTACACTGGCGCAAGCGAGAACCGCGTTGACGAGGAGCGAGGAGCAGAACCGGTTTCGACCGGCGACCATATCCGCAAGGAAGTAGTCCTTGTGAAAGAAATTTGCCAGGTGGTGTTCGTGAAGGAAGTAAGCCTGGAGCAGCTTCTGCACGAGTTTATCAGAGCACGGGACGTTGGTCCACCTCGCCGCCTTGACGGCGCTCAGCCGGGGATCCACAATCTCGACGGCGTGGTACGGTATCGTATACATGTTTCGCATTTCTCCAAGCGGCTCGCGGACGCCTCCCGGGTCGGTTGGGGCTGCCGGTGAATTCCCGGTAACCAGTCGATAGACCCAAGAGTCCAGATACGGGTTGTTAGTCTTTTCGAACAGCGACGGCGGCATTATGTTCGCATAGGGAAATTGATATTGGTATTGGACCTGTGGTGTGAGGGAGAGCTGCAGCAGGAGATCGCCCTCGGTAATGAAACGCGAGACGGACTCCAGGTCCGCCCCGCCGCGGATACGCTGAAAGACGGCCGAGGCATCTCGCTCGTCCCTCGTCTGGAGAACCTCGAACAAGCGCTGATATTGAGAGAATTTGCGTTCGGCCGCGGTGAGCCGGCGCTTCACGGTCTGGGAAGGCGTCTCGTCTTCCAGGCCGAGATACTGGCATTCAACCCCGTAACGGGCGCACAAAGAGCAGGAGGGACGTTCGGCCGAACACTACGGACGAAAGGAACTTAGTCTCGACATCCGGCATACATACCTACTGGGGCTGCTTGAGCGTGGGCAAGCAGCAGGAGGAGGAGGCTTCGAAGCGTGTAGGTATACCTTGGCTTTCTTTATGCGGCACCTCTGACAGGCGGCGACGACGTGAGCGGGCGATTTACGCCGCTTACGCGATGGCGCGGGGCTCGCAGTTGGAGATGGGACCGTCTTATTACTACATGCACTGGGCGAATTGCGTGGAAGATGGACTGGAGGGAAACGCGTATTGGGATCACCCATAGCGCACGGAACGAGGGAGATGAGGCGGGTATCAGGAGTGAGTAAGGCTACCTTAGGTAGGCATGTATGTATATGTAGAATGGCCGCAGTAACACGGAGTCGGCGAGAAATACACGACGGGAGTAACCTCAGCTCTGGAGTCTGAACCAAAGCAGGCAGCAGGCCAGCAATCAATCAATCCCCCCCCGAGAAGGTTTGATGCTCAGTAAGACGGGTCTGGACGCACTCCCCACTTGTTAAGGTGCAACGGCAGATCCTGAGTGGTGGGTTTGCGTCCGGCGCTCCATATAAATGCCCCGGCCCGGACATACGCGTGCCTACCTAACCTTAGGTCGTTACGGATGGACGCGAAGAAGTGGTGTCTCTACCGAAGGAGGTAGGTTGGTAGAGGTACCTACCGGGAATAATGAAAGTACAAGACCTACCTAATTCCTTAATCGTAGGTATATTGTGTATTGATGGAGGTCAGTAATTAGGTACCTAGCCCTTTCCAAGGGTGGAAGGATGCTCATGGCTTCCATTAATTTCTTTATAACACATAGTCGTAGTATGGTAACCTGCCCCCTAACATGTAGGAAGCTCTAATGAGGCTAAGGTTCTATTTTAGCATCCCGCTCTACCAACGTGAGTCCGCCTGCCCATACCAACCAAAAACAACCACCTGCATTCTCCTGATGCATAACCCTGTCTCGTCGGGTTTTCAGGGAAGAGGCGGGTGGCAAGAACTGACAGTAGGGGCTGCATAGATCCGGAAAGATAGGTAGACATATGGAATGGATGCCCAGGTGTGCATCTCATGCGAGAATACCTAGGTAATGTAGGCACATGCACTTAAGTACCTAGGCTAGGAGGTAGGCAGGTATCTAAGGTAGGTACCTTAGGTATCTATGTAAGCTCCCGTCAAGACAGCTACAGAGTGGACCGGGTCAAGCCAAGTCCCTGTCGACAATTTCTACATGATTGGCCAACCCCAGATGGTCTATACCCGATAGCGGTTGGGACGACACCTGTGTAACATAAATACCCACATAAATATCTTGGGAGAATTAATCGGCATTGCGCCTTCTTCACACTCCGTTTTCTTCCTATCTCAGTTCTCATCACTCCCGTCGGGTAGGAAAGTACTAGGTACGTAGGTATCCTTATGGCCCAAGAAACTCTCCACCAGACGTCCATAGATTGGACATTGTGAGTGCTGGACTTTTCGTATACCTAAGCGATGTACCGTATCGTTAGCTACGTGGTGGTAAGGGATTCTAACATTGGAGCAACTCTCCGTGGACCTGTTCAGGGTCGATGGGATAGACCTGGGTATGGATGACAGGGATAGGCTTACCAGTCCCCATACCTTATTCAGCTCACTGAATAAGGTTGTTATCTCCATCGGATACCTCTATCTGGCTAAGGACTTGCTGGGGAAGTGGATAACACGCGCATCATGATCAGATCATGTGCTTTCCTTTGAATGATTAATATAGTATACGAGTATGAGTATATAGTACAAAGCCAGCGGCACCCCTGTTGCCTCTTCTACCTGCCGATAGATGATGCGTGCCTTGAGACTCAGCATGATGACCTCTTTCAACAATTGTACGACACAAATCATTGTCGTCAGGTTTGCATCGAGACAGTCGTCGGTCTAGTCGGAGCCGTCGGAAGCCCCGAAGCTTGATAATGACCTTCGCTCACCTAGACATCTGCAGAATGAAGTCCGCGACGTGACCAAGGTGTGGCCGCGGGACCGGTTCCCGATGCGCGAGTTCGGGCGGCTCGTGCCGAACAAGAATCCGGAGGACTGCCACCGGGACGTGGAGTGGAGCAGGCGGCCTTCTCGCCCGGCAAGCATGGTGCCCGGGGATCGGCGACTCGCCGGATCCCCTGCTGCAGTTCCGCATTCTTCTTCTACCGCGACGCGCAGTATCAACCGGGGTCGGCGTCAACCTGCACCAGGGGTGCCGGTCAACTGCCCCGTTCATGGCACGCCCGTACGCGTCGCTCAGCTTCGACGGGCCCCATGCGCGCCGACGCCAACCCGCGGGAACCAAGAAGTATGCGCCCAACAGCTTCGCCCACAAGTTCCGCCCCGACGCCGCCGAGCCCGCCCACGCCGTCGTCGACAAAGTCTGTAGCCGCAAGAGCCACTACTGGCACGAGGGCAGGAAGAGCGACTACGCCCAGGCCGCCGAGCTCTGGACGCGCGTCATGGGTCCCCGGGAGCGCAGGAACACCTGCTTCAACACGGCGCAGTTCTTGAAGCTTGCGAAGTTTCCTCTAATCTAGGTAGATATCTACCTACCTACCTACGATCCTCATCATGATCCGATACAGCAACCAACCCCCGCGCCCCTCAATCCTATTGTAGTGTAGGGACTCGCTGACAGCTAACCTACCTGTGCAGAAGAAGTACCTGGCGCAGATCTACAATGTCGCTCCCGAGTGGTCCCAGGGCGTGTATGATCTGCTCCCCAAGAAGGACTTCGGCTTCGACGAGGTGAAGAAGCTGTCGCAGTCCGCGCAGGGCTGATACCTACAAAGAGGAGAAGTTATTGCCGAGCAAGGGAGACCGCCTCGTTGGGTACATGCCTTAGCAGCGAATGTATAACGTCTGAGAATCCGACTGTTCTCCGATGCGCTATGTCATATATATAGAGACCTCTTGAAGCATGGCAGTTACCCGCTGAAGGGTAGCCTGTTGGACAAACAAGGTTTTCGTGTCGGGCTACGTGGCTTGTGGCGGTCCGACTTCGTTCGTTTATGTGTGATTATTTCTCTGCGGTACAATATAAAACGAATCTCTCTATGGGCATCACAATCTTTACTTACATATTCATATGTTTTTCGTGTGTCGTGATACGTTCTTCCAGGAATGTTCTGATCAACTTAAGGTTAACTTGAATACAGCTGATCGAGATTCACTCAGATATTTTATCCATAGGATACTTCTTCGTGCATCATTGGCCTTGTTCTTATTGTCATCGAGGGCGTTGAATACGCATTTTTACACCTTCATTGAGATCGACAGAAACGGGGGGGGAACGTCACTTTATTGGGTAGGGGTCAAGTGATTATTGTTATAATAGCAAAATGCCAAATTATATGAAAAATTGCAGGTAAGAAAATTCGCAGTGCTTGAATCATAAACAGTGTCCATTCACAAAAACTAACAGGGTTGGGAATAGAGGTACTGGGTCACCTTTTTTGCCTACGAATGTAGGTGGCTTTTTACACAGTCGATAATCACTATAATCATATATAAACAGGCTTTGACTGTCTCAATAGGTCGTTTCCCATCCTTTCTTCCCTCTCCACCAATATAAGAAATACCACATTTTCGTTGGCAACGGATCCCATGGATTTGGCGTATTACGCCACAGTGTTTTTAGTAGAATAGGGGATAGCTTCGTGATTTGGACATATGGATCCTTCATCCGGTCTGAGATGGACTTGCCCGGCCGGAACTGCCATACCCGTATCAGAAAGTACAGGACTTGATCTAACTGATCCCTATAAAACTCGGCCCACAGAAAATGCCACACGTTTTCAAGTATGAAAGCCCAATTCGTCGGGTCTATTACTGGGAAGACTATCCAGGCAAACGCCAACCTGGCACATTGCTGCGCTATGTCTGTTGGAAGTACCCTTGCTTTGACGAAGTCGGTATACTCCGGGAACTTGATCAGGCGCAGCGCCCGCACGAGCCCGGAGTCCCGAACGGGCCACCGGAGGAGTCCGCGGCGGTCCCAGCGCGTGACCCTGTTCGCCCACTGCGCCTCGTACTCGGAGCGGTAGGACAGGGCGTTGATGTAGACGTCCTCGAAGCGCAGCTCGACGTCGTCGTGCCTCGGGACCTCGGAGAGGAGCCGGAGGTCGGGGTGCCACCGCTGCAGCACGCCCATGACGTCGCCCGCGACGTCGCGGAACAGCGCCCCGTGGCCGCTGCCATCGGGGCCGGCCAGGGCGTCGCCCTCGTCCCACGCGTTGGTGAAGAAGGTCTCGAGGAACGCGTGGCACATCTCGTGGGTCAGCGTGTGGAGGAGCTCGTACTTCGTTATCGGGACCCCCCGATGTCGCCTGGCGATCCAGATGTCGTTGCGCGGGGCGTCGAAGGTCCAGTTGAGCGACGGTCGCGTCATCGCCACCACGTCGTGCTGGCTGTATGGATACGAGTCTATAACCCTGATGTTGACGTTTCGTGTCTGGCCGTTGCGGCCGGTCAGGGAGGAAAAGAAGAAGTACTCGTCGAGCGCGTTCAGGGTCGTTTCCAAGAAGTCGCAGGTCTCTGTGAAGTTCATCAGCATGGGGTAGGACAGATAGTCGCAGGTATAGTCCCACCTTATGCGCCGCCGAGCAGCAGACGGGGGCTGCTGCCTGATGTAGTTGAACTGTCTGGTCAGCGTTTGGGAATCGTACGCGTGTGGTACCAGGGCCTTGTTTCCGTTCGCATTTGCCCTCGGCCAGACGCCATCAGGGCGCGGGCGGCCTTGTCTGTCATGAAGACGTTGAAATATTTGAGATATAACCTGCCAAGGCTCCCGCACTTCTTGGTCGGGTGGCCGCTCTCGGCTAGACGCACTTGATGCCGAGGACATGTTGCTTAGGATCAAGTGCTATGCTGTGAAAATCAGTTGATCGCGTTACAATCAAATATCTTCACTTGCTGCGGAAACACCCGTGTGCTGTAATGTAGGAAAACTGTACAGCATACCTGTTTATACTTTGTACATCATACATGTGTATTGTTGCTATCGAGGTTACGATTTAGGAACAATAGCATTGTTCTCCAACAGCTCAGTTTAGCTTATCCCAAGCCTGTGCTAGGTCGGGTTGTAATGGACATCTTGTATCACGGAGCCGGTGTGCGAGGCTTTTTTCCGTCGCTCCCCAGAGCTAATGAGCGAAGGGATCACAGTTTAAGCGAGTTACATAGGCATGAGGCCATTGTATACTAAATGTATGTATCACTCAAAAGTTCGAGATAACTATCTTTCTGGAGGTTGGTATTCACAACCACTTATGTGATGATGCCACACAACTTAAACGTGATAGAAACGACCGGAGATTACTAGGAGAACCTATCAACAGGCGGAAACCTTAATACTTGAAATCAAAGCCGTGATTCTGCTCTGGTTTGACACTCATATGTGACATGAATTGAAAGGATTGATGACTAACATAAGACAATGAAAAATGCATTGTCGTGTCCATTGCTGGGTAGACATAAGGATACTGGCAATTTTGGGGGCTGAACTGGCAACTATGTCTTTCTTTTCTTGTTCCTTTTGTCTCACTTTTCCCGAATCTTATCCTTGTAGCAAGAACTCGTAACTATGTATTCCTGCTGCAGACATGGAGATATGGTTTTCCATCATCAGCGTGATACATGGTCTTAAGGGTTAGAGTATCCGACTACCTATTAGGCCCGGTAAACCTACTGTATCCAATAACCGGTGTGCTTTAGACGACATAGCTACTTTTGTACGCTGCACTCTCCCGACGCAGATACAGAAAGATCGGACTCCGACACAGCAGTCAACCTGACCACGGCAGAGCTGGTGGCATTGCCCGCCGCACCGACGGCTACGTTGACTGTGGCCGACGCGCCGAACTTCGCCGTCGCCAGCGCATTCGGCAGCTCGACGCGCCAGCCGTCGCCGTCCACCACTTCGGCGTTGAGCCGGTAGATGTCCGAAGTCAGGTAATCCGACAGGTCCTGGGGGTGCTTCGCGCCGCCGTCTACGTAGGTGCCCGAGTTGGTCAGGTGGAATGCGCACGTCACCCCCTTATCGGCGGCAGCGGCCCTGGCTTGTCGGCGGTTCGAGGCGACAACGACCTGCCCCTCGCCCAGCTCGATGCCGTGGGTGCTCGCACCGCCGCTGCCGTCGAGCGAGCGCGCGCCGACCGTGTAGCGCAGGACCCCGACGTCGTCGCGGCGGACGTCGAGCACGTAGAGGTGCAGCCGGTTCGCCTCGTCGACGTACTCGTACTGGCTGCCCGACCGGGTGCCCGCGTGGAAGAGCGCGTCGGCGAGCTGGCGGTAGTCGCCGACCGTCACCATCGCCGGCGCGCCGTCTTCGCTGGGCCGGTAATAGTCGACGATGCCGATGTCCTGCGGGTTGGCGTCGATGGTCCACTGGAAGGGCGCGCGGTCGACGTCCTTGGTCTTGCTGATCATGACCCCGGCGTCCGGCGCGAACGAGTCGGCGCCCATGCGGTCGACCACCTCGACGTCGTAGTTGTCGTAGCCGCCGCCGTCGCACAGGGGGTCCGCGTCGGGGTCGCAGGCCGGCGAGAGGTCCGCCCCGAGCACGACGTGCAGGCCCATCAGCCCGCCCTCTTCGCCCGGGTCGACGGCGCGCGCCGTCAGCTCGGCCACCACGGGCCCGGACGCGGCCAGGGCGTCACGCGACACCATCAGCACGCTCGCGTTGGCGACCAGCCCCAGCCGCATCTTGTCGCCCATCGTGTGCAGCGACCCGAGCGCCCCGCCCTGCAGCGCCGGAATCTGGTACCGCGTGTGCGGGCCGCCGGGACCGTTGAAGCTGCCGCGTGACAGCATCGACCAGGGTCCCGTGTACGCGCGCCGCGGCGGCTCGCCGTACGGGTTGTTGTAGTTGTCGCCGACGCCCAGCAGGTGGCTCAGCTCGTGCGCGTACGTGGCCATACCCGAGCTCTCGGCCTGCGTCGAGGAGCCGCCGCCCGCGTTGGGCCAGATGACCGCCGCCGCCGCCCAGGACGTCCAGTTGACGTACCGCGTGGCGGCGTAATTCGGCAGGGTCGCGCCGTCGTCCGCCTGTGGCGGGCCGAACTCGTCCGGGACGTCTTCCGCCCTCGCGAACCGCATCTCGCCGAACTCCTGCCACGTCGACGACTCGTCCTGGCCCGCCGACAGGATGAAGGCCAGCTCGAAGCCGTCGGCGGTCTCGTTTCCCACGTCCGCCCGCCAGGCGCCCAACGCATCGGTGCGGAGGTCGACCGAGCAGTCGCCCGCGGTCGGGCAGGCCCCCCTGTTGAACCCGCCGCGCTCGTCGTCGTCCACGCCGTACTGGTACGAGAGGCGCGGGAGGCGGTAGGGGCCGAAGGCCGTGAGGTCAACGCCGAAGCGGCCGCCCGAGTCCTCCATCCAGTACTCGTGCAGGGTGTGGTTGCGGTTGAGCCCGCCGTCGCCGCCGCCGGGCGTGTTCAGCAGGTCGCGGTAGAAGGCGGGCACCTGCGCGCGGTCCAGCCCCGCGGCCGCCGGCAGCGGGTTCCCGAACGCCGTCGACGCGGGCGCCAGCGTGATCACGAAGGGAGCGTCCTCGTAGTCGACGGCGACGAGCGCGATGTTGAAGTTGCGCTCCGATCCCCGCCGCCCCGGGTCCGACCACGACGTCCCCGGCGGCGCCCGGTAGTCCGCCCATGTCATGTTGTCCGGGTTTACCCAGCGCTGCGGGTCGAGTACCTGGAACGGATCGCTCTGTGGAGAAAGCGGTGCGGCTCTAGTGAAACTGAGGAATGTTGTCCCCGCCAGAGCGGCTGCTGCGGCCCCTCTGCAACCATTAATACTGCCTTTTGTGAGCTGCATCATCTAAGTGAAGCTGAATCTAGTGAGAGAACTCAAGGATCACGAAATAAGAATAATAGAAGGAGATGGGACAGCACACGAGTGCTGGTAGTGTAAGTACAAGTCAGACTCGGACCACAATACAAAGCTTCCTGTCGGCTGCCGTCTATTTGAAGTGTCTTGGCTTATCTCTACGTTGATTGACAGACGTATCTCTAGCAAGCTTCCTTGATCGGGAGCTGCCATAAACACATACTTGGGGCAGCCGAGAAATAATACTGCTACCTGCCGGATTAGGTGAAACGTAGCATTGAGATAGGGTGCTGGTCCCTGAATGAACGGAGTCGAGTGCGGAGAACCTGGCACAACTTGCAACGTTCGTGACACGTCTAGTTTCCGTTTTCTTCTATAACCTATTTATGAAGGCTGCTCTATCAAGTATACTATGGCTTATGCTCGTTCAGGCATCATGGCATAAATGCACAAAGGTTGCAGGGAAATTCAAGTATATAATGCTAGGTAATAGCCACACGGCTTCTAAGCTTCACAGCGCCTGGCCCCCAACGACTATCACGCAGCAGTGACCAGGCAAGAGAGCCGGTGGCCATCTAACAAGCCTAGTTCCAAGACCTTACTACTAGACCCTGGCAGTTAGCCCAATAGTCTTATTCCCGTAGTCATACACAGCGTAGTAGGCGTGGAGGGAGCTCTGTCCGAGGACACAGGCGCCGTACCTGCCCCGCAGCCGGGAGCCGCAAGTGCCGCCGCCGAGGTCGAACACGCTGTAGGCGCCGGGGACGGGGTACTGGACGCCGGCGATGGTGGGCGCGAAGTCGGGCACGGCGGAGGCGCAGAGGAACCGCCAGCGCCGGCCATCGGTCGTCGTAGCCCCCTGGACCTGACTCTAGTATGCGGCGGCGGCGGCGGGCGGCACTTAGACGTCGGTGGTGCCGGTGTCGAGGATGCAGTTCGCGGCGGAGGCGTTGCCCGCGGCCGCCGCGCCGAAGCCGCTGACCCGCAGGTTCCACAGGCCGCCCGACACGTCGGCGGCGGTGTACAGCGGCGGGCGCGCCCTTCTCGTGGCTCGCCTCCTGGAAGCCGAAGGCGTACGTGCTCGCCGCGTTGCTGCTTCCGGGCGCCAGATTCACGCCGAACACGGGCTGCCTGAGCAGCGGCGCGATGTTGCTCAGCCAGGTGGGGGCGCCTTGACAGCGCCGAACTGCGTCGGGTTCGGCCCGAGCCCCAGGATCCCGTCGTACTTGTCGCGACGCTGAACGCCTGGTTCTTCACCGTCAGGCCGGCGACCGTGACCGTGCCGTTGGTGACGTTCCCGGAGACGGCTGCGCCAACACTACCATATGTGAGGGTGAATGCCGGTCCAGTCGCGGCTGGGCTTCTTTTAATCCACCTGGTAGCTTGATCAGTACGGGCCTGTACTTGTTACTACCTACCAGTCTCCTAGCGCGCCCGAACTTACAGTCCAGTGGAGCCAGTATCGTACAGGACTGAGTATGTTTTTCCATCGACTTGAATGGGGCCAAAGTATTCCCCCAAGGAAGGGGCCTGCTGTAGCGGATCCTGTGAGAGTCCCGGTGGCACGCTTCACAATAGCATCAGGCTTAGGGGCTCCCGCATCAACAACAGGTGCAACTAGCGCAATATGTGAGAGTGATGCTAAAGCAGCAAAATTTAAGGTCGAGAAGATCATTCTGAAAGTTGCCGAGATTTGATAGCACTGGAGAATAGATAAGCAGGCAAATGTGAGGACCGATTGCTGTTGGATCTGGGAAATAAAAGAGGTACTCTGGCTGGTATTCTAAGTATTCCTCGTGTATCTGGGCTCTGAGTGTCCCCTTTATGCATTCTGTTGTAGCTTTCGCCTCCGACGCATCTTCAAGCCCAGGCCGTTGGCCTGGTCAAAGGAGACCTGGGTATCTAGCCCATTCCAACTATACTATACATTCACCATGGTATCAAGGAATGAGATTGACCGGGAGGTAGGAATCAACGCCACATGAACTTAAATATAGGTTGGCAATCGTGCTGCTAGCCTGAAGCCTCAAATATACCAATGCGATGCTTGAATTTCCATCAGCCAGCTTCATCTCATTGCCACTTTAAAACCAAGCCCAGCTGGGTAGCGAATCGGAAATCGTACCTTTCTCAAAAGCCATCCTCTCTGAGCTGGTTCGCGATGATGTGATCAAAACGTCAAGTGACCTTAACTAAGTCAATGAAACTCAATTGCAACAAGGACTAATAGGGTCAATCAGTAGAAAGTGAACTAAGCTACACCGCAATAGATTACCGAGAGCTTATTACACGCGATGGAATCAGTTAAGCCTCTCATCCAGCTACCACTAACGGCCAGTTTGTACTCGCGTAGTTGCAGATAGACTAAGGGCGGATCAATCTGAGATTCCACCGTACCCACGCCCTGAAGCCGTGTGTCTCACACTAAAGCCTTAAATTGCTTTGGTTCTAGATGCACTCCATGTGCCACATTTGATCGAGACTCACATGGACAAGCCCTATCTACAGAATTGGGGATATGTGAAAAATAGGGATAGCTAGATGGAGTGACCGTGGAGGGAAGTTGAACCATCATACGAGCCATTTAGGTACATGATCTGATGTCAAAGTTGATGCGAGAAGTAATGTGAAGGCTACAACCCCAGGATAGACTTGGATAATGTTTCTATGAGCGTGGTTTATGCGAGAAGCCGTTATATAGTATTTGCATCCTTTCTGAGACGGCTGTGAGACTAGACGAAAGAATTATGCACTGGCTGTACATGGCTGATTTGATAGAACTAGAGCGGCCGATTGCATTATGGGCTTGATAAAACTAGAAGTGGCTGGATACATTTTGGGCTTGAGAGAACTAGCTGTTGACTAAAAGCCTCAGCCAGTCAGGTTAGATCACTCGTGGCTTGGATCGGGAAGGCCGCAAGGAGTAGGAAGGTTGTAGCGTAGGTACGGAGACCAACTCTTGAGTCGAGCCGCGGATGACACGAGCAAGAAAACTAGGATCAGACAAATCAACCTTACATACCTAGGACTTAAGGTACTTACAACCAGCAGCTCCTCGCACTTCATCACCAAAGTTTTACCTCGGATACCCCTTGTGAGGCGCCTAAGGATGGCGCTTCGATGAATCAGAGAATATAACAGATTGTAAGCCGAGGTACAGGTATACATAACATAAGAGTACTTATAGATAGACGCTGGGTCCAAAGTGGGTTTCATTGTATCTGGGTTTAATATTATAAAACAATGAATCTGCATTAATGGGAAGTTACGAACATGTGCTCCTGCTTGAAATAACAGATGATGGGTTGAAGCTGTGTAGGATCAACACATGTTATTATATACGACTTTGGCACACGGAAATAAAATTTTGAGTAGCTTGATTGGATCAGTTAAATCTCCAAGTAACCCTCTCTCTTAGTTCAAGTATTGGTACCTTGTACTCATGAGACCCTTCGTATCGAGGTATTGTACATGTCGAGTGTTTACTATAAGCTGTGTAACCGTTGATCTTTCTCTTCAGCTCTATATTGGTATGAGCGCTATAGTACCGTGACTTCTGATTAGAAACCGGTATACATGCGATAATGGGGCAATCAATACCTTTTAGCTTGTATTTCAAAATAAATTTGGTAGTATGAAATCGACAAGTAATACTTAGATCGTCAGGCGGGGTTAAGTCACAGATCACTCGAAAGCATTGTGAATCATGACATGGGCTGATTCTGGCAACTACTTGACAGCAAGAAGCGCCGCATCATCCCAAATCAAGACGACAACTAATGGACGTGGAAATAATTATTCGACAGTCTAGAATCAAAATCAAGGCTGTTTACTGTCAGGCCGGTACATAAGTACACAGGCGCCTCTGTTCTAATCACCACCCTCTGAATCACCCAGGTGACCAGTTCGCACACATCACCCGCAACTCCTTTCCAGCTTTTTCCATTTAAACCTCCCTCCCATCAACTTTTCTACCTGCAACTCTTCCACCTCCAACTCATCGGCCTCTCAACTTTCAACTTCAACAATCGGGTTTCCATCATCAACCCCAACTCATCAACAACCCACACCAAGTAAGTTCAGGATGAAGATTCATCCAAGAGATCCCTTCTCGTCGTCTATCACAGGTCCCAACATCTTGCCTTCTACGATAGAGGCACCATGTTTCGTCGCCATCAATTCAACAGGCGCAATGAAATCCGGCCTCTTCCGATCTCGCTGCTACCTACTCATTCCTACACTGCAATGCATTACCTGCAATACTAACCAAGTCACTAAAGCAATATCGAACTGGTTATTGGGGGAACGGGCGGGATGAAAAAAAAAAAGTGAGTCCACTCTCTTCTCTTCTCACTCCCTCTTCACTCCAAGCACTCTTCGTAGAGCAAATACCGCTTTTGTTTACTGGCACTTCACTTTGATTTCAGCAACCCCAGGTGGCACGTCCTTCGCACCTTCCCGGGGAAAGCTCAAACCAAGCAATCTGCATTTTCACCCCACACTGCCTTTCCTTCATGGCCATTTATCGCATCATCAACCTCCAACTGTATTGTTTACATACCTCTACTCTTGCTTTTTTACCACTTCCATTCAAGAAGACTCCGACATCTAACAACAACGATAATAGTTATTTGGCATGGATGACTTGGCATGGACGATTGGCATGGACAACTCGTATCGACGACTGGTACCGACGATTGGCATGGAGGACTGGCATCGACATATCCGGCTATCACCGAGTATCCTTCGGGCGCGACGGCACACCGATTAAATCTCGACGACACACCGATTATACCTCGACGACAGTCCGAATTTTATTTGACCGATCACGATGTTATCCGAAAGCTACCCGATACTCGCGTTCCGACGACTACCACGATCTCCGTCTCCATCCATACTTCGAACTCCGAGTTTATCGTCAACCATGGAGGCGGACTCATCCGGCGACTGATTTCATTTATTTTTCTGTTTTTTTTCTGTTTTTTGCTTTTCCTCACTCTGTCAATCCGTACTCAACCACCACAAAGAGTGTTACGCATATACCTGAGGGCCGTCTCGGAGCAATCCGGGATTCTACGGTCCCTGGACCTCGTCGTTCGTTCGTTCGTTCGTTCGTTCGTTCGATTCGATTCGATTCGCGCGGACGGGACGAACGAGCGGCGGGAGGTTAAGCTCAAGTGTTCCCTTGTTTGCCCAGATTCCAGCGCGCTGTTTCGGTTTCCAATGGCGACGCGAGAGACTAAGGTGCGGTAAAACCCGTCTGCATCCTGGCCCTTCGGGAAGTTATCCACGGGCATGATGTGGCGAACCGATTCCTCGAGGCCAGTGCCTCCCGGAAAAAAAAAACGCTTCCCACCTCTAATAGCGATGGCGCGCCCACCAGGCGCCGCCTCCTGTCTACACATCGCTCGGCCAGTGCGGACGGCCGCCTTTGAACGTTACGAGTCGTACAGTAAGGAGTGGGTGGCCCCAAATCAAGCAAATGACCGACGCGTCGCATGCCCGTTTTTTTTTTGCTATCCGACGTGGGCCTGTCGAACGTTCCCGGGGCGAACTGAGATTGTCCATAAGGTTGCAAGGCGGGAGGGGGTTGACATGCTTCTACCTGGCATTTGGCGTGCCGGACACTTTACGCCTTTAGAATCCCTCTCCACAGATGCGGGCATCCGGGTCTGCGGTGGGCCTCCAGCGATTGGGATTTCGCTGGTCCAATACTTTCAATGGTATTGGGGGCTTTATGCTAGGCCCATGATGCCGTGGTGGCCGGTTGACAGAGTGATTGATTTCTTCCGTTTTGCGCTTGCTTGTTGAGTTTATTTGCATTTCCATGTCTGTTCATCCCCAGCCTTATTGTTTCCGTGTTTCCGACTTTTCTTCTGATTTCCTGCTCTTGCTTCTCTTCTCGTTTCTCTATGACTGATTGTCTTTCTTTCTTTTTTCTTTTTTTTTTGCCCACCTCCTTTTTGGTTGCTTACATTTCAACGTTTTGTCCATTTTATCACTGCATCTCTGACGTCCTTCCCACTACTCTCCCTCTTTTCCAATTGTCTCTGGCCGAAGTTTATCTTGATTTTCTTTCCTTCTGTTTTGCTTATCTTCTTTGGAATATGTTTTTCACCTGCCTTGTTTCTGTTTCCGAAGCCGTGTTGACTACCTTCAAACTCTTTCCTCGTTACGTTTTTGGTTTCTGATTTCTTCTCCACTCACGTCCCTCGCCCATGTCCTTGTGTTTTTGTCTTGCTGTTTTTGCCTCCCTCCCCTTTCTTATGTCTTTCTTTTGTTTTTCTTATGTTTCCCCTCATTACATTCTCTCGCTTTCTAGGGGTGTGAAGAAGGAATTGGTACTGACATCATTTGAGTTAAACTCTTGCAAGGTTGCATACCTGCGAGTGGATGTCATGGCTAGGCAATGGCCTAGCAATTACCACCGCGCCCACCACCCCTGACGCTATAAGCCACGTACATGATTATCATCCCAGCACCTAATTACTACGATGATGTACATGGTATATCGAGGCGAATGTTGCCGCGATTAGCAATCTCAACAAGTGGAAGCAAGGGCTGCAAGCGCTGGCGAGGGCGACACAAGGATTAACCATACTGGACGCTCTTACGTAGTACCCACCACCACCTTATTACTATGCAGGTACCTAGGTAGGTTCAAAAGGGTGTATTAGATATTTATGAAACGAAGTTACCAATTACCTTCATGCTACTCTTAGTCTTCAATTTAGTCCAAAGTACTACTAGCAAATTCCCTTAAGAATGATCCCCGTATGTACCTCACTCTAATAATACGCCTCGCTGGATCTGAACCATCTTCTCTCTGGAGCTTTCCTAGACGGTATCAACCAATCTTGCATCTCTGTGTCCTTGTGCATGCGTCGAAAATGGTCGCGGATCTGATCTTTACGTGTGTTGGACGTCTCACAATTCGGGCATTGCACCATCTTGCCCCCTGGGGTATGCTCCTTTTCTGTATGCCAGCGTAGACCGGAGTTTGAGGCGAAATCCTTATTACAGCTGCCCTCATTGCAACGGAAGCGCCGTGCACTGCTGAAGTTAGCTAAAGAATAAATGCTATACGACTAGGCCATTGTCCTACCGTTTTGCGTCCCTCGGTATGATCTCATTTTGGAGTTCATGGTTTTTTTTTTTTTTTNTTTTTTTTTTTTTTTTTTTTTTTTTTTTTTTTTTTTTTTTGCTTGGCGATACTTTGGGGGATTCTGTTGGTAGCATGGTGTCGATCCAACGCATAAAGTCGATGAAATCATCCCCGAAGTGTGTCGGCAGAACAGTCTGGATACTGGATTAGCTTATGCTAAAATTGAATATAGACAACCTACTCTGGCGAAGTTGAGCAAGAAAGCCTTAGCTTGTTCCGCAGTAGTTAAAACGCCCCATGCAGCGACAGTACCGATGACCAGGTGGCAGGCACGGATGTAAATGCTCTTTTTTGAGCTGTAATCCTTCAATATATCTGCGAGATCACTTGGACCTAGGTCCTTCGTTGAATGGCCTTCAACATTGATTGTGCCATCCTTGGCACTGCCAACCGTTGCACCATAGCCTGAAAGACTGTACAAGAACTCACCAGAGTCCTTGACGAAGATAATAATGGTGACAATAACCATAGTATTCTTCATATATATCAATTTCGCATCATCTGATGTACCAGTCGTTGAGTTGTCCATGTCTGGGAGTGTATAATTGCCATCAAACGCCTTAGGTTGTCCAGTGTCGAATCGCGGTACGGAAGCACACAGGTCATCTGGGTTCACGCACGCAGGATCAACTTGGGGCAATTCGCTAATGGCTGTTGGATTCAAGCTGGAAAATTCGAATTCGTCGTGAAGATAGTCCACAAGACTGAAGGCAGCATCTCCTCCACCGAAATAAGAATCATCTTCAGCTCCGCCAAGCCAGCCGAGAAAAGGGTTACATACTTGGCCGTCGCTTACAGGATTAGAAGAATCTTGATTCCTCTCCTGCTGGGGTTGTTGGGTCGTATTTCCAGAGGGATGGTCAAGATCAAAGCCTGCTGGCGGAGCTCTCTCCGAAGTTGCCGCAACACTGGTGCCGATAAATGCGACTGTATCACGGAAAGAGACACCTTGGGAATTTCCGCTCGGAATTAGAAACCGGTTTTTGGCCTTAAGCTACATTGCTTGTGTAATATACTTAAAAGCTTTCTTTTTTATAAAATGATAGAAAAAATTTGTTTAAATTTTTAAAATTTTATTATAAGTAATTTTATTTTATTTATATTATATTATATAATATTATAATAAAAATAAAAATATTTAATATTATTTTATAATTATAATAATTAAATAAATATATAAAAAA
>JWIU01000044.1:66300-109218 GCA_000966885.1 Xylaria sp. JS573 | reverse complement strand
ACCTCCTCCATATATAGCCACAGGGTGTGGGTCGTAAGTACCAGCTACCTGAATTCCAACAATATTGTTACGCACCGTTTGTTTTGCTGACTGCCCAGTCATCCAGGTTACCCTTATTCGTATCCAGGATATTTCTGGCACGTGCTTTTCTTGTCCTTAGGATTATGGCACTTGATCAAATCTTTGATATATTCCTTGTGTCTTCCAGAAAGGCCCTCGAGATTCTTTTCGGCCCAAGCTCCGTTGAGGCCCATCTCGTGAACGAGATTTGTGACTAAAGTCCTGGCATCATGATTGCCAGGACCCGAAGCCAGTCCGGCAAGTCCCCGGATAAGCGCTGATAGACGAGGTACCGGCAATAACCTTACGATATCCTTATCATAGGTAAGCGCCCGACTCGATGCGAAACTGTAGGATGGGAAGGTGACGAGGCAATTTGGGATATCATTAAGGCCGTATTTAGTACTAGGGACGAGCATGACAACCACAAGATTATGTGACATTGCCTGTATACACCTTTGTCCCGAGCTATTCAGTGTTGCGTGCTCCTCGGCAGTGTGACTTTTGCATGGCTCGAATTCTATGTCGCTTTGACCGGCTTTCTGGGTCTCTAAAACGTTGGCTGCCTCCTCAATCTGTTCGTCTGGGACGCACAACTCTACGAGCTTGGCTTGGTCAGCAGTGAAGAAGCTGTCGAGCGACACTGAAGACTCGCCTTGTCGTTTTGAGCCCACCCAGGAGCTTGGGTAGAGTTGTAGTAGCTCTCGAGTACCCATCCAGCAACGCATGCCAGGATCCTCCGGTCTCTCAATGCATCGGCGGCGGCTACAAGAACGGCCCACTTACCCATTGCGAAGTCGTTGTTGCGTAGCTTGTAGATGCTAAGAGAAGTTGAAGGCTGCCAAAAACAGTGCTGTCGTGTATGAACTGAAGCAACAGAGATGAGGCGAGGGGCTGGAAGGACTCGGAACCTAACCTGACTTATATAGCCCTGGTGAGGCAAGGTCCAACGCCGCACGTCCGTTGTACTTGAGAGAGTGTGGCGAGGGATTTGGTTACATGTTGCAAACCCGGTTCATTAAAGCGCCCTACTCTCTCTATTGCTGGTTTGGCTTGCATAACCATCTCCTACCTAAGGAGCCCGGCGTCCACAGCGCACGGACGAGTGAATCGTCAAGTCGTGATGCAACACTTTCCGCGGGCCTGATTCCCCCGCGCCTTGCACATGGCAATCTACTACCCTTACCCGGCGCGTTACCTTTTGGTACGGGAGATAGTAATCCTGGGGCGTATAGCAAACGGCCTAGGTAGTGAACTTGCTGGGCTACTGGTAGTACTAGACTATCATATGCCCACGGGACCCGGGACAAGCGAGCGGACCATCCCAGCCTGCGATGACTCATTCTAACAAATAAGTCGAGCTATGTAGTTGGCTGGTTGCGCATAACCGAACATCGCGGAAGGCTGGCAACAAGCCGAAGCAAGCAACCAAGACAAAGCCAGTCGCGAACCAACACGGACAAACGCCAAGTACTGAGCCACGACCATTTCGCCCGGGTAGCTATCACTAACCCCCGCGACGAAAGGAGACAACAAGAAGCAAACTGATCCCTAATCCAACCCCTCGGCGCAATCGAACTCAACTCAGCGGCTGGAGATACCTAGCTCTTTATACGCTGCCACTGAAGGGCGGTTTAGGGTTTACTTAGAAGATCGACCCGCAAGATATGTGCGGGTGGTCTTATTTCATGTATGGTTTAGACTTCGTAAATTGTATAATTGCCGCGAAGGCTATCTTCACATGGCCGTCAAGTAACACAGGTATAGTGCGAGGATTCGCGAGAGGAGGCCGTTCTCCTGCTTGTCGACACGAACTCCTGGTCCACGGTACGGGCCTACGTCTGTCAACCTCCTACACACGACAAGCCCACTATATTACGGTATACGAGGCTCTACACTCTTAACGTTGTATGTTACGCTCACCCCGTAACCCGGTCCTCATCACCTCCGTCACATGTTTGACGCCAGGGGGCTGCCAGGGATAAACACCTAATAGCTCCTTTGTCCCAATCGATGACTAACGAACCAATCCCGCCCATCTGGATGGTCAGTTGGGTTCTTCACGTCAACCCGGCAGTAGAAGGGCCTGGACCCTGTCCTTTACCTGCCGAGATATGTTGCTTGCCGATAATCCTTGCCATTGTGGCGTCGGTTTTGCTTCCCGAGCCTTGACCATTACATTATAATACTAGGTAGGTACACGCGCCGGTTCCCCGGTGAGTCATGTCCGCGTCCCGATTAACGCGGAGCTGTTCCGGTTTGTCAGAGCTAGATATCATAATATGAGCTAAGCATGCTACATGAGCTTATGTATATATATATATATATATACCTGTCACGGCGTTGCGACGCCGTGGGTATATGGTCCAGTATAGGATATTCAGGCGCTGACCTGAATATTCTGGCACCCTTTTGGACGAGCTCCCAAAGGGGCGACCCCTAGGGGTGGTTGGTGCAGTGGTTAATACTGGGCTGCTGGGCACGCCGTCACAATACCTGGATGATCATTTGCCGATGGTCCTTCTCAGTTACCTAGATCGCAGTGAAAGTCCCTGCCCACCTACCTACCTAGTCACCTATCTACCTATACTTTCTTCTATTTCGATCTATTTAAATGAAAGATATAATTGAGTCACCGAAATACCGCATGACTCCTTCCTCTGTATAGCTTTGCCTTTATGAATAGGTAGGGCAGGACATAGGGGATATGCAAGTGGTATCGGCCTTCCTCCTCCAGAAATGAATCGTCCCTCAAGCACTCATACGCTCCACCATATATCCAGTGAACAATTTCGTTTCCTCACCCCCCCTCTTATTCGGAACCCCTTCAGATCGAACATCCCAATACAAACTATAATACACCGCCTACGTATCGCGGATACAGGTTGTTATTACTGTGACAAGCAATAGCAGTTTTTTTTTTTTTCTTTTCCCTTTTTATTCCCCCCTGCAACAATACCCACGTCCACTCATAAGTCATGTCGAGTCCCCAGCCATAACTCTCAACTCTCACTCTGCCCCTCACTCACCGCACACATGAACACATAGACGCATGAATGAAATTCGTTTGTTCATATTTCCGATTCGGTCGTGATGCTCGCATCTCATAGGTTACACGTTTGTTTCTTCCTTTGCTTGCCTTGCTTCCTTGCTTGCTCGTCCCCGATCCCGAGTCTCAACCCTATATGCTCTCTTCCCCATCCCGCCTGTCGACAGATCTCTGGACAGTCACTCATCTCTCTCTCGGGCTCCATCCCTCGCAAGGGCGAGTCTTCCCCTCTTTCGTACAAGTTCCATTCCTACTTACATCACATCACATAACCCACCCGTCGAAACCCCCTGGATCAGATCAGATCAGCTCAGAGCTTCATCCCCTTCCCCCTCCTCCCCCGCGGAACCGACTCCCCCTCCTCCGAACTTCACAAGCCCGAGAACTTCTTGAAGGCCCCGATGAGGCTCCCCGTGCTGGCGTCGTGGCCCTTCCCGTCGCCCGGGCCGTCGAGCTCCTGCAGGATCTTCTTGGCCAGGACCTTGCCGAGCTCGACGCCCCACTGGTCGAACGAGTTGATGTCCCAGAGGGCGCCCTCGGTGAAGGTCAGGTGCTCGTAGTAGACGATCAGCGCGCCGAGCTCGGCGGGGCCGATGTGGCCCCCCACCAGCACGCTCGTCGTCGGCCGGTTGCCCAGGAACACCTTGTGCGGGACGAGCTCGTCGGGCGTCCCCTCCGCCTTGACCTGCTCCGCCGTCTTGCCGATCATCAGCGCCTCGGCCTGCGCCAGGTAGTTGGACGCCAGCATCTTCTGGTGCAGGTTGCCCGAGATGGGGTTGTGCGACTTGGCCGCCAGGATGAAGTCGGTCGGGATCAGCTTGGTGCCCTGGTGCACGAGCTGGAAGAAGGAGTGCTGCGCGTTGGTGCACGGCTCGCCGAACAGGATCGGCCCCGTCGTGTACTTGGCCGGCGACCCGTCCGACGTGACGCTCTTGCCGTTCGACTCCATGGACAGCTGCTGAAGGTAGGCCGGGAAGCGGTGTAGGTACTGGTCGAACCTTCACCCCGTGTTAGCAAGCTCCTAGAGACATGCTATGCTTTTTTTTTTCTTTTTGAGGACACTTACGGAGCAACCAGGTGCGTCTGCGCGGCGAAGAAGTCGCTGTACCAGACGCTCAGGAGGCCGCCGAGGACGGGGATGTTGTCCTTGAGGGGCGTCTCGCGGAAGTGCTTGTCCATCTCGTGGGCGCCGGCGAGGAACTTGTGGAAGTTGTCGTAGCCGATGTACAGGGCGACGCTGAGGCCGATGGCGCTCCAGACCGAGTAGCGGCCGCCGACCCAGCTCTCGAAGCCGAACATGTTCCTGCTGTCGATGCCGAACTTGGTCACCTCGGGCTCGTTGGTGGACAGGGCGACGAAGTGTTTGGCGATCTCGCCCTTGCCGCCCGTCTTCTCGAGGAACCACGACTTGGCCGTGTTGGCGTTGGTGGTGGTCTCGGCGGTCGTGAAGGTCTTGGAGGCGACGAGGAAGAGCGTGGTCTCCGGGTCCGAGTTGGCGAGGGCCTCGGCCATGTGGGTGCCGTCGATGTTGGACACGAAGTGTAGCGTCATGTCCTTAGCGCCGTAGTGCTTCAGCGCCTCCGTAACCATCACCGGGCCCCTTTTGTAGGTTAGAAACTAGGTACATAGCTATATACTCCCGAGAACCAGGAAAAATTGCCGCAGAGGTTACATGAAAAAAGGAGTAGCGCAGCACTTACAGATCCGAACCACCGATTCCGACGTTCACGATGGTGGTCAGCTTCTTGCCGGTGAAGCCCTTCCACTCGCCGCTCCGGACCTGCTCGGAGAAGTCCTTCATGTGGTTGAGGACGTCGTTGACGCCGCCCTTGTTGTTCATGACGTCCTGGCCGTCGACCTTCATGTCCCAGCCGCCGACGTTGCGCAGGGCGGCGTGGTAGACGGCGCGGCCCTCGGTGAAGTTGATCTTGTCGCCGGCGAACATGGCGTCGCGCTTCTTCTCGAGGCCGGCCTCCTCGGCGAGCTTCACCAGGAGGGCGACGGTCTCCTCGGTGATGAGGTTCTTGCTGAAGTCGAAGAGGATGTCGGTGCCCGAGGGCGCGTTGTGGAAGGTCTTGCTGAACTTGTCGAAGCGGGCCGGGTCCGAGGCGAAGGCCTCCTTCAGCACGAAGGTCTTGCCGACGGACTTGTAGTGCTCCTCGAGGGAGGCCCAGGTGGGGAGGGAGACGGCCTGAGGCATGGCGGCGACTTTGCGGGTTGTTACTGCTTCGAGACGTTAGAGAGAGTAGACTATAGGCCTAGAATAGTACTGCATCTAGCAGCCTGACAACAAGCTACCTAATAGGTAGGAGATGTTCGGGGTGTCGGGAAGGAGAAGAGGGAGTTGAGCTATATAGTGGCATGCGCGGACAAAGACAAAGCAGCCGGAAAGACGGGAAGAAGGAGGTAAATAGGGGGAGAGAGAGAGAGAGAGAGAGAGAGATGTCAACCGATCAAAGTTTGCCGGACGTAACGGCATGGCGGCATCGTCGGATGGCGGGGTATAAGCAGGGCTACATAACGTCGCAACGATGTTTCACTTACTCGAGGGAAGCTATGCAGAAGCTCTCAAAAGGGCCAAGGCTCTGTCACAACCTAGATGCCGAAGCAGTGAAGTTGGAATGGAATCTGTCGTCTCGTAGGTATAGGTATAGGTATATAAAGAGCGCGAGGGTTTGAAAAAGTAGAAAAAAAGGTGAGGTTCAGATGGACGAGTGCGCGACATTTGCGACTGGACGGGATCAAGTAGGTAGAAGCTACATGTACCTACTACCTACTACCTACTACCAATAGCTGCTGCTTCTCGCAAGTCATGATACATAGGTAGGTTGCCCCCCCCCCCTCGGACCAGCTACCCCGCGCTAGTGACGTGATGTGTGAACGATTCGTCGCTAGCTTGTTACCTCACAAACACGCGCCCGCGCCATTTTCAGAGGGGCTACATAGGTAAGTTAGGTATTAGGTATGTACCAGGAACAAGTAGTCAACAAGTCACTATTTTTTTTTAATTTTTTTTTGTATGAAACTGACCATAATGGTGAGAGTTTTGGACATTTCTGTTCTCTTTTCCATTTTGCCTTTTTTTCCTTCTCTCTTTGACTGCTGAAATTGAGATGGTAGCACCGATGTGAATGCACATGCCATGATGGGACGATGGGCTATACCTACCTACCTAACCTACCTGTACCCCTATATCTGCCTTCTAGCGTTAGGTATCTACGCTTCAAGGCAAGACTAGACTGGACACAGGGAACCAGACTACAGTGAAAATAAAGGAGAGAAAACATCTATATAATACAGAGCAATCCATTTTCACAAATCATAGCTGGCACAACAATAAACGTAGATAACGTTTACGCAATATAGAGAACCGACCTCTCCAGCCATTGGTTGGGTGCCAAGTATTGATGCAAGTGTCATTCTGATGGACTAGTCAGGTTAACGAGGCAATTGTAAAAGCGATCTTGATTGTCCTGACCTCTGCCTGTCTGCCTGTCTGCCTGTTTGCCTGTCTGCCTGCTCTCTTCTATCTACAGAAGCTCTCTGCCTGTGTGGTCTGTCTGTGTCTGTCTGTCTGTCTGTGCTGTGTGTATCTCCTTTTTTTTTTCTGAGAACCCCTCCCTCCCCTCACTCGGCCACGGCGACTCGAAAAGATTCGTCGACAACAATCCATGCCGGACTCCGTATGAAAAGTGCTTCCCCGTTTCTTCTAGGCATAAAAAAAAAAAGAACCCCTATACGTGTGCGTATGCATGCACGCACGCACGCACGCACACACACACAATGCATCATTTGAGTCTTCCCCAGTGACCGCCTTTCATCCACTTTCCGAGGCCGTACCAACTGTCAAGTACGGAACCTTGATCTCTTCCCAGAGCCTATGCATCTGTCCTCTGGGCATCACGTATTGTGGGCGCCGTCCAAAAGTCATAATGACCTGATGTAGTAATCAGCCCAGGTATGGCCACCAGCGACCATCATCCGAGTCCGGCACCCCGTCCAATCTCCGTCCCCGTCACGCTTATCGCCGATCTTGGATACTACCAACAAATGACGGGTCTTTAACACTACCGCCAGCATCACCAAGGCCAGCGATTGGTCGGTTGTAGCTGAACCCTGCAAATTGGTTCTGCATCGTCTCTGACAGCATCGGTCCCTCAACATATGAGTCTTGCGGAGCCTCCGATGTAAACTCGGGGTCGAAGTTGGCCGTATCAAGGGCATCGGCCTAAACAATCACATGTTAGCAAACAACAAAGAAAACAAAACTCGCATCTGAAGAATGTGAAAAGTAAACTTACCACACTGGGCTTGAAGGTCGGCTCATATTTGCGTTGGAGCAGCTTGCGCCAGTCGATCAGATGGAAGAACGGATGGGCTTTGATCTCGGCACTACCTGAGGCACCTAATCGTTCTTCGGGGTTGCGGTTCAGCAGCTTCGACAGCAGGTCCTTGGCTGCGGGGGGTACGACGTCCGCGCCGGGGAAGTGCAACGGCTCCGACAGGATCTTGCGGTACATCTCGTTCGTGTTCTCGTCGTAGAAAGGCGGAAGACCCGTAAGCATTTCGTAGAGAAGAACACCCAGGGTCCACCAGTCCACCGTCTTGTTGTATCCTCTGCCCATGAGCAGCTCCGGCGCCAGATACTCGGGCGTGCCACAGAACGTGTTGGTCCGGTCCTCATCCTTCATGTCGAGCTTGCAAAGACCGAAATCGCAGAGCGCAATGTGGCCCTGGTAATCCAACAAGATGTTCTCGGGCTTGAGATCCCGGTAAATGACGTTGAATCCATGGAGACACTCGAGCGCGCAGAGAAGTTCGGCCGTGTAGAAGCGGGCCCGGTTCACATCGAATCGTTGCTCCTTCTGAAGGTGGTGGAACAGCTCTCCGCCGTTGACGAAGGCCAAAACGAAGTACAGCTTCTCGGGGGATTGAAACGTGAATTTGAGTGGCACGATGAAAGGATTGTTAATCTGTGCGAGCACTGATCTCTCGGCGAGGGTGTGGGCGACTTCAGACCTCGAAATGATATGAGCCTTGCGGATCGTCTTGAGCGCGTAGATCCGGCTGGTATCTTTCTTGCGGACCTGCATAACCTTGCCGAAGCTTCCCTTTCCGACCACCTTGAGCAGCTCGAAGTCCTCGATCTTGAGCTTGCCCGCACGATTCTCCACATATTCCACACCGATCTTCAGCTTACCGTTGCCGTACTGCACATCAACCCAGTCCACGCCGGTGTGTCCGAGCTCGCGCTCCTTGCTCGAGAACTCGGCGGCAGCCTTCTCACGGTCTTTCTTGCTAGCCTTCGGGTCCTCTACGAAGGTGTGTTTCTCCTCGAACCGGGGGTTAATTCTTACGACACCGAGGAATATGTCTTGGCTTCGTCCCGACCCGGGCGGGGCGTTCGGATTGCGCATGTAAAGGTGTACGTTCAGCTCCGTCACCCGAGACACATCGAACTTGTACTGGGTGTTGTCACCGGCCCATAACGGATTCTCCGGGTTGCCCGAGACCGAGTTCACAAAAACCTGCACCTTATCGAAATCCAGGAGGGCGTACGGCAGATATTTGCTAGAAATCCGACCGTGGTTGGAGGGTATGTTGGAGAAGCCACCTGCTGATGTCGATGGCCTATTCGAGCCGTTGGTATACGATCCCGCCGTCATTCGTTGGGAGGAGCCGGGCCGTACGGAGCCGGAGGCACTGTGGAGGGTATGGCCTGTTGACAGAGAGCCCTGGGAATGTTGGAAAGCAGTGCGGTGTTGTTCGGGGAGGGCGAAGTTCTGGCCTTCGTGGAGCGTAACCACGAGAATACCAGGCTTCGGCGGCTTCACCACAGGTTCCTGCACCATGGCTTCCGAAGCAGCTGGGAGGATATGAGAACGGGTACAAGGGCAGGCAGGGTAGGTGGCTACAAACCGATCGCATTGTCGTTAGGGGTAGGCGTGGAAGATGTGGGCATCTGGCCCTTCTCATCCTTCTCTGTAATCGTAGACGTCGAGGGGTTTCGGGAGAAGGTATTGGTGAGAGGACCCAAGTGGGTGTCTTTTAACTCTGGTGATGTGACCCGTTAGTGACGGCGATGTGACCAAACAGTGAAATCGACACCTAGCATGAAGAGAATTGCTGCGACAAATAGGGAAGATTGGCAGCAGTGGAACGGGGACGGGTTTAGCACAGGTGTTCACTACCAACTTACTCTTGGTGAGCTTCCACGACATATTCAATATGTCTTCCCTATCAAAGGCGGTCAAATAGCTGGTATTGAGACGATCGGGCGGCCGTAGGAACAAGGTCGGTCAGCCGTCCGCAGAAGCTGCTCGCGATGCAGCCGAGTAGAAAAGGATAAGGTGATGTGGTGGGAGGAGTGGCTCGTCAGTGTCGCTATTGATTCTGGCAGGGGAGGGGAAAAGAGAAAAGGTCGAGAGAATGGTCGTTGCAGAGAAGGGGGCTGAACAGGATGAGGAAGCAGTGAGGCCGATTTTGTGTCTAGGTACGGGTTGGATGATTGGTTAGGAAGGGCTAGGTGATGGGTTGATCATCAAATCAACCCAAGAACGGTGTCTTGTCTGATGAGAGGTTCCAGAGTTGGTCGGTCTGGTAGGTTGTTTCGCTTCACACGTTGCACGGTCGCGGGACTTTCGGGTGCATCTGGCCGCAGCAACGTGATCTTCAGCTGGGCCGTCAGCTATCGGGGATGCTGATACGCCCAAACGCCGCTCTGGTAACTGGAGGTTTACCTACAGATTATAGAGGGACGCCGCCTGAAGGGCTGCCTGTAGCGCTCACTGTCAGCGCTCCTCACAGGCTCACAAACCCCTAAAATGGAAACTAGGCAGGCCTGGCTGTAGCGTGGATACCCGCTGAGAAGAGGCGGGCAGGGCGGGGTAGCAGACACAGGTCGCGGCTGCACTTTTCAGACGGTCACGGCCCAGGTATCTTGGTGTCCCGTCCCACTTCCAGCTCACCTGCTTCCAAGTGACATTACATGTACAAAATATATTTACCTGGTCTTATTAGGTATCAAGTCAGACAATACATGAGAAAATACTGCACTGTTTTTTATTGAGATACATGCAGATACCAGAGGCTCAGGTCGTTATGTCCCGCACCTGTTACTTGGGGCGGGACCATGTGTGACCTACAGTGCACGGAGGTACATATAGCAGGCTTGAAACGCGTTCACACTGTACGTTGCTTTGTTAACAGTTGTTATCTCCAGGTATATATCAGGTAGTATGTACAGATCTGTATGTATCTGTCATTGCCGCAACACTTGTGCCCGGATGTTTACATTCATGAATGTATCGAAGACGTCGGGGTTTGTTCGTTCAAGTGATGCATGCCCATATTCATGAAATACCGATTCCATCTGATCCATCTGAGCCTGAAAGTTTTATACACACGCGTTGTCGCTGAAGATACTGCGCGTAAGGCATAGCACGTTGTGCGGGCTGAGGGATATGATAGGTAGGGGTACAAGTAGCTAAATATAGCGACAAGGCTATGCTGGTAAGGTTGCTTCAGCTAGGGAATTCATTCTGCTTGGGAGTTCAATCTGAGCCGAAGATTTCGTCTATTGCGTCACTACAGCTGCCCTTTGAATCGCTCAGGTGTTTTGTAAGAGATCTCTGTTGTAAGAGGTGCTTGGCAAGCATAAAGCGACTCTGCTTGCTAACTGGAACATGTCCATAATAGCAACCGACAGAGGAGAGGAGTGCCACAATCCCCCAGCAAATATGAAAGGGGTCATCAATCCATGGTCAAACAACATAGTACAGGCCTAACAAGGCAGGAGCCTTGCCCATCGCGTTTTACAAGACGCCAGGGCGCAAAGAAACCGTGCCCGCTGTGGCAAGAAACGGCCCAGAATGCCGTCCAATGTTCCCTTCTACGACCTCAGTGCACTGCTGATGATAGGTACTACATTACCAATATGCTGACTACAAGCCTAGACACCACCAGATTACTTGTCATTGCCAGAAGAGCTAGAGACTGCTGGGCTGCAATGCAATGACCGGTCCCTTGCTAAGCCTTAGGCTAAGCCATCCATCCGTATCTGCATATGTGCATACGCATACAGCGCGGCGTTGCAGACGGGAGTCTAGAAGCGACCGCGCAGTTCCACCCGCTACGGACTAGGTACTGACAGATTAGGGGGTTAGCAAAATGCGAATGCAGCAGGCAAAACGAAGCCTCAAACCTCAGCCAAGGAGTTTGCAAGCCACGCAGCTGCCACGTACCTCAGCCGCTTGAAGTGGCTGAGTCCATACAGATCTGTACAGAATACCTAGTCCCTCGGCCACGATGGTCGGGACCCTTGTTGATCAGTGCACTGCGTCAATTCGTCGATACTACATACAAACTGCTCGGCCTTGAGACATCGCTTCTCCATCGTCAATGAAGGTCCGAGAATGAAGGAGGCCCTCTCTAATGCAACGCGTAGCAGGATGAGACAGGGACAAATATGCAAGAAGCCATGCTCGCGGTCAGAGACCATGCCTACCTACCTACCTATTGTGTTACATATCTAAATCATATGCGTGACTGGATAATACTGAATCCGAGAGGCCCAGAAAAGCCCGTCCAGGCCCGTCCACGATTGCTAGGTATGTTCCATCATGCATTGTGGCTTCCAGGGCTTATATATACATGGCGCAGTTGTGTTCAATAACTCATTTTCGCGCATCCTACCAACTTTACTAGCATGAATCACTAGGGACATAATCTGTAATTGGAGACTAGGTAGGTGGTAGGGGTATGGAGATCTTTTCATTAGTTGACAAAAAGATAAAAGGCGCGGCCAGCTCGGAAACGAACAGACCGTGTTTGAGAGCTAGAACTCCTGTCCAAACCTACACTTAGTTGTCTCCTAATTATACATATATCCATGTGAGTTTCCGCCTCTATGAGCGTACAATTAACTAGCCGCGGACCGCTATACCTCTTGGTACATCATCCTATGGGAATCAGCGAATCGCCTAGTACTTACGTGATGCATCGTCCATATTTTAGTATCAGCTGTTGATTAACTAACTTATACCATAACAGCCTGGTAGGCTTATAGACATACTAGGAAGTCTTTTCATTGCTTACATCATTTTCCTGCTCACTTAATGATGATATAAACATGCCTTTCATGCCTGTCGGCATTATTCTTCACATCATATACACACAACATCCAACAGAAAGATCATATATTTCAATAGGTTGAGAAGCTATTGCATAGTTTATATTTCCCGTATGTCGTCCCATCCAGCCTCGTTTGAATACTCAGCCGCAACTCTCTTTTCCTCAATGCCCCTTACCTTTGGCACTGTTGCGAGTCAACTCTGGGCATAAGCTACCAGAAACTGTTGGTGCAGAGTGCTGCTAAACCATGGTAAAGCAAGAAAGCAAGATAAAAAGGGTTCGTTTGATGCCCGGCGGAGACATGAAGTCCCACCCGCACGCCAGCGGTTACATCGCAATGCATGCCACTCAGCATCTATAACTACCACCCTCCATAAAGCCCCCAAGCCTCAACCAGCTCTTTTGACTTGCTTCTTATTTTCATTTCTCAGCCTTTTAGTTCATAGCTCCCCTAAAACCTTAGTTATTTATCAGGGGCGAAGGACACACGATACGAGACCTTTGTAGCTCATAACAGCCGCAACGACCACCCGACGAGGCTACGAAGGACCGTAGAAGTTTACGGGGGCAGTATCTGTGTGTGTGTAAGTGAGGGAGAGAGGTGCGGGGGTCTAGTAGACGTAAGCGAGTAGGTGAGGCGCGAGTGGTCGCCCCCGCAGCGACATCAGTCGCAACCAATAGTTTACGGAAGTAGTCACACCGAGAAATAGAAACATAACTATTTATGCCCCGGGACCTTCATAAATTCAGACTTAATCACTACGTGACTACCTAGGATTTGATCATCTAGCTTAGCAACTCCTTTAAGCAAAGCTATAAGGAACTGAAGCTATGCAGAGTGGGAGACAATAGTAGTAAGTTCGTAGAAAATAAATACAAGGGAAGACTGCTAAAGCCGGAGGAACCTGAACTTGGTGTGACCCAATCACCCCTTTTATCCCTCATTACCCCTTATCTGTGTGTAGACAGCGCCGCCGTTGTGCAACATCACTGCTATTGGGATTTTGGAGTAGAACGACTAACCTTTCGTCTCCTCGGAAAATTCAGAGGTACATCTCACATGTTCACTGCCAGTATATCTGTTTAACCTGGTTGTAGATGTAGGGGCCGGCAGATCCCGGTGGTGGAGTCGAACTAAGCTACGGCAGTTCCGGCACCGGTGGTGTTCAAAGTGGGTCCGATCGGCCATCTCCGAGTCGGATATCAGTGCGGCCGGCATCCACGATCGAGGTAGCTGTTGGAGAAAATGGCGAAGGCGGAGATGCACACTTGGAATGTGATGATCATATGGTATTTATTTGATTTATTAGAGACCATCGTAACATTCATTCCCACATCATCCTGGAGTGCCTACCATTCTACAAATCTCAATGTCAATCACCAGCATCAACGACCACGAATCCTGAACTTGCACCACTGTGTGTATTCTTGATGACCCTTGAGTGAAGTCTTATGAAAACGGAAGCATATCCTGCAGGGTCTAATGGCTGTTTATGATCTTCACGAGTAACTCAAAGTATCTGTGTGCTTTCCTTGAAGGCATCAAACGTGTTACTAATATGCCCATAAATGATACGTTCAGTCCCCCACCGTCAAAGCCGCTTCAGCTTGTCGGCTTCTAGATTATATGGACGAGAAGGATTCGATCGAAACTTTGGATCCTTGACTTAGGATCGGAGGAAATAGAGGTGTGTTACAGCAAGAGGACCCCAGGATCCTATAGGTCACACTACATCATATCTCCGTCCCTCCGGACCTAAGATCATTCACACACAGACCCCCAAGACACTGTAATGGTCCTCGGTAGTCTCCCATAGGTAGTCCTCGTAGCCTTTACGAGTTACAGGGGTTTTTGTATCGTGTGTTTACGCCCGTGATCATTTGGCTTCGGACCTTTAACTACAATATCCATCTTACGGCACAGGGCTCTCGGCTGACACACACGTAGCTTGACGTATATATTCCTAAATGCGGTATGAATAACGCAGTACCCTTAAGCCACACACCCTCATTGTTGACATGGCTCGACCCGTGGTTCACGATACGGGCCTACGTATGTCCGTCCTACACATGTATACATGAGGCTCTGCCTTCCTCACGTGGTATCTTACACTCAACAAGCAACCTACCCCTCGTAGCCATCGTCCCATGTTGACAATCATGAGGATTCTCCTGTATCCTAGCAATGATCGGCAGGATAGATGACAGGTGGTACGTTGTAGCCGACTATGCATTTACCTCGGGGGCGCGAGGAAACTAGCTATATTTTACTTTACGCACACAGCCTTTAGGCCCGTGTAAGCAGGATATTTATCTTTGTAAGACCAGTGTAGCACAGTATAGTAGATTGCCTGGACGGAACACTGTAGATCTCCTGGCTCTTCATAGGTTAGATACAGCCTGAAGGAGGAAATTAATATTTCGTCATTGGAGGGCAGGGACAATCCGTAGATCCTTAGCATCTATTCCATGGCTCAGCTCCTATTCGAAAGGGATTAGGCGGTGGCGGCGCTCACGGATAGATGTATCTACGAGTTGATACAAATTAGAGTCAGTGAGGTGTTGTACCGATACTATGCGTCTCTTAGAGATACCGAAAGAAGTTGCACGTATATGAACGAGTCACTGTAGACTGCGTTGAACCTATGGTAAGTGCAACTGCAATGAGGCTGTGTCTATCATGTTGTCTCATCCTATTCCAGCTACCAAGGACCAATCCGGGCTGACTACAAAATTGTGTAACTCGTTCAGCGCAGGAATCTAAGTCCTACAAGTAGGTAGTGAGCCGCCATGAATCCATGTGATACTTGAATTGGGTAGCCATAAACGCTTCGTAGTTACTCGCCAGTAATGGTGATTGTATGTAGTAAACTTGCTAATATGCACATAGCATGTCTACAGCCACATAGTCACAGATTATATTTACAGTTATTTCTTGATAAAATCGGGCCATTGAGGTAGTTACCGCCGTGGTTAGCCTGAAATTTGTGTCACTGAGTTGCCCATCCCATGGGGGAATCATTTCCATGCTGACTACACACTACTGTTCTTTAACGTATCTAGCGTATGAGATAGATGATACAGCCTTTGATCTCGCAAAGAAAAGAGAATTTCGAAGGATGAGAGAGAAGGACTTTGAAAATTAAGTCTTGAAATGGACTCAACATACGGCCCCCATCATCAAGACAGAACTATCATAAATAGGGGGCAACCCACTCGCTTTCATGGAAATTCTCAACACAACACAAGCACCTCACAGAAACCCCTGAAACACACGAACCTACCTACACACAAGCGGAAACCTATCCCCTATCACCAGCATGAAGTTCATCAACTTGGCAATTTCTTTCCTCCCGGCCGCCACCATGGGCCTGGTAGTCCACGACCTACGGGACGAGACGGGCCCGAACGCCCTCGAAGCACGCAGCCGCTACCAGCTCGGGGTCAACATCTTCGACCGGGCGCAGTGCGGCGGGCAGGAGGTCGCGACGCGCAACCACGACGAGCACTCGTGCAACTCGGGCACCAGGGCCGACGGCTTCCGCATGCTCTCCGCCCGGGCCAAGGGAGACGGGACCGCCCGGGGCTTCGGCTGCAGGACGGTCTTCCAGGGCACCGACTGCAAGGCGACCCCGGCGTCGGGCGCCAGGGCCTACCGGCTCGATGCCGGCGCCTGCATCAGCTTCGACGGGTCGGCGGGCTGCGTCGTCGTGTCGAGCATCGAAGACAACGGTACCTGTACTCTCAGAAGCGCGAACTGCTAAGAGGTTCCACGGGTCTTTCCGCCAAACGCCGCGGTATATCGAGGTGGCTAGTGTGAGCTATGGTATGAGACAGGGGGATTTCCAACTATCTTTAGGGGGATGATACATTTGCATTGGGTTTATGTCCTTGTTGATTCATGGTCCGAAAGAAATATGAAGGATCTTAGAGATAGCCGAATAAAACAATGGCGTCCAATTTTGACAGGGCGAGACTTACGGGTGAAAGACTCATGTGGCATAGCATGGGCCGACTTCATTTCCAGACCTTGAAAGGTTGAAGTCTTGGCGGTTTTTATACCGCATAGACATCATCTCCCTGCAAACTTGTTCATAAACCTGTTTTCGTGGAGCGGTAATAGAACTTCAGTGCCGTGACAGGTTCACGCATTGTGTAAAGTACTCAGTCTCGAGTAAGCGTAAGACTTGTGTGATTGCGATAGTCTGTAAGTGAATGAGCGAGCATGAAGTTTCCGTCCAAAATCCAGTATCTGCACCATGGCTTGAGGGATGTGCAGAGAGTCTGCGTTGGTTCGATAATCTAGGTCGCATTCTCTCAAGGTAGCTCTGTCAATTAGAGCGCCTGGACTAGCACCAAAGCTACCTCTGATTGAGTAAAGGGGTGGTCGGGTGTCGACTCTCAGGTTAGGGGTCCTGAACTGGTACAGTAGAGAACATCCTACTGCATTGTGTAAATGTGCTGCACATTCTAGATAGCTGAACCTGGGGTTAAATAAACACTCCAAATCTTAGTTTTACCATCACTTCCCCCATGTGATGGGGAAGTGTTGCGAAAACGACGTCGCCATTGCTAGTGAAGCAATAGCGCCTTATATCGCGACAGGAAGCAGCCCAGATGATCTTGTATCGGTAGTCATCGAAAAGATATGATACCCACTGAAAAATGCCTAGGTTCTCTGGACAATAGAACGCCCTCAGCCTCGCTTTTAATGGAGACACATGCTCCGTCTCTCACGGCTGGGGCCACTGCCGGCTGGTTGAACCAGACGAGTTCTAGCTCCGAATTAGAAGAGTCGTTCTGATAAGTATTCGACAACGCATCGTTGAACATCGGTTGCTTGGGCTGAGACTCCCGATTGGGGCTTGAACGGCCTGTTGATGGACCCGGGACATGATTCGCCACTGCTATAGGTGATAAGTCGAAGAAAATAGCTCATAAAGCCGAGGTCATAGTCTCCATTCATCAATCGGTTGAATACGAGCGGAGCGGTGGCATGTTGAACCCGGTGGATTCTGGCGTCCATAAGCTGTGGAGTGTATAGTTATGGTCGATGACATCAACTCGGTTCCAGCTCGTATGTCTGTACCACCAATGACATGGCGTTCAGCGCAGACTGTCTTATACGTTTTCGTGTATATCGTGGAGACATCGCTGTCCTGGGAGACCAGAATAATCTGTGATAAGTTGTATGCAAAAGGCTTATACGGACAGATACCGACTGGGCGTGTAATTATGTCGTGGCAGCCGGTCATCCAGACAATAAAGCTGTTGGTTCTGGGAGGTTTTGTACCTGAATGGTTCTAGCTTGTTGTCGCAGCAAGCCTAAGTGGGTTAAACTCCAAGAACGAAGTGCGGGTTGAAATTGCAACATCATTAGGTGTCTATTCGTAGAGAGATCAAAGGTCGCCTGTAAAGCTTCCAATGGCCGTCTAACCTCTCTGACAGAGGCCTCCCACAAGGCAGGATATCTATCTCGAAGTTGAAGTCGTTTGCAACGTTACGATTTCTGAGGGGCCCCGATGTTGTAATATGAAGTCTGAGAGCTCGTATTATGAACTGCCACAGTCGCTTTGACGTTGGCCCATCACTGACGGTTTTGGTAAACCCCGTGAATCCTCACAAAACGTTGGGAGTTTAAGCTCGCAACTTCGAATTCAGTGCCGGACTTGTTGTCTTCTGTTGAGTCTGTACTTGGGTTTCTGCCCAGAGGAGAATACAAAACCGATAGCTAGGCTCCAACGTGCTGTGCCATAACATGCTGGCATGCATGCAGTGTTTGAGTGTGACCTGACCTGACACATTGCTGTGGGGTGTTCTAGGCAATAGGTTTTTACACGGGAATACGTTTCAAAGATTCCAAGGTCGGTAAAGTCAACCGTCAACGACATGTATGTACGCGCAGTCGGTGATTGGGACCATGAAGTGCGTTTTTGGGTAGCACGTACCACGGCCCCGGCTTGTTTCAGCCAGCACAGCCCAACGCAGCGCATAACAACCGTCAGTCGAGCGGCTAGGTAGTTTAGGGGTAGTAGGCTATTCGCGAATCTCCCCCTTACGTAACTAACCGCGGCCGTCAAGGGTGTTCCCTTCGTCAAACGGCTGTTCTGCAAGTAATTGCCGCCGAGAAGACTGGCTGATCCGAAATAGCCGATGAGACGTTGCAACGGCGCGAGCCAAGTGTGCTTTTCTTCTCGTCTTCTAGACTGCCCTTGGTTCGAGCGCATTTGTGGGGGGCGAATCCATGACATCACCCGAATGCAGTACCGATCTACGGGTAGCTTCGAGACCAAGATAGGTAGGGCTCGCCTTACATTAATTCTTTTCGACGTGACGTCGCGCCGGCAGTGTGACGTACGGTCGGCTGATGAGGAGGTGGCAGAACCTCGATAAGGGACGGTCCCTGAAAACACGAAGGGAAAAACGGAGCAAAAATCTCGACGCGACCCCGCCCAATACGAGATACGCTCGCCATCAAGATCAAAGGGGGAGAGAGGCCCAGCGTCTCCGGCTCCGCATATCGAGTTTCGGCCCCACCTACGGTATTAGGTATCTATGAGCCTCAACCCCGGGGTCTCAGCCCGCCTCACCCGTGATGGCAGGATGGCGAGGCGACGGGCATCCGAGTATAAAGGCTCTGGATGTTCCCGTCCGACGAGGAAGTCTTTGTTCACCACCATCACATCAAGATACTTTCGTTCAGTACCTGACCAACCCTAACCAACTCACAACTTCCTTCGTTTTAACAACTCACCCCAAAAACCAAACACCAGAACACCCCCAAACCGTCAAAATGCAGTTCTCCGCCATCTTCTTCGCTGCCGCCGCCTCCGCCGCGGCCCTCAAGCGCCAGGAGGCCGTCTTCAAGGTTTCCGGGTTCTCTGCCAGCTGCATCCCGCACAGCGCCCTGTGCAAGTAAGTTACCCACACACACGCCGGGAAACCCCGTGAGAAACGGAGAGGGGGGAGGGAACTAACGCGTTGGGCATCACAGCTACGAGTTCGATGTCCTCCAGCCCGGCGCCGGCGAGACCACCCCGGTCCACTGCCTCACGCAGCAGGTCAGCAACAACGCCCTGCCCGACGTCGCCGAGGCCACGTGCACGGACTCGTCGCGCACCTTCGACGTCGTCCGCGGCGCCGACGGCCTGACCCTCACCGTCAGCCAGCCCGTCACCCCCTCAAGCAACCAGACCGCCTCGCACCTCCTCCCCAACGCCGACATCAAGAAGGACACCGCCCCCAACGCCGAGGTCGAGCGCTACACCGGCCCCGCCGAGTTCGACCTCGTCTAAGCGTTTCCCCCGCCGCCCGCCGCCCCCGTGGCTACATGCAAGCCGGACTTTTCGTCTTCCCGCTTTGGATTCGGCAAGTCTTGGTTGGTTGATCTTAGGGGATGATGCTTTCAGCGACGCGTAATGCTTGACGCTTTTTTGGTCGTTTGCCATATAAAATATATATATCACTGTTATAAGTCAATATAATCGCGATATACCTATTTTGAGATCGAGTTCACGTATAGGTGTCAGTCCTCCACTTCAACTGCTGTCCTTCTCCGTCTCAACCACGAGGCTTCTTTCGGATTTGCTTTACGTACCTTTGCTAGTCTCTGCCACTTCCTCTTGTAAACCAATTTTGAAACTTCATACAACTTTCTAACGAGTTAGCCTAAATCATGGCATTTGAGAGAGGTATCCGACAGAGACCCTTGGGGGCTAACTACTCATGCTAAACAGTAGTTCATGGATGTTATGGTGAAGGTCTAAACGATCAACCCAAACGCATTAAGTATAAAATCATGAGACTGAGACTATCCAAGAAGTTGTCTATAATCTTACACATATAGTAGTTAGGTGATGTTTATTAGCAGTACTGGTAATTCTGTCGCTTTGTTTACTGAAGTACGTATCCAAATGCAAAACAGAGATTATCAGGTAAATGTAGTACGAGCATTGTTGCTGATTGTTGCTGACTCAGCATGGCCATGCTCGATTCGCTCGGTTAAGTTACTTGTTAGGGAGGAGAATGTGGCATCCGTGATTCCATAGCCTCATTCGTCATCACCGGATATCAGAGATACTCGTGCGCCAGCGCTTCAGAAACAGAGGAGCCTCGTTATATTGAATCACACCAATACAACCCTCTTATTTCTAACCGTGGTTTGGATTCATAATCCTGTTTTTAGAGGTGTAGATCGCCGGCTTGACTCCTTGATAGGTACAGGCACAAGATCTTCGAGATGACCTTTGTAACTTTGACAGAGGACCCGAATGAGCCAATCATCGATGGTCGCTGTATTAATTGCCGTCGCCCTAAATATACGATAGATCCACCGGAGTGTATGCAAGTCACTTTTCAGGACCTCGAAGATGCAGTGAAGGCTGGTTGCAAAGCGTGCACACTCCGTTACTACGCGACTTCGATATTCTACCCAGCCCCTGAGACTGAAGTGACATTCTTTCAGCTGCGTCATCTCACTTTCGATCACCACGTGTTCTATGAGATGTTCAGGGTTTCTGGTGAGGAAGCGCGGAGCCCGCTATTATCCTATGTAGCTGCCTTAGCTAACTTTCGCTTCTAGGTGTTCGAAATGACGAACTCTCGGTAATCCCCGTTCGAAACTTCTTGACTGGTCAGACTTCTTCGGAGCAGACATTTCAGTCCATCAGATCTTGGATCCATGATTGTCTCATGGGACACGATGATTGCTCGAGGTCACAATCGTCTTATTTCCCAAAGAGAGTGCTGGATGTCACTGATAGCCGAGTGGTTCTCCGTGAAGGGCTCGATGAGACCTTCTATGCCTGCCTGAGCCACTGCTGGGGCCCGACACAAAGTCCGATTAAGACGCTCACCACGACAATCGAGGATTTTGGAAAGGAAATTCCATGGTCTATGATGAACAGGACATTTCAAGATGCAGTGGATATCTGCCGGCGGCTGCATATTGATTACTTATGGATTGATTCCCTCTGCATTATTCAGGACAGCAAAGAAGACTGGAGGGAACAATCCCTTTTAATGGCCGACATCTACGAGAATGCCTATCTGACAATCGCCGCGACCAAGTCTCGTGATGGGTCTGGTGGCTGTTACGCCACGGCTGACTCGGAAACTGCAGCGTGTTACCCTATCATCGAAGAATCTATCTACATCCGGAAGAAAGTCCCTGAATTTGAGACCTTCTACAGAGGCGACCATTGGCCGCTCTTAACGCGAGCTTGGGTATACCAAGAAATGCGCCTGTCACCCAGGGTCCTTCACTTCGGCCCCCAGGAGGTCATCTGGCAGTGTCGACTCTGTAGGAGAAGTGAGAGCGGGAGTAACGACTCAGCTGCCACGACGACGTTGACTGATATCAGAGCAGAGGAGAATTCCCCGCCATCCGCACCTCTCAATTGGTATAACACGATTTATCAATATTCCCATCTTTCCATAACATTCGAGGAAGACAGACTCCCTGCTCTTGCCGCAGTGACCCAGCGAGAGGCAAAGCTGAAAGGCCCCGATGATATGTTCCTGCTCGGTTTATGGAAGCGTACGTTACGGAAAGACTTCCTCTGGATGACCGTTCCACATCAACAGGCAAGGCGGTCTATCGCCTGGAAGGCTCCAACTTGGTCATGGGCATCGGTGATGTCGCGTGTCCTATGGTGGGGCCAAGGGAAAGAGACAGACAGCGATTTGCAACTACTGGACTGTACGCAGATACTTGACACGGACGTCCATTACACCGGGTCACCTTATGTAGGCGACTTCACCAAAGCAGAGATCCATATCTATGGACCCCTTATCCAGGTTACACTGACAGCTCTGAATCACGACATACCGGTAGAGCAGCGACGCAAGCTAATATTAGACGACATACATTTCAACCCGAAATTGGATCCCGATTATTACTATGGGTCTCACCCAACACGTCAACCAACTCCGGAGACCGAACTTCATGTCCTCCCTATCGCGACCCAAGCTTCCGCGGTTCTTAACGTAGTTGGCTTGGCTTTGATGTCCATCAATACAGCCTCCGGGTCTCGATATGAGCGAATTGGGCTGGTGTCGCTGACAGTTGTAGAGCCATTTTCGCCAGGCATACCTGCCCCGGTATCCAAGGAAAAGTTTCAGGATGCACAGGCACGCATTATCGCATATCTTCAAAAAGTTCCAGCTTCCAAAGCCGTTCTGGTATAGACAGTTTGTTTGATACCAATGGAATTTAGACTTGAAGGATAAATTACATACCTAGCTTGTGTACGGGGAAGAGAGATGTTCGAGTGAGTGTGCACGGTAAGAGTGATAGTGTCTTAGACTGCATGAATATCTATCCCCTAAGATAGGGGTCGGCTAATTATACAGGAAGTGAAAAGTGTTATATACAATGCTGTAAACAAACCAAATCCCTCTATCATTTAAACGATTGCGTGTCGTAGCCATCCGTAACGAACCCTTCAAAATGCTGCCTGATGCCAACTCTATCTAAATGCCATACCTATTCATCCTGTAATGAGACCTGATATTGCGAGACCTAGATTTTGGTCGGACGGGGCATCCCGCCGAAAGCGTTCGATCCCGCCACAGCCGGGGTGGGTTGGTCGCCGAGGTTTCCCTCGCTACGAGGAATCAAGGTGGGTTCCGCCAGGGTCTCGGCAGGCACTGTACGACTCTCCTCGTCCTCGTACATGCGGCGCATTATCTCCTCGTAGTCTTCCAGCCACTTGCGCAGCTCTTCGTCGTCCATATGATCGACGTCGTCCTCGTGACCGTCCCAGTCCAGGTCATCCGCATCGCGGTCCTCTAGGCTTAGGGTGTCGTTGGCGGCGGCGACGTCGACAAGGCTGCGCCTCTTCGGCTTCGGGAACTTGGGAATCGTCGGCAGGACTCCCCAGAGCTCCTCGGGGATCTGCCCATCCCCGGTCCCCACCCACCTGTTCCACATGTCCTTCTCCGACTTCAGCTTGAACCGCGCCATCATCGCCTTGAGGTCAATGGCCTCCATGGCATCAAGCTTCTCCCCGTTCTTTTTGGCCGCGTCGACCTTCGCCTTGGCTGCATCGACCATAGCCTTGCTAGGCGCCTTGCGGTAGTTTGCGACGTTCTTCGCACTTGCCGGGTTGTCTTGATACCACGGGTCGTCGGTCAGGAGTGCCCAGCCGGGGTCGTCGATCAACTCCTTCGGGTAGCACGGGTTCTCCCTTAAGCCATCGTCATTGGCCTTTAGGCCCTCCCAGTCCGAGATTTTGAAGATGGCTCGCAGTGTACTGACTGACACCGTTGAATGAATAGCTGCGCGAGTGATGCCGGTGTTAGTGAAACATGCCGGACCTGGGGTTTACTAATATAATAGGGTGAATCTTACTCTTATCCTTGCCTTTGGGATGCTCTTCGCTGGTCACGGCCTTGTCCGACTTGAGATTTGCGCTTATCACGTAGGTCTCTTCTGGTTTGCCTGCAGGCGTTGTGGTCGACGCGGCATTATGGTCGTTACAGAACCCACCCCACTACATGCATTCTCGTCAGCACAATGCCCGCGGAGTACTTAGTGAAGCTGTGATGTCGGATATGGTAGGTACTTACCAGGTCACCACCACCTCGATTCTCCGCCTCAGGGAGAAAACGCACCCATTGCCTCACTGTGAGAAAAGGGGGTCAGTAATCGAGTTTCACCCAAAATGGTGAGTGATATGATCGGGATCACTCACTATTCTTGGCCTTGCTGTCACCTGGCCAGAAATACCTTGGCGGGAACTCGTCCCTATCGCATCCCTTGAACACCGGTTTGCCGTTCGAATCCAGCTTCTGCTTGCCGTTTTCCATGACATTCTCCCTGTACACATAGCCGTTGGCCCAAGGGAACCAATGCTGCCATGTATCCTTTGCAGCCCGACCAGACGTGCCAGGAATCTTGCTTAGCGCCGTCACACCCCAGGACTTCGTAGCACTTCCGTCATTTCCCCAGCCTTTTCCCTTCGCATTCGACCAACTTGTAGCTGTCGCCTGGCATGTCCACTCAGTCATGCTAGGCGTCGCGGCCCATCTAGACATAACGGAGCTGTGAAACATTGGTCAGCAAGATCCGGTCTCTATGAATGCTAGCCAGAGCTGTTCGTCATCGGGCTAGGGCTCTCATAACATACCGGTAGTGATAGCACGCTTGAGAGTGCTCCTTCTTGCAGGTAATCTTGGGCATATCTTTCCTATCTTGGATGTAGTAGCCAATGTCTTTCTTGGTAGTGGTCCGGTGCACGGTGGTTGTCGTCTGGCCATTGTTACACTCTTCCTCTGTCCTCTCCTCGACATCACCAAACTTCTTCACCAATCTTGTCGGCTCTGGCTGGTAAGGAGCGCGCTTTTTCTTGCAAGACTTGGCGCTCTCTGTCGTCTTGGGCTTATCATCTGTCGTCTTGGGCTTATTGTCTGTCGTCGTCTTAGGCTTATCATCCTTTTTGGTGCTTGTACCGCCATGTACTTGACTTGAAGTCTTGGGGTCGGGCTTTGGGTCGCGTTTGTTGCACTTGTTCTTGTCCTTCTTGCGCAGGCAGCCGGTAGAAGTAACGCCGTTGCCCATCATGGAATCTGGGGCGTTCACCATGTCCACTTATTAGAAGTATCAGCCAGTGTTCGAAGGCACTTCATTCCGCTTTTGGACTTACTGAACGTATCTTCAAGACTGAAGTGCCAGCCTGGCACGCCACATGCCTGGCCGACCCAGTCGGTGTAGAACCCGGCGGCGTCCACTGAGCAACATGTAATCAGTACCAATAACGCGCGCCTTGCTTTCAGGGGCCAGTTCAACTTACTTCCGTTCTCGTAAGCCGACTTCGCGTACTGAATGACCTTGTCGGCGCCCTTGACAGCCTGACCACCGGGAACGAACATGAGGCCGACGTCGGCAATCTCCTTAATGGCAGAGACGAAGACAGCACAGAGGATGTTGTCCAGCTGGGCCAATGCCTTGGCGACTATGTCGATGATCTCACCGGCAATAGCTTCCACTGCCTTGTTCTCGCATTTGCACGGAGCCGGCACCCACGGGTTCCCGTCATCGTCAACATACTTCGGGAGCCCTGCATTTTTCTCAATGTCTATGTCCGCGTACGAACTCAAGTCACACTATTTGAAAAAGGAGTTAACTCTGGGTAAGTAGAAGTCAAGCAGAATTAACGGCGTTAGTACATACTTCTGAGTATCCGTGTCCTCCATTGTCGGCGCAGTACTTGATACAAGGTTGGAGCCCCTTATTCCAGTTCGGCTGGCGGTTGGTGTAGTAGTAGAGGCATTGGCCCGTCTTCTCGTAGGCAGCAATAGTCTGAGAATCGGGTTGATGCGCACGAACTTGGAGACTGGAATCAGCAGCGCATATACGGAGTGTGCTGAGAAGCAGCACTAAGGCCGAGCGAGGTATCATTCTAGACAGACTGAAGCGGATGGGAACAAACGAAGTGTGTTAAAGCCGAATAGACTGGTGATGACTGCCATACTCGAGAGTTGATGGCCAGGAAAGCGGACTCTTTATACTCTTCATCTCTGAACTCCTATGTTGAAATATTTGGTAGATGCTGCCACCAAATACTACCCTCTGTGCGCGATCCTGTGCTGGTTAGACTGCGGCATGGTTGCAGTGCCGCCCCCTCTGCTCCTCCTACTCCGTCCTGATCTCGATATCTCGTCATGTTGGTAGAAGTCGGCGCGGAGAAAGGTGTGGCGAATCCTCCTCGCTGACAGTATAGGAGAACCAAAGACGGTGTAAGAACTCCACAGGTATAGCCTTGCCAAGAACTATCTCACCTCTTCTAATAATAATATGGCTAGTGAGTATAATCATCTTAAATTGCGATTGTCTATTTATGACGTGCCAAGACTGACCAAGTTCAGCGCTGGATATGGCCTGACTTATAATAGATCTTCATAGGCGAGCTGAGATTATTATCATGTTCATATGATCAGTCTTACCTATGATTACCTGCGAACCCCTGAAACGCGCCTCACCAACAATACATAAGCAGACCTGCATGAACAGGTTGGGGCGCATCTTCGACCGCCAACAAGAAGTAAGCAGCGCCTCAAACGGAGGTTCAGCTGCGGGATAATGCAACCAACAGCTAGTCTATCTCCGACGATGCGTAGTAATACGACCCCAATAAATGTCTTTAAATAACTATATACGGAAGATGCATTTTTGACATGTAACATACCCAGAAGGTATCTCGCTACCCAAGGCTATCCTTGCGTAACTGTTTGCCTGGGCGCGAGGTTAATGAATAGGGGTGTGCGTCTACATATAAGGACAAGGACGTCCCGATCTTCCCTTACCTAAGCTACCTTCAAATTTCTATCATCATACACGTACCATCCCTTTGCAAGCACCTGCAGCTGAACCATCTTCGCAACTTATTCCCTACCAATCTTCTCTACGGCCAGCATGGCGGCAGATCCACCTCCCAAAACAGGCGCAAGCTTGTATTCTCACGACGAGACAGTGGCAGCAATCAGTTCCTACTACAAACTCATCTCATGTGCGCACGCCGTCAGCACGGACTCTCCGCTGCTGCACCCACCGCCAGAAGGCTGGCCGCAATTGACCAACGACCCTGACGTGGTCGGTCGCTTGGATTTCAGCGACGAGGTCATCAATCTCCTTCGTCATATCCCCTACTTCCAGGACTCAGACATATGTCAGATCCTGCCAGACGTGCAGCCCACGAACTACATCGAGCACCAGCGCCTTCTGGCAGCGGCAAGTCGGGACAAGTCTAGGCCTAGCAGCGACTCTGAACAAACGACGAGCGACAATGGGGATGATAGCCCGCCCCGGCCGCATCTTGTGGTGCTAGGGTTTATCCCCCAAGGGGTAGAATTTGGACACGACGTCTGGCTGGATACGAAGTTAGGCAACGTTATCATGGGCAACTACCACGCCCAGGTCCAACTCAACATTGGCGTTGACCCTGACGGCATCTATCCTGATCCCGATGATCATTCATACCAAAATCTGTTCCGCAAGTACGGACAACAAGGAGAGGGCCGCGTTTGGCGCATTGGCACCTTCTTCGCCGCTTGTGAGCGGAACCTGAGGGAGCTGGACTGGATTCCTGGCATGGATGAAGGTGACGGTGGCTTCCTTCTTCCGTTTGGGGAGTCGTCCTATGCTATGTTGGACTATGAGCACCGGAAGCGGATCATGCGCAAACATGGCTGGCCCGATAATAACTGGAATCCGGAAGGGGTTGTGGAAGAGCTAGATCGGCTGCTTGCCACTGACGGTGGTACAGAGGACGACGCGGCGGATGGATAATGAAGCCTATTTTCCGAGTTGCAAATAAGCCTGCAAGTTTTTTTTGCGGCGAGCGAATAAGACATTGTAAATAAATACGATCTTGGTGTTGAGAAGCCCCAGAGCACTTGGAATCTTAGAAAAAAGTCCCGTAACAAGGCACCGAACGTCTGTATGCGTCCCCATATATCACCTCATTCACCACGGCAATCCTCTAACTTCATGTCACGTTGGGACATGTGGTGTCATGTCACTCAAGTGACCACTTCGAAGGGGGATAAACGGTCAAGTAGATTGAAAGGATCCCTCCGCGAACCGGATGATATCCGCTACCTACCTATGTAAGCACTCTATAGAGTAATATTTCCGCTTTCTATTACCTTGTGAGCCCCTGACAGGGGCCCCATACACCACCAGCACCGTGACACTTTACTTACACGCCACGAGCCCGACATTAAGGGAATTTCAAAAAGAAAAGGATTACTAGCCGCAGGATTTTTCCGCCAATAGAATCTAGTGTTTGTTTCTCCGTTTCGCAATTCGTAAGTACTTCCAGGAGGATAGTGGTTTCCTTCGCTTGACGCGCAATCCACTTAGTATCGCCACGGCTAACCGGAACCACAAGCACTCGGCATACTCCTACCTAGTTGCACAACACGTAAAGCGCATAGGCAATTCTGTAGGACAGTATGTACTAGGGAGCATTGCTTGCAGCTTGAACAGAACCGTCAGTGGCAGTGGGACAGGCTGCTATGCGGATATCTAACGCTTAGTCAAGTATCCCTCATCTCGCACTGCTCTCAATGATATTTCCATTCTAATATCTCGCGGCGTCCCTTGGTTTCGTCAAAATACTCGAAAACCTCCACGCCGTTGGTGTTGACCCTGAATTGGGGCACTACGCAGATGATCAATCATGAGCTCGATGTCTCGACGGCTGCCGCATGCACCCAAGAAAATCGTGATTAGGCATTCTTGAAGCGGAATACACCCAATATCATGACGAGACCTATTAGCTGAAAGACCAGCGAACGGAAATGTTCAAGAAAAAAAAGCGAAAACAACAATTCGATTCTGCCTAGCTGTATAATTTTCCCAACCCCTGTCCAGGAGCTGAGAACGGCCCCGCCTCTTTCGCGCAGATAGGTACCCCTGCAATGGCCTCAGCCGCAAGTTGTCCTTTCTGGATAGGCTGCCATCGATCATCCCAACTACTACTGCGTGCCGACCGCATGGATGCTGTTTCTCGACCATAAGCCATATTATCCCGTCTAGGAGAATGGCGGAACCCTCTGACGACCGCAGACACCCGCCCGTCGCTACGGACGCCGAGATTAGCCGCCCCGACGGTGGTGGTGGGGCCATCATGCTTGGCCCGGCGCAAGGGGGTGGTGAAGATGCCCGAAATCTCGACGTCCCGGCAGACGGCGGCGTATCTTCCGGCGAGGCACCCCGCCGGTACATGAGCGGGTGGCGATTATACGTCCTCACATTCGCGTACTGTTTCCCGATTTACCTTACGAAGTAATGTGCGGCTGGATTGTCAGCTGACTGTACCCCCAGGTTATGCCTGTCCCTGTTCCTGTCCACGCTCGAGACGACGATCGTCAGCACGTCCCTGATCTCGATCACGAACGCGCTGGGCAACTTCGAGCTCCGGGACTGGGTGGTCACCGCGTACCTGATCACCTACACTGGCGAGTCGACCGGTCACTGCAAGCCAGAGATTAGGCACCCTACTAACCGCTTCATTTTTCAGGCTTCCTGGTAGTGTATGCCAAGTTCAGCGACATCCTGGGGCGCAAGTTCATGATCCTGCTCGCCCTGGCCTTCTTCACGGTCTTCTCGATCGTGTGCGGCTCCATCTCGAACATGGTCCAGCTGTGAGTCCCAGCCAATCCTGGAGATGGCGTTGACGGGTTCACTGAGACATGGCGCAGCATCGTGTTCCGGTCTCTACAGGGCGTGGGCGCCTCCGGCATCTACGCCATGGTCACGGTCATCCAGCCGGAGCTGATCCCCCCCGAGAAGTGGGGCAACTACCTCGCGGTGACCGCCCTGGTCTTTGTGCTCAGTTCCGTCCTTGGCCCCATCCTCGGAGGCGTAATCAACGATCACTCGTCGTGGCGATGGGTTTTCCTCTTGAAGTACGCCCTACCTACCACCACTGCGTCTTTCTGCGTTCGTAAGCTGACACGGTATATAATAGCGCGCCTACGGGTATGGTGGCCAGTGCCCTCATCGCCTTCGTGATGCCCGCCCAGTTCCCTAACATCGACAGGTCGGCCTCCTGGACGGCGTTCCGTGCCAAGATATCGCGGTCGTCGCTCGCGCGTCTCGATATCACCGGGGCGGTGTTGTTGCTTTCGGCCTCTGCTCTGATCGTCTTCGCCTTCGAGGAAGCCGGCTCTCGGTCTCGCTGGACGAGCCCGGCCATCCTCAGTACGCTTGTGATTGGCGGCGTCTCGTTCGTTGGGTTCCTCGTGTGGGAGAAGTTCGCCGGGCGTCCGGGCACAGCTCGGGAGCCGGTTTTCCCTCTCCGGTTGATGAAGGATCGCTTCTTTAGCGGTCTCGTCGTGTAAGAAATCGAGACATCCGTTGGCCTCTGAACCTCTGATAATTAACCAGCACAGGGTTGCATTCTTCACCGGCCCACCATTTATGACCGTGTTAATCAACCTACCACAGCGCTTTCAAGCTGTCGACGGCGACACGGCTTTCCAGGCGGGAATTCGGATGCTGCCGCTATTACTGGCTTCTCCTGTTGCCACGGCCACGGCTGGTCAACTTGGCGGAAAGTATAGGGTTCCGCCATTTTATCTGCTCCTTTTCGCGGTATCTCTGCAGATACTCGGTATTGGGCTTGCGAGTTCGGTCCCTTTTGCTAGTGGAAAAGCTATGTACGGCTATGAAGTGATCATGGGGTTTGGTTTCGGAATGGGACTTGTCTCGCTACTGGTATTCACGCCGATGGTGGTGAGTCGCGACGATATGGGTAAGTCAGGATGCTCATTCTACACCCCGGATTTCCGAGCGCTGACTTGTTGTGCAATAGCTGTAGCTATGGGGACCGTCACGCAGGTACGCGTGCTTGGTGGCACGATAGGGCTGGCCATTAGGTATGAAGTTCTCGATTTGGCCAGAATCACCAGCTAATCATCGATAGCTCTACTGTTCTCAACAACCACCTCTTTTCTAGCCTACCAGCTCTACTAAGTCAAGCCGAGATCCAGCAGATCACCAACTCGGTGCAATTCGTCAACACGCTTCCGGATGCAACCCGAGATGCCGTCCGTCAGGTCTTTGCCGACGGTTTCAATGCACAACTGCGCATCATGGTGTACTTCAATGCTGTAGTGTGGTTGAGTACATTCCTGCTCTGGGAACGGAGACTGAGAAACTCTGCGAACTTTGAAGGATATTAACTCGGGGTACATGGCTTTCCCAAGCCATCGATCTAGTTATATGCAATCTAGCCAAGTCGGGCTGTGCTACATGTGAGTTGTTCTCAGGGTCATGGACCTCTACTAGGTAGCCCGGCCACCCCAGTATATCATCTGGGTTGCTCCCCTTGAAATTAGGTTACTACCCCCTAAACACGAATGCAAACTTATGAAGAAGTGATGTTTATGCCACAAGGAAATGAGGGTTGGAAAAGATTCAACCGTCAAGTGTCCCAATTAAGCACTCCCTGGATCAATTTCACCTGCGTATCGTTAGCACAGGCAAGCCACCAGCTCATCTGAAATAGGGGCTTCTGTCTCCTTGTACACTCCAGGAGGGAAACGGACTATTGCATAGCTCTAACTTAGACTTCAAGGAAACTCTGAGGATGGCTCTTCAATTCGTCGAAACCCCTGTATATGACAAAAAATGCCTTTCGAGTCATAATCGATCCGTTCTCGCAACAACCCCGCTTTCGTGCAGGCGGATCTAGCCTTGGGCTCAGATTAGGTTGTGTTGCGGGGACTACCCATGGCTGTTCTAGGTTATCGTAACGAGATATGCTATCTACTATACTTCCCCACTCACTTCAAGATCCGCGTATTGCATACATATACATATATATATATATATATATATATATATATATATATATGTATGGGGATCCCTCCGTTGGTGTCGCCGGCGCACATCTTCCGTACCCCAGATATCACAACCACAACCCCCACCCTCTGTCCTTAAGAGAGAGCCTCAACGCCATGGCCCCCGGTCCCACGGTCCCCTTCGGCGCGCCCATGCGGCACGCCCACTTCGCCTTCGCGCCGGGCTACACGCCGCTGAACCACGGCTCGTACGGGACGCACCCGGTGTCGGTGCGGGCGGCGCACCTGGCCGTCCGCGCCGAGGCCGAGTCCGCCCCGGACCCGTTCATCGCGCAGGCGTGGGCGGGGCGGCTGGCGCTCGCGCGCGCGGCCGCCGCCAAATTCCTCCGGTGTCCCGACGGGGCGGTCGACGACCTCGTGTTCGTGCCCAACGCGACCACGGGCTCCGACACCGTGCTCAAGAACCTCGACTGGCAGCCCGGCGACGTCGTCCTCTGCTACGAGGTCGTCTACGAGGCGCTCGCCGCGGGGCTGCGCTGGCTGCGCGAGGCCCGCGGCGTCGGCGTCCACGTCGTCCGCGTCGCGTGGCCCGTCTCGGACGACGACCTCGTCGCCGCCATGGTCGGCGCGGCGCGGGAGATCAACAACAGCAGCGGGGGCGGAGAGAGGCGCGTGCGCCTCGCCGTCGTCGACACCGTCGTCAGCATGCCCGGCGCGCGCGTGCCGTTCGAGCGCCTGGTGCCCGCGCTGCGGGCCGAGGGCGCCCTGGTGCTGGTCGACGGCGCGCACGGCGCCGGGCACGTCGACGTCGACCTCGGCGCGCTGCGGCCCGACTTCTTCGTCACCAACCTGCACAAGTGGCTCTTCGTGCCGCGCGGGTGCGCCGCCCTCTACGTCGCCCGGCGCCACCAGCGCCTGGTCCGGACCACGCTGCCGACGAGCGCCCGGTTCGCGCCCCGCGGGGAGCCGGACCCGCGGGGCGGGAACCGGTTCGTGGAGATGTTCGATTTCACGGGAACGCTGGATAACACAAACTATCTCTGCGTACAGGGTAAGTCTCGATTTCTCCGGCGAACTGTTGAGCCACTCTTCATAGGCGACGACATGTCAAGTTTTCCGATTACTAACCCCAAGTACAGCCGCTCTCGACTTCCGTAACGAGGTCTGCGGCGGCGAAGCTTCCATACGAGACTACTGCCATTCCGTGGCGCAGCGCAGCGCCGCCGTGGCCGCCGAGATCCTCGGGACGGACATCATGGACTGTCCCGGCTCGTGCCTGCGCGACTGTTTCTTCGCCAACGTCAGGCTGCCTCTCGAGCTCGCCGCGGAAGGCGCCAGCGGCTCGGCTACGGGGCCTGGGGAAGAAGGTAAGGTAGATCCCAAGCAAGCGGGCAAGGTCGCGCTCTGGTTCAAGACCACGGGCGTGAAAGAAAGCGGCATGTACTTCCAGACCATCCTTTACCGGGGCACGTGGTGGTGGAGGATCAGCGGCATGATCTACGTCGAAGTGGACGATTTCAGGAGGGGTGCCGAGGTTTTGAAGGGGCTCTGTGAGCGGGTTAGGAAGGGCGAGCATATCGAGGATAGCGATTCTATTCAGGGGAGGCTAGCAGTTGTAGAGCTCGATGACTAGAGGCTGCATAGCGTAGATTCCTATGTCCACACATATTTGTAGTGCACTAGGCTACATGGCCCTTAACTTACCGCTAGAATAAATTTAGCAACGAAAACTTCGACATCGTGAACTTCATCTTCCACTGGTGCAACAGTGCTATCGTCTCATCTCTATTGTGATATCCATGCAGGACATGCATCTACTCAGTCGTAGCCACCCATGTACTTGTCAAAGTGAAGCCCCTATTATGTTCCCGCCCATTTCTTCATAGGTGGGGGGATTCAGCAGGTAGCGGTGTCCCAACATTGATACAACCTTCATTCTCAAGTACTAGCATCCCAGGACTTTAATACATATAATCTTGTTGATTGTGTGTACTATGCATGTATTAGGTCGTAGCGTTTTAGCTACCGAACTTCACCGACTCAATAAGAGATAGGGATCGGAACAACCTAAACGACCCCTATCTCCCTACGCGGGCACCAGGAACACGCAGAAGAATCATAACACAGGCCTTGATACGATAAGTTTCTACTATAGTGCTATGGGAAACCGATCTAGGAGGGGATCGCAGTTTCATTACTCATTATTCCGTCCATCCGTTCATCCATCCGTCCATCCTCTACCGGGCCAAGGATAGGATATATATCCTGGTGATACCGACTTCCACCCCTCCTCCCCCTTAAGCAAAACCGAAACGCCGCCTGATGCAAAGCTTGCTAATACACAGAAAAAAACCCCTCTGGCCTGTTCAAGAGGTAAGAAAAACAAGAGAGAAGAGAAGGAGTATTAGCGTCGCCCTTCCACGTTATAATATTTGTGTATCCCCCCCCGGTTCGACCGTTACGAATACTATTCCGTGACGCGTAGAGACCAATCCCTGTCGAAAGAGGACAGGGGATGCGGAATGGCCGACTACTCTTTCTACCAGTCGACGGCCCACCCGTTCTGTTCCAGGAACTCCTCGCAGGCCTCCTTGAGCGCGAGGTTGGGGCGCAGCTCGGCGCGCGAGAGCGGCTCCCTCGTCAGCGGGTCGGTGGGTTGTCTGCGCAGGTGCTCCTCGATCGAGGCCCTCTCGTAGGACTTGCCGGTCTTCGTCTGCACACATAGCCCATATTAGTCGTCTAGTTCCATATTACCCATAGTCGAGAAGCGGCGCAGTAGACAAGAAAATAGACTTACCACCACGGGATCGACCATGATGCCAAAACTAATGTCATCGATGACCCAGTCGGGCACCTCGCGCTTCTTATCGGCGGCGGCGCGCGAGCGCTCGAAGGTGGCGCGCAGGAGCGCGATCTTCTCGTCCCACTCCTCCTGGAGCACCCTTCTATCGAACTCATCATACCCTCCACCACCATTACCACCATTACCCGTACCCGTGCCCGTACCGCCATTAAGCGCGCCGTCGCGCTCGCGCTCGAGCAGCGCGACGACCTCGTCCTCGAGCTCGCGCCCCGCCCGCGCGCGGCGGCGCTCGCGCTGCTCCCAGCGGTCCTTCTTGCAGCGCAGGACCTGGGCGGTGACGGGGCCGAGCGACTTGTCGTGGGCCTCGACGCAGAGGCGGTGGGCGCGGCGCGCGCTCGCGAGCGCGCCGTCGGCGTCGCGGATCGCCAGCTGGCACTGCGACAGCAGGAAGTGCGCCTTCATGTTGCTGTCGCCGCCGCGCGCCGCGAGCCGCAGGCTCGCCTGGCAGTCCGCGATGGCCGAGTCGTACAGGCCCAGCTTGATGCGCGCCATCGCCCGGTTCGTGTACAGCGACGGGTTCGCGTCGTCGGCGATGATGCTGCGATTAGCGGGCGCCCGTTAGCGTCCGATGCCCGTGTTTGGCCTTTGTTCTGGTACCTATGGGATGGAGAGAGGAAGGAGAGCTCGGGTGGTACGGTAGGTGGGATGAAGTGGAAGATGGTGCAGGGTTCCGACCACGGCGATCTCACCCCCGTGTCAGATGCATGTAGCAGATTCGGCAGTCACTTACGCTTTAGAGTAGAGGCTCTCGGCCCCGATGAAGTCGCCCGCCTGGAAGTGGTGGTTTCCATCCTCCTTCAGTTTGCCTGACCTCTCTGTGTCCTTGGACATGGCTGTGGTGTCTTGAGCCGACGCGGTGTACGGTATCAAACTCGGTCGGGAACGGAGGCAAGAGATTGTGATTCAGTTGGCGTTGGTAGAAAGACCTGCCTGGTGGTGTCGGCGCCGAGGTAAATGACGTTGTCGAACAGCGTGGGTTCGCTAAGGATATTATACCGCTACCCTTTATCGTACGTAGCATATAGACGCAGGTGGACAAAGGAAGCGTGAACTCGGGGGGTGCACTTCCTTGGCACAAAGAGCGTTGCAGGTTGGCAAAGTAAATACTACTGACGAGAACTATTGACAAGAGAAAGAGACCTGGGTGACTGGATGGCTGTTTGTTTGGGCGCGCGCGCGCGTGTGTGTGTGTGTGCGTGCGTATGTGTGTGGTGGTGGTGGTGGTGGTGGTGGAATAACGATGCAGGGAGGGTCAGCCAGCTTGTCAGCCGTCGCGTGGCACGACTATCATAGCGGGTGTTGCTGTCAGGATAAAGCTGTGTTGCGTCGGATCGGATGGCAAGGCCCATTCACGGCCATCAGAGTTGCTTTCAGCCTTATGAACTTGACCGGCAATCCGGGCGAAACGTTGATCGTGATGCGATGCGATGCTCAGCCCCATTTGTCAGGGCCAGGCGAAGCTTCGAGAACGTCGGGTCGGGTCCACAGCATCGCTGATACGCTTATCAGCGATCATCGGCGGGACATCAGCGGGGTGCTACAGTTCAATTACAGGGCTACAGGGACAGCTACCTAACCACCTACCTAACCACCTACAGTGCCCTGCTTGCTGCAGGTAACCGTCCCACGCGATGTACAACCACCAACCGGCAAGCTACATAAAACCAAGAATGGATTTCCATTCAAGCATCTTCCATGAGTTCTATCACTCTATCATTCCGATGGCATGCCGCCGTACATATCTTGTCAGTCGCCGCAGCACAACAGATGATTCCACCTTACAAGGCACAAGGCTAGGTAATGTAAGCGGGCATCGAAGCAGATAATGCGTGTCGATTCCACTCTTTTGTACGCTGTCATATGCACCCAGCCTTCGCTCGCTGCGACCGCAGATCTCGAGAATGTCGCATGTTGGAGCACCTTACTGCGGGCTACGTCTGTGTTGCCTACATGATGTCGCGGAAGTTTGCCGTTGGAAAGCACAGAGGCTCTGGTTAACACCACGGTTAGAACCCCAAGTTCAGTAGGAATGGAGCCGGAGATTCCGCTTTATACCATATGTAATCAGACCCCAACGTTGGCAAACTTATATAAGCACTGGACGGTTTCCTACGCGTCTTTGACGCATGGTGCCTCTCCAGTCGCGAGACTCGGAGGTCGCCGTCAGGTACGCTCCGAGTCCCAACGCCTAATGAACGCGTGCATCATGGCGGTGCTGACGACCGGATACGACATAGGTAATCCTATCGTCACGGCCGTACCTCGCGATCTCTTGCCTGGTCACCGTTCTTCGTCCGCCATTCAACCGCCTTAATCCCCGAACCAATCTCCGTCGGCATCCATAGCTTCTCAACATGCGGTTTCACCGTAGCTGTTGCCTTTAGAGAGAGCCGCATGAAGGGCATGCCAGAAGAGCTTCTCGCTATGCGACAACGGGACATGCGACCACGGGATATCGGACTCGTCCTCCGTGTGGATCACGGCGATGTGGTCTTTTCGCCTATCTCCCGCCACCCCCCGGAGCGACGGATGAACTGCGTAAGCGCATCTTTGCCTAGCCATGTGACGCGCAAATTATATGTCGATCGTGATTCCCGGGACGAGGTAAAGAGGAAAACCCGTAAGGGTAGAATTCCTGCCCTCTTCGTTGCCCACCCCTCGCCGTTGCCGCGCCGTTAAGAGGGCTTCCTCGGAAGGACCGCGGCTGCTGAGCCCAAAGCGCCGGTACTCTATGGCCACAACGTGTGCGCTACTATTTCGAAGATATCTTCCTACAACATCTTTTTCGTATATCTAGCAATCGAGTGCAAGTGTAGATAGCTACAAGATAGCATGTAAGGCTGGCACGGGGAAAAGTGCAGATAGGCCCAAATAAAACCTGGCCCTGTCACTTGTACTATAGGTATTCAAGTCCATAGTCACACCTCCACTTAAGCCAATGTGGAAAGAGTGTCCAAGATGACTAGGCGTAAAGCAAAGAAAAGGAGAAGGAAAAGGAAAAGGGGGAAGGGGGCGCGAAGCAGTCAAGGGAAATATCCTTTATAGGGGTCCCCTACCAACCCATGCTCAAATGGCCCTTTTGGCGTAACCAAAGAAAATGTAATCACCGCCTGCGCCGGAATTTAAGTCGCGCGGAATCTTGGTGAAGCCATACGGCGGGGAAATATCAAAATTGTTGCCGTTAAAGGCTGTAATGTCGAGGATGGCCTTGTCTGGGTTGTACTCGCCCGTCTTGTAGCAGAGATAGATATATTTCCCGCCCGCGCCGCTGTTCAAGTCGTTTGGTATCTTCGTGTAGTCGTCAGGCGTGGCCTCATCGTCGAAGATGACGGCAAGGTCAGTGACGGCCGGCTTGTTAGGGCCGCGCGAGTCGTAGCTGGTCTTATGGTAGCAGAGATAGATGTATTTGCCGCCCGCCGTCTTGTTCAGGTCGAAGTCGAGCTGCTGATATCCTGGGGTCGCCGGGACCATGCTGCTCTCTCCTAGGACGATGCTGAGCGCATCAATGTAGTCCGGTCGCAAGCGGAGCATGTCCGCATACTCCGGAGCCCAGTGGTCCTTATAGTAGGCGGAGAGGCCAGACCTCACTTTCTCTCCTTTATCATCGCGGGCGCAGAGTTCCCATATGGGAGTGAAAGGATTCTTGGCCTTAAAGTCGATGAAGACGGGCTCTTCGATAACCGACCTGCTCCACTCCGCAAAAGTCGAGTTTTCCCCTTCAAAAACGCCTTTACCAAGTTGAGGATCGCCACCAACTGTGCTTCGTTTTATCGAGGAACTGGTGTTGAAGCTGAATACAGCCGACTCGTACAGGGCTTTCTCTTCTGCACTGACTTGCGCTGTTTCGAATCTAAAGGCCGCTCTAGCCGTCACGTTGAGGCCGTATTTTTTATCTACCGTGTACTTGTTCGTGGACGCCGTCCGTAGGGCACGGCCGCCGAGCACAATACCCGTCAGGATGTGACTTCCGTAGCGGAGGAAGAAGTCCCGGCAAGCATCGACGTCGCTGGTGTCGAGGCCGTCCAGCTCGCTGCGGAACGTCTGGTTCAGTAGCCCACGTATCTTGGAGTTGAGGTTGAGCTCAAGCGCCCACGTCCTGATGCTTTCTTGGAAGCGCGAAAACTCGCATTCGCTTTTGGTCATCAACTCCGATTCAAACTCCCTGGAGATGCAACCCGAGAAGAAGCCGTACGAGCCGTCAACCTTTACACTGGTACGGAGCTTTTCCTGGTAGCTCTGGATGTCGGTGCCGAAGACATTGTTCGACAAGGACTCCGAGTACGCAATGGCACCGACCGCGGCGGGTTTCTTGTAGCTCTTCTGGAAATATGTGAAGGTGTCCTGGGCAGCATTCTTCCAGTCGAAGATGTTCACATCAACAACGTAGTGGGGGCTAGCATAGCCGGCGAAGGGGTCATAGCCAGCTCCAATGACGGACACTCCAGGGAGAGTGTACTCAGCAAGTCCAGATTCGAGCTGGAGAATCCCGGAACTATTTCGAGCCTGAGACCTGACATGAGAAGCCGACTTGTTTCCGACGTTGTACGCCATGAATACGTGGGGGAAACGGTATGTATAAATGAATGAACAGCCGAAACAAGGTGTATATGAGATTAGAGGATAAGGGCATGCAGTGAGCAGGGGTCCGTTAATGTCCAAGCGAGGACAGAAGACTTATCAATGGCATATTGAGGGGATATATGCTGAACTTATGGGCGTGATAATGATATGTGATCGGGTGCTGAGCGTCTAACCAGCCCCCTGTTCACTGTACCATACGAAGTACATGAACTATAATGTTACAGAACCAAAGCTACACTGTCACATCGACAACATAATGATATTTTAATGGTATGTATACAAGATCGCGACCTTTTTACATTGAGTGGTCTTTGATTTCTTTCAAATAATATAAATTATATTGAAAACTTTAGCAACTTATGATACACAGACGCATATGATGGCTTCGAACCATTTCAGCTGCCTCACAGGCCATTTCGTAAGCTACGTTGCCAGCCTATTACCTTGCTACCTTGCTGCTTTGCTGCCCTACTGTCCTGCTGCCCTACCGCCTTACTACCCTACTTTCCTGCTGCTTTAAGCTTTGTAACGTGGCCTCATAGCCTTGCGTATCCAATGCTCCTAAAAGCATTAGAAAGCTACATGGTGTTGCGATAGGAGGCCTACCTTGCGTATGATGCGATTGTCACGGAAGCGTGGTCGTGCATGGCCTCGCCTGTGAGATGTATGGTCCAATACAAAATATTTGGTCGCCGACCAGAATATTCGATGCATGTCTCCCTAAGAGGTATCTCGCAGATTTTAAAGAAACAAGAGCTTATACATATAATCGTTGGAATGTTAAGCAAGCCGGCATAACGGCCTACAGTCTGTGAATATATAAGATGAAGGTGCCTACCCCCCACACAGATTTCTAAAGATGATATTTCCTGGCCATGACAATTATACTATTCATAATCGCTGTTTACAATAACCTCGCAGCAGCTTGAATCCCAGGTCGTTGACTATATCCTGTGAAATTCGTCTTGTGCAACATCTCTCTGCCTGGAGTTGGGCGCATGAAGCGCCTTGCTTGGTTAGGGAGAACCTCCCGTAAGTCAGGCACATTCGTTCTGGTGAATAATGCTAATGTGGAATGGTTGAGATGTATAGCGTGGCTTCTATCCGGGGGATCGTAAGTAGAGCGATGAAAAGGCTATAGAGTCCGACCCACATCAACATGACATGAGAGATATGTGCCATGGCAGGGCGCTATATCTATAACAAACAACGGCGATTTCTACATTGCGACAGGATGGACTTGAGTATCTGTTATGGGAGCTACACAAGACATTCCTGTGTGGCATAATTCACAAGTGTCCTCTTCTACCCGTTGATTTCGAGGTCACATAGGAACCACCAAAACGCACGTTTTGGAGGAATTCAACAAACAGGTATTTGTTTTGTGTGGCAGGCAGGTGTTGGTTATCAACAGCCGTCAGCCTCTGAGGTACCTACAGACAGTTTCTCACGTGGTTAAAGAATAACTGAAGGTGTAACCAGGTTTTGTGTAAAGGAGTACGCTAGGTGGGTGATCTGAAACATAACGCTGATTGTTTTGCATGATGTCGAGAGGTGTGTGATATGATGGGGGCTGACTCATCTTCCACGTGCTATGCCATACTGTACAAAGACAGGAGTTGCTGTGTTAATTATAGACCAGTCTGGGCAAACTCCAACAGACACTTGTTGGTGTGCGCGCGGTACACGGGCCGTGTTTGCTTGTGTGATAGTCCACTGGTAAACAAAATAACAGGGGGTAGATAAAGGACAGTTATCCAACGGCCAGTGTATATATATATATATAACAGACAATGCACCCAACACTTCCGAGGAAAGGAGGTGCAAACAACTTGTACGATTTGAGTTGTACCGGTTACTGCTGAGAAGCAACCGTAAGCCAAGGCAAGAGTCAGCTCGTCAAGCCGCTTGAGTTTGGTGGTAGTACTTTTCCTATATATAACTGCAGCCACAACGGCACTCCGTCGTTTTTATCTCGTCACCCCAAAAACACTTGTCTCACCTATCTACCTTTCCCATCAACCATATCACGATACAAAATAATCATCGATATAATTAGATTCGCCATCAATATTTTGATTTCCGACTGAACCAGCACAATGGCTACCACCCGATCTAAATCCTCTGCTCGGCTGCTGTCTGACGGCACCTCTGACCGAACCATCACTACGTTTTCCTGTTTCAGTCGTCTACCCCCCGAGCTGCGAGATATGATCTGGGAATTCGCGATGGCCGCCTCGTCTCGCATCGCGGGGCCGGATATCAGGGGGGATTATTTCCGGAGGTCCAAGAGCACAGGGCCGTTCTTGCCCATCGACGGCAAGATATACAGGGACGTTCCGCCCTTCTTCTTCGTGAGCCGGGAGAGCCGTCGCGTCGCAGACCGGCACTATTGCGTCCGTTTCTACCTCAAGGGACTACGATACGGCAAACAAGCTACTCCCGAGTTTCACTTCATGGCTTCTCCCAACGATACCATCCGTTGCCCGGAACGCCCGTGTTCCATTCAGTACGACGATCCTTTGTGCGAGGGGGACGCCAGGCTGGCCCGCGATACGAGTATTTCATTGGCCCAACGTGGGTTCCATACATTCAGGGGCAGACGTTATTGGTATAAAACGTTGCACTGGAACTGGGCAATCCATATCGTCGCCAATCCATTATACTTCTACCGTCTGCTTGAATCGCCACTCGGTGGTGAGAGAGGGCCGCTCTATTACTTGACCGAGGAGAATCCTTGCCTCGACCGTTTAGTTGTGATTGCCCTCGGCGGCTTTGAGGGATCGATGACGCCGGCTCTCCGCAACAGGATCAACGGACTGCATATTGATCTTGATAAAGACGACCCCTTGCGGTCCAGTATTCGGGAGCAAGGTGCGCAACTCCGTACGCACGAGGAAAACGACACTGTTGTTCTCAGCAAAGACAACCAAGTTCTGTTGCGAACGGCCTTTCATACGCTACCCCAGACTCCTGTGGGACTGTCCCAGGCTCCTGTATGTAGTGAAGCCGTCATTACAATGATTTTAATTTAAGCAAATGCTATTTTAATAGTAGTTAATTTCAATAGTACCCCACTTTCTAAAAAACGCTTAGATTATAATATGTAAATAGTATATTAATAAAATATTAACTTAAGTTTATTATATTAAATTTATATAATTGTATTTTACTAATTTAATTTTTTATAACTTTTATTATATATTTAAAAATATTAATTAAATTAAATTTAATTAATATACTTATTTAACTAAATTTTAAGTTATTATTTAATTTTTTTAACTTTTTTAATTTTAATTATTATTTTTATAATAATAACTACTTTTAATTACATTTTTTAACTTTATTTATTAATTATAATAAAAGTTTTATACCTTTTTAAAAAATAATATTAAAAAGAACTTTTTATTATTTTATAAAATAAAATTTATAATTATTTTTTAACTTTTTTTATAATAATAATTTTAAAATTAATAAAATAATTAAATTTAATTATATTAATAAAATATTAATTTATTATAAAATTATTGTTACAAGCTGTGCTTAAATTGGAATATTGGCAGCTATAAAGCTGATACGTATATATAATTTTATTTAAATTTGTATGCTATATATAAATTGCGTATTAAATTTTTTTTAATTAAAATATAAATATTAAATAAATTTACAATTTCAAATCGATACATAAAGTTTATTATATATATTTTAACTTATTTATTTTAATTATTCAATTTAATAGTTACTTGTAATAAAAAAATAGCAATTATTAAATATAATAAAAAAACAGCAGCTGTTAAAAAACGCGTTAACGCAAAAAAAAAAGAATTAATTGCTTTTTTTTATAAATATAATAACAATTATAAAATATCGCTTAAATAATATTTATAAAACGCTTATATAAAAGTTAAAATATTAGTAA
>JWIU01000044.1:10597-64486 GCA_000966885.1 Xylaria sp. JS573 | reverse complement strand
TATAATATATTTTAAATAATTATTTAATTAAAAAAAAACAAGTTTTATTAATAAGAGAGTGTAAAAATAGTAAGATGATGTATTAAAAAAATAAGTTCAATTCCAAGTAATTGTGGCAGCAAAGCTGCCTAGTCATTGGAATTAAACCTTGTCTAATCTAACTATCTTATCTAAGGCCACATAACTAAGTCAGGTGACTAGGTCACCTAACTGCCCATAGGCTAGTCCCCCTGTTGCCACGCATCATTTACAAATTTATAATAAAGCTACGAGGCAAAATATTAAGAAAGCTGCTCAGTATGAGGATTGAACTCATGACCTTCGCATTACTTGATATTCCAAGGTTGAAATATTAGTACGACGCTCTAACCAGCTGAGCTAACCGAGCTTAGATCCAGCCGTTGAAGCCGGTCGGTTTTGATTGACAAGCCGGTTCTCAGTCAAAGCCTATATCCGTACACGCTTGCTGAGATATAGACAAACAGCGTCCTTGTCAATTCATGATGCATTCCTCCGCGCCCTAGCCCGCGCCCTCGCCCCCTCGAAATCCGCCCGCGTCGGGTACTCCAACCTGTCCCAGACGTCGCGATGCCGGGCGTCGGGCCCGTCCGGCGGCAGTGGCCTGCGCTCCCAGCGGTCGCGGTAGACGCCCGTCTCCGCGATCGGCTCCTCGGGATCGACCCGGCGGTCGTTGTTCGCGTCGCCGAGGATAGGCAGAGGACTGTCGGGGCAGGGGCGGCCCGGATCGTCCGAGTGGAGGAGGAAGTCGAGCAGCTCCCGCTTCTGGCTCTCGAGCAGCGCGTAGATCCGGTACGTGATCTCCGGGCGGTCCGAGTGCCAGAACACCGCCTCGGGATCCGGGTCCCGATTCCGGGTGCCCCGGTCGAAGAGCACGACCCCGCCCAGGATCCGCGCCTCGGCCCAGTACCCGACCATGTCGGCCACGCCGTCCGGGTACTGCTCGTGGTCGTTGTACCACTCGTGTCGGAACAGGGTCGGCGGGGGGCCGTCGGGGAAGAAGGTCCAGAAGAGCGTGTCGTCCTTCGGCGGCGCCCACTCCGTGATTCTGTCGTTCCGGTGGCGGCTGGTGTCTTGCCGGTAGAGCAGCACGGCTATCTGGTGGATCGCCACCGCGACCATCTCGATGATGCGGGTCCTGAAGGCCCTCGACCCCGGAGATGCGGCTTGGTAGGCGTAGATGAGCTGCAATACGCCCCGGCCACCGTCAATCATCGATCGCTAAAATTTGAAAAGAGGCGGCAAACCCGCAATGTGGATCGATCACATACCTGGGAATCGAATGCTAACACTTCAGGGTCAAAATTCTCGCGCATCTCTTTCGTCTTCTCCATCACGCCGTCGCAGAGTTCTTGGTGCATGTCATACAGCGGATGGTCACCCGACAGCCCGCCGGCGCACGTGTCGTCTACCGTATCCGGCAGAGGTAGGCCGTCGATGATTTGCGCATATGTAAGCTCCGCGATCTCGGTCGAGATGACACGGCGGAAAGCCTTGGTGAACAGGTCTCGGTGTTCGGCGTCAAGCTGCTCAATAGAATGTTTCTTGTATGGTGCACTTTCGACATCTTTGCCGCAATCAGATCCATCACCAGGCTGGGCATCGCCATTATGCCCTTGGGGACTCATGATAGAGGGTTTGATGTCAAAGTTATGGAATAGCGACTTGTCGAGCGTACGGACAGGGCTGGTTGTTAGGTATTCTACAATGCTGGCCGCGGGGTTAGTCGCATTGGAATACCTAACTGATAGTGCACGGACCTAAAAGCTTCTGAAATGTGATGTACGGTACAAAATAAGGAGGCCTCGTCCTGTCTTCGCTGCAACACGAGTGCGAAGCGTACCTAGGTGTGGCAAAGCAATGCAGCGCCTGCTAAAACAATCCTCGCGTCAATGATCTGGGATCATACCCTGCAGTCGCCTATCACCTTAGGCATTGCAGGCCAGCCCCAAGCCACTCCCGCGCGCATAGGTATTTTGTTGGACTCAGCCGCCGGGCCAAGTCGGCAAATGATCTACATATACCTTCAACACCCATGTAATGCTGATATTTACAGTTAGTACCTCGCTCACCATTGGGCCATAAACCACCGCGAGGCATCCTTTGCCCCCATTCCCCTATCTTCATTCATGGATATGGTCAATGGGGTCGTTTCTACTGCGACCCGCGCAGTGACAATAGACAGGCATAGTAGTGCCCTCATCTTTCCTCGCGTACTAAGGTTTACACCTATGTAGGTCTCAAGATAAGTCTAGCCAAATTAATGTTGGTTCAACCGTTCAAAGCCTCGCCAGCCCCTGTCAAACGTATTATCTATGGGATCCTATGAATACCCCTGCTATGTGGACATGGGGCTCATGTCCCTGTCAAGCTCTCTCAGGGGTATCTCGCTCTACGAAATTGTTCCTATGTGTAAGTTGAGAGGCCTCAGTAGCCAATCTTCCGGAGCTGTTGGTTCACAATGGTATTGCAACTATCGTGGCCATGCCAGGCCTCAAAATCGACCGCTTAGGGTCGTTGAAATACCATAAATATTCGACATGTATTCCGTTGTCTTATGCTGGCAGTCACTTAACTCTCGCCTATAATCTCAACCGCCTAGATACCATATTTCGCCATTTTTACCATCTTCAGAGTTTAAGGCCAAGTTACCTAGTATTGAATTTGGTTATATATCAAAATTTCGTTGTTTTTGGACCTATTTACTCTTAGAAGTCTTTTTACTCGACAGCATCACAGTCCAAAGTACCTTTTCAACGTTCTCTAAGATGCCCAGGGTCAACGGTCTTGAACTCTACACAGACGAGGCCGGTTGAGATGAACAGATTTCCTCAACTTCGATTCGATACCAAATCCTGGAGTCGGTTGTCCATTTGGGGCTGAGTATACTGGAAAGTCCTGATGGAAGAGAGAGTTTAGTGCACATAGCAAGAAAGGTTATCGAAGAGCGTGAGGATCCAAGGAGAAGAAGACCGATACCGCATATATACAACCGCCCACTTTCGGAGATGCCCTTGTGGGTCGACAGGTTCTTACAGAGCCTGAGGGACGACTTTCCTGTGGTCTACCTCGCCATCACCGATGGCGAGGCCAATGCAGTGAAACAAGATTGGGGTACCGACATGGCCCGATATGACCCGAAGGTGGCCGGCTACCTCAATGTCCAAAAGACCATCATCAACAACATGGCTTACGTTTATGGACAACCTCCCCAAGTCGCCCGTGACAACTACAAATGCTTCAAATACCAGATGGGAATCACCATTGCGCACGAGCTCGTTCACCTATTCACCGGTTATTTGACTGGAACGGCACGACCCCTTACGCCGCCGGGTGTCTCCTTAACTTCTTACGGAAACAGACGCGTGGGTGAATCCGGCCGCTACTGGGAGTCTTTCGTGCTCGGTGGTGTGGTTGAGTTCTGGGAGGATCCAACAGACCCCCTTGAGGAACGGCAAGCAGGGATCCCATATTTAATCAGAGATGGCAGAAACAGCGTTCCAGCCTTTTTAATTTCCATGAACTATATTAGGAGTTTCCTGCGAGGAGGTAAGTATACCACATCATATTGTCCTGGCAAGGGACGTGAATAACTTTCTGGTGTGGCGCTAACAATGAGTAGACTTCTCCTTTCCTGTCACAGTGTCATCCAGAACCCAGGCTACTACACGCAATGCGCTTCGACAGACGAGTAGAGAGATGACGGAAGTCCGGCGGACGCGCAACGCACCTGTATACGCATCACCGTCCCGTGGAATTTCCCCTGCAGGTTCTAGTATTTCTTATCGCAGGCCTCCCCCTTCCAATCCACTTGAAGTTGGATTCAACCCTACAAGGGGCGATTCTGGGGCCTATCGTGCTCATAGAGAGAATGGTGAATTCAGATATAGCTCTAGCAGTTTTGCTAGGTAGTATACTCCGGTATTCAAGCTGGAATATCGCTGAAGGTTTAACGCACGTGTTGATTGTATATGGTCAACTGGTATCTCCATAGACAATTGGAATAGAGTTGGGATCGGGGGCAGGGGCGCAACGTTATTGTATTGGGTCATGTTTCCTAAGGTCTAGGGGGTTTTAGTAGATAGAGATTCAATTTATATACGATCGCAAGCTATATGACTGTCAGACGGGGAAGATCCGATCTACACCGTGCCTCCTGTTTAACAAACATATAATTCTACAAGAGCTTGACCGCTAGACCAGGCTTCTCAGCATCTTACGATTCTCGATACCACCCAGATAGGGAGAGCTTTTTATAGCGATGGCTCCAAAGATGATTTACTAACGCCGCCAGTTCCAAGATAGTGATATATTGATAGCTACCTGGCGGATTTACAGCGGATTTATAATGGAAGCATAACCTTTCCTTAGACCCGTTGGCGCATAGGAGGTAGTTGACCATCTCAGGCGATAGCCATGGGCTAAAGACCATAGCAGATCGTTTGACGTTATAACCGAATATTGGGGATCAAAGTGAAGAAGTAGGCAAGCAGCCCATTCAGGGCAACATAAGTTGTAACATCACATAGGCTGCTTAAAGGGTAGCCGGAAGGGTAAGACGTTTAATCTCCACTGGTAAGATAAGATCGACTTGCTTAAGTAAGGCAATAATTGAGCCGGCAACGACCTCTCATATAATTATTTGACGGGCGCCAAGTAATTTCTTAAGTCTTTTTAGATTTTAATTAGGTGGATATAAGGTATTTAAGATTATTTCGTTGGTTTCTATCAGTTCTTTTTAATACGTTAACGGCTGTATTAATTGGAAGGTTTAATACGAAATACAATCCTATGTTAATAGAAACAAATATATACGATCTTATATTTCATTGAAAAACTAAATCAAGAAAGACTTATTATTAAGGTTGCGGACGAACCGTTACAGTCCACAATAGTCCAATTGGATCCCGACCAATTGGATAATCACTCTGTTGGAGGCCTGGCAACAGGGGGTCTGGCGCAGGGGTGTTGTGAACCCTTGGCGCGCAGCCTATACTTATTCATTATCTTTACTTCTGCTAGCTTTTCAAATATAAATATGATAAAGTAAAGGCCTTTTCGTCCAGAGAAAAAAGATAATATGAAAACCTCCGAGCAAGCTTGCAGTTTAAAGCTTCCGCTATGATTATAATGCTTGTCTTTTCTTTGCTATGAGAAGCAAATACTATATGACCGCGAGCAACGGAAGCGAGTAAAGTATGGTCATCCATGCATTCCAAAGGGAGGAGGTTCGCTTGTCAGATATGATGTTGCGGTATGCCATGGTGCGGTAAGCCACATACATTCCAAATCCTCCAAAAGCGAACGACAATCCAACACCCAGATCCCAGAATCTAGGACAGAAAATGGACCATACCACCATCGGGACAGCTATCAACCAGCGGGCTATTCCATCACCTAACGCAAGTGGTAGCGTCTTGCGGTTGTTTAGGCGGTCACCATCCTGGTCCGCCATATCGTGTGTCTGTACTGTCGAGAAGACTACAGCAGCGACCACGCCCAACCACTTGAACAACATGTCCCCCTGTTCAGCGGGGACAAGTTTCAGAAACGTTGAAATCGCAACCTCGAGAGCCCCAGAGATGAAGCAGCAGAAGCCAAGGGCATTTATGAGGTTTCGGGCAAACCAACTTGAGTCGGAAAGTTTCAGGTCATTATAGCTGAAACCTAGCAGTATAAGTGCCAGGCACTGTTTCACACCCCCAATCCATAAGCTGACGCAAAATGCTACTGGATAGAGGGTGAGAACGAGCACTTTCGCTTCAGTGGGCGTCATTCGACCGGATGGCATCGTACGCCATGGCTTGTTGAGCGTATCCTCGACTATGGCTCGGTGCTGCCGTTGATTGTCGATGTTAAAGGGGAGTAGGTTGATCCAAATCCAGAAGACGACAGCGGGAACACGAAAAAATGCTTCGGAAAACGTAAATGTAAAGGCCGAAGGTGTGTTCAGTGAGAGAGCGATGCCGTTGAGGATTCCAAACAGTGCTGCCGGGATGACCATTGTCTTCAGATCGCTACGTGTGAAAAGCCACACCGAGTAGGCGTGAAATAGCCACGACCTTCTCCTAACCGACACCCTAGCCTGTCCTGACTGTTTAGATTTCGGTCAGCCCTTGAACAGCAGTCTAGTGAGTGCATAACCGGGTGACCTACCTTTTCACTGCATGGAGCATTCATATTCCCGTACCTTTCCTTAGGTATAGTATTTCCGTACATCTGGGATGGGCGTATAATTTGAAGTTTACAGTCCCCCGCGAAGCGCCGTTGCTATTTAGTCTTATACAATTACGGACTACGACATTGTTGCGTGATTTATCACCCTTGGTGGAGCCATAAGTAGCAGGAATAGGAGGCCTAAAAGGAATACTAGCACTATCCCCACAGATCGCGACTACTGAGTCATTCGCACGCAGAGCTGCTGCTGATAACTTTAGTTAGATACAACAACAAAAACTATCTGACCAATAAAGCTATTGGCGTACAAGAGCAGGTATGTGACAGAAGGATTTGCTACCTGCAGTTGATATAGGTAAAGCAGAAGATATGGTTGGTATATGAGTAGCTAGGTTGGATGTTAGCAGCGGCAGTTGCTTTAATTAGTAGCTGGTTGATATATTTGAAGTATCATGTTAACTCAAAATACCCATGTACCGATCAATAGCCACATATTTTCAAGGTGTTTATCTTTACACGGCAAGTTCCATCCCCACAGCTTCACATACTTTGAGGGGTAGAAAGACGAGGGGACTTTGGGGTCGGTCGTATGTCTTTATCGAGCCAAGTTGTCGGTGATCGTGTTTGCACAACTATCGATTTCATAATCCGTGGGTGGGGGAGTGTTGGAGCCCTTAATCCTAGGCTGCGTGGATTCCAAGTTAGGAATGGAAGTGATCCGCGCTCTGAACATCCATTGAGGATTTTATGTAGATCCTCCACGTTCTAGGCTCTCCTCCATCAACTACCAGGACGAACGCTTTCGCGGCATGTTGGTCGATCGGTACCTAGGTAGGTAGTAGTCTCTGATCAACCTTTTGAACTTGCTCCTTATTTTACACTTTGCCTACCTACCAAAGATAGCCTTATCTTCCTTCGTGCAATTCTTGCTACTACGTATTTAGACCGATCAACTAAAACGGCTTGACATCATCTGATCACGTCACGGCCTGCCGAGGTTCGATTGGGTGATCCTTCGCGCGGCCTTCAAAGAGATAATGTACCTACTTTTAAACACGACCCCTACACTTGGCGTGAAGGGCTGAAAGATAGGAGGAGTTCGAAGTTGTGCGTACCTGAGCGGCTGAGCGCTGCTTGTAAGTCGAACAAAGTTGCCGATAATACCGAAGGTAGTCCGCGCCCGTGACTTAGATGCCTTCGCACCCTCCACTTTGGTCCGAATCTCTTGTAAGTAGATTCATCAACTTGACGGGTCTAAACTCCTAGCCTTTTTTCTACATTCGCTTCATATCTAGATAGCCTACTACCTACTTCTTTACGTAACTGCTAGACTTATAGACTATCCACTCCCATGGCTTCCTCGTATACCTCAGACTATGTCATCATTGGCGGTGGTACATTTGGGCTCGTAGTCGCCAACCGCTTCTCCGAAAACCCCGATGCCCAAGTCTTAGTACTCGAGGCCGGAAGAGGACCTCTCCGCTGATCCCAGGGTCAACATCCCGGCGATGTGGACGGCTCTGATGGGCTCCGATGCCGACTGGCAATAAAAGTCAGTGCCTCAGCCAGGCCTAGGAGGCAGAACCGTCCGGAAGACTCAGGGTAAGACCCTCGGCGGTTTTTCAGCCATCACTGATATCGATGCCTGGGCGAAGCTGGGAAACCCCGGATGGGACTGGGCTGGTCTGGTGCCCTCGTACAAGAAGTCCTACACACTCATACCACCACCAGGCCAAGCTATTCTCGAACATCTCGGCATCGACTGGATCGACGACGAATATCGTGGTACCTCGGGACCTATCAAGGTATCATTTCCAGGTGTCGTCCAGAATCCTTTACGTAAGGCGTGGATTGATGCCTTCCGCGGCCTGAATAAAGCTACAAATGGCGGTGAGTTGGCCTTGGCAATCGGCCTCACACCATACAAGAGTGGATGTGTTCGTACGTATACGTACTAAATAACGTTCCTTCCTTCTACCCCTATTCAGATCCATCCTCGGGCAACTCGATTGGTGGTTACAGCAATGCAGCAACAGTCGATCCAGAGACCAGAGTTCGGAGCTACGCAAACTCAGGGTACGGCGCTCCTGCTCGCCAGAGGCCCAACGTGCGGGTCCTAACAGAGGCTAAGACCCTGAGAATATTGTTCACTGAAAGCGGAACTGGTGGTATCAAGGCCACAGGAGTTGAGGCCTTAGTTGAAGGTAAGAAGGAGACACTTACACCTGCGAAGGAGGTCATACTCGCGGCCGGCGTATTCAATACGCCCAAGCCTCTCGAGCTTTCGGGCATCGGTGACAAGAAACTGCTGGGCTGCTTCGGCATCCCGGTCCGAGTAGACCTTCCGGGCGTCGGGGAGAATTTCCAGGATCGAGGTACGCCGTCGACACTGCCACCTCGGCGTACCACGGCTGCGGCACGGCGGCCATGCTGCCGTGGGAGAAGGGCGGCGTCGTGGACCCGCGCCTGGTCGTGTATGGCACGGAGAACCTCCGCGTCGTCGACGCGAGCATCTTCCCGCTGATCCCTCGCGGTAACATCTTGTCCTCGGTGTATGCCGTGGCCGAGAAGGCTGCGGATATCATCAAGGGTAGCTAGTGAATGCGTGTATATCTAAAAGATCTAGCGTGTTTTAATTAGTAGATACTCGCACATGTCGATGCTTATCAGATTCTTTTGATCTGATTTACCTGTGATACGTAGTGGATGAGTCCTCGCAACAAAGGACGTACACTTCCAAGAAAAAGGTACGAGCAAGTAATACGTGATATTTCGTAAACATTATCACAAAAGCGACGTCGCTATTTCTCATTGAAGCAACAGCATCAAGGCACACCAGAACTGCCACTGCCAGAGCTTTGTTGAAGTGAATCCTGCGACGATAGGCCCCACGAGTGGTCCAACGTTACTTCTGAGACCCAACATCGTCACAGCCATACCGCGAGGCCCAAGATCTGGATATAAATCACAGAAGAGCCCTCCTGAGACAGTCTGTGGCGATATGAATTGCCTGCGAGCTATGGCAGGCGGCTTTATATCCAGCGATGTGAACGACTCGGCTCAGCCACAAACAGTATTATCATAGTCCCCCGCACCCAGTTCTCCAGGTAGAATGTCGTGCCCCTGCAGGAAGATCGGCGTCTGTGCTACCTATGAGAATCTATCTTCAAAGGGCGAAAACATGTGTCTTATCGGTCCTACCATCATCGTGCATCCTACGCCTTTCCCTCAGCGCTAACAGTGTATAGCAGAGGGTCACAGCAACCCCTAGAACCGAAACTGCCATACATACTGAATAGCCAGGGCGATACTGCGGCCCATCCTGCGGGAGAAATGCGAAGGGGGCTACAATACCACCAGTGTTTCCTACGCTAATCATCCACCCCAAGCCAATGCTTCGCTGCTTATGTCCTTCGAGGTTCATGAGGTACCAGCATATAACAATAGGCCCTGCGCCGAAGGCACCCATACAAACTAGGCAAATCCCGGCATACTGCACTGAAAGGTTGGCATGTGTTGTCATCAAAACTGCGAGGCCTGCTATGAGCAAAGCACTCGAAAACAGAACGTATGGTAGACGCGCCCATTTTCGCAACGATCGGGTTTGTCGTTTGCCTTAGGAATAGCGGAAGCCTCGATACGCCTTGGAAGCAGCCAGAGATCCTTCTTTGGGGGGCAACGGAACTCGCTTCTGGCAATCTATGTGTCTGCTTCCCTGAGCTTGCAGTCCTTTTCCGCAAACGCAACCGCAGGGGCTCTCGCCCACGGCGTCCTACTGACTCCGAGCTCAGAGGTTGGAACGAGCCCAAACGAATGTTTAAGCCGCCTCCTGACCCGTATTTCACGAAGAGTCTTATGAGAACCATGTTCAGTACGAAGACGGACGAGCAGTACGTTGAGCTGCAAGATCAAGGCAATGATGTACATGTTACACCCATGAATCCCCGTCCTCAAGCGCTGAGTCCCGAGGGTGGTGGTATTCTACTACAAAACGAAGTGAGCGTCGAGAGCCAGCAGCGCTATGCATAGGGACTCACTGGACAGTGCAAGTCCTCTTACTAACTGGCTGTAAATCCCCTCAACTTACCTCCGATCCATTGCTGACCTGGGTGGTGTTATCTGGTTTCCTCAATTTATCTTCCCGAGAGTTTTTCGTTGCACAGTACCCTGCAACCCCCTGACTAGATTCGTGTACTCGCCTACCTATACAGGCGAAAGGCTTGGACTCCGGCCCATTGTATATGAAGAATAGGTACTACCTCTCACAAGCTAGGCGAGAAGATTTCTGATGGTACTATGTGGGAACATTTCAAAGATACTTCTGGTTTGTTGAACAGTTCTAGGTTCGCTCTCAAAAGGTGAACGGTGTAGTTGGGAATGAAGACTTGCAAGATTTCAGGGAGATATTGAGATACCGTAGTTGATGGGACCTGCGCTCAAATGTAACAAAGACGTATTCACAGAGAACTTTCTACTTCACTTCGCCCTTGTTTCGTTGGTTATCTACGAGCAGCTGCATTGCATTACAAGTGCCTCTATATTTCATACTGTGCTTGTGTAACAGTCATCCACGCTCTCATCAACCTCGATACCTTTGTATTCCTTGCCGTCCTGCCACCTGTATGTGACGAACACCGCCTTCACCATATCCAAAAGCACACCCGTTGTGCTCTGATCTTCCACCTTCCCCTTTCACCTCCAACTAGAGCCGCCCGCTCGCAGCCCAAACGTGCCATAATGTTCTTTCGAGGCTCCTTGGCCCGGCTGATCCGCAGCCCAGTATTAAGTACACATGCTGTCCGACGTCCAAGTCACTGCAGCGCATCAGTGGCCCTTACACGCTCTGGATCTCGCTCTTGCATGCCGCCGCCGTTTACACATTTCATTGACGTTTTCACAACCCAACCTATGTCTACTCAGGCTCTAAGCGGAGACCACGTGGCAGCGGCTCAAACCAACTCGGAATCGTGAGCACCTCGCCTGTCCTAGTCAGAATACAGGAATTGACTTTACCCACGGCCAGATACACGACCGCATTTGCCCTCTTCGAAGCACTTTGGGAAGTAATACGCCTCGTCATATTGCCGCTGTCAATCCTCATACTCACTGTGCCCTCAAGGCCGGCATAACAGCATGCTTCGTCAATGTCGGGTCCGACTACCCGTCCATCATTGAGGCTATCGTCAAGGGCAAGAGGGAGCGGCCCGACCGCTGGCCGAGGTTCATTACGTGCCCGTCCGAGGTCACGGCCATCTCGATGGCCGACGGGTACGCGCGTGTGTCGGGACAGACACAGGCTGTCCTCGTGCACGTCGACGTCGGGACGCAGGCGCTCGGCCAGGGCGTCCACAACGCCAGCGTCGGTCGCGCCCCGGTCCTCATCCTCGCCGGCCTGTGCCCGTACACGGAGTCCGGCGAGCTCCCCGGCTCCCGGACCGAGTACATGCACTGGCTGCAGGAGGCCCCGGACCAGAAGGCCATCGTGCGCCAGTACTGCCGGTACACGGGCGAGATCCGCACCGGGCTCAATGCCAAGCAGACCGTCGGACGCGCGCTACAGTTTGCGAATGGCGCACCGAAGGGCTCCGTCTACCTCGCCGCCGCGCGCGAGGTCCTAGCGGAAGAAATCCAGCCGTACTCTCTCGACCAGACGCAATGGGTGCCGATCGGTCCCGGCGCGCTGCCGGACGACGCCGTCCGCGAGATCGCCGAGGCCCTCGTCCGGGCCGAGCGCCCGCTCGTCATCACGGGGTACTCGGGCCGCGACCGGCGGACGCCGGCGCTGCTGGTGGCGCTCGCGGACCTCATCCCCGGGCTGCGCGTGCACGACACGGGCGGCAGCGACATGTGCTTCCCGGCGACGCACGCGGGCTCGGAAGGGTTCCGGCTCGCCACGGGCGGGTGCACGCGCGACGCCGACGCGGTCCTGCTGCTCGACTGCGACGTGCCGTGGATCCCGTCGCGCAACCCGCCGCCCGCCGCCGCCCGCGTCTTCCACGTCGACGCCGACCCCCTGAACCAGCAGATCCCCGTGTCGTTCTTCCCCGCGCACGGACGCTGGCGCGCCGAGGGCTACACGGCGCTCAAGCAGCTGGTCGCCCACGTCCGGGACGACCCGGGGCTCGCCGCCGCGCTGAAAGACCCCGTTCATGCGGCCCGGGGCGCGGCACGTGCCGAGGCCCACCGCGCCCGTCTGGCAGACACTAACGCCGCCTCGCACCAGCCGCGCCCGCCGAGCAACACGGATACCTTGGACGCCGCGGCCGTCGGTCGCCTCTTAAAAGAATGTCTCCCGGAGTCGACGACGTTCGTCGTCGAGGCCGTCACGGCCGCGCAGATCCTGCATGACCAGCTGCAGCCCAGCCAGCCCGGGCGTTGGCTCAACTGCGGCGGGACGGGTATCGGGTGGAGCAACGGCGCGGCCCTAGGGGTCCGGATGGCGTTGGAGGATCAGGAGAAGCAGCAGCAAGAGAATGGAAGGGGAGAGGAAGAGCGCTCGCCAGGGCCCGTTCTCGTGTGCCACATCGTCGGCGACGGCAGCTTCATGTGCGCGGCGCCGTCGAGTGCCTTGTGGGTGGCCAGCAAGTACAAGATCCCGGTGTTGACGGTGGTACTGAACAATGGAGGTAAGCCCCTTATCTTTTTCCTCTTTCCTCCGCCTTTCCCTCGCCGTTTCTTCCCCATTCCCTGTTCTTTTTTTTTTTTGGCCCACGTTTCTGCGCGCCGCTTTCTGCACTCCGATAGCTGAATTCATCGCACCCCAGGCTGGAAGGCGCCCCGCAACTCCACGCGGCTCGTCTACCCCGCCGGCCTGAACGTCTCGGCGTCCGACGACGAGATCATCGTCTCGTTCCGCCCGACGCCCAACTACACCGCGCTGACGGAGGCGGCCGCGGGGTCGGAGCTTGGCTGGGAAAACGAATCTGCGAACGACGACGGGTGGATGAACGGCGTACGGGTTCGGACGGTAAAGACGTTCAAGGATCAGCTCTCAGATGCGCGGGAGAGGGTAGTCAGGCAGGGTAAGGGAGCGCTACTTGAGGTGTTGATGTCCGACTAGTCTAGAGCAGGGCGAGTATGAAGACGAAGCTGTACTTATTCTCGCATTCCCAATCTTGTTCGGTCCAGCGTACGTAAATTAGTGCGTTGTAGTATTTCGGGACGCATTCCGTCTAGGCAGCACAAGTCTGCCTATGTCCACATCGGCGATATTAACCTCTACGCGCACCGATTATTCGCTTAGAGTCCTTTTTATCTCATCCCTTTCAATGGAGAGAAGAGAGACAGTCCCTATAACCAGGTACCATGCGACCGTTTCGCGTCTTAACGCGACACCAGCCCTCCCTCTATTTAAGCGTATCATAAAAGGCGATCCTGACATTTTCAGTATTCCTATCCTCTCATAAATATCTTTGAGAAAAGATTACATCAAATAAAAAGTTACCTGATTCCGATCCACTACCTACCTAGCTCCCATAATGCAGCTAAGGGACCCTTATGATGGTCGTATCGCTCGGCTGTGGTATTGCTGCCATGCCTACAGTAGCCGACAACAGCACTCTGCCAGCCCTCACCAAAAGGGGCCGACAATGCAAAGGAACTTTCAAGGATACTTATGATACTATTAACTGCTCTCAGTTCAGAGTCTTATTTGGCACTAGAGGTGGTGACTACAAAATGTTTGTCAATTTCGAGATACTACCCCTTATGAAGAGACGCACACATACGACAGGCTAATTTGGGAACTCCTCCAGGTTAGGGGGTTTACATCCACACCCCTTGAGAAGATCAGTTACACAAGGCATTCGGATATGGCGAAAATGGCCACAGTGGCGATTACTGGGAGTCTTATACCAGCGGCTTGCCCTATACCATCGACATCTACCCCGGGAACACGTACAAAAACAGGAACGAAACTGACGACCGGTGTGGGGGAGCCACGATCAGGTAAGTTGCAGCCCAGATTTGCTTATAAAGCATGTATGTCTCCCTGTCTCGAAGTGCTGCGTTTCGACCACTTGCAGGCGAATCCCGAACATCATTGGCAGTGTTGACCCTCGGCTGTAATAGGTACACATCACGGTATGTCACAGTTCGCGATTGCGAGAGAAAAAAAAAAAAAAAAAAAAAAAAAAAAAAAAAAGACGAAGTCGAAGTCAGATAGGCGCTGCATACTCAAGGTGTAAAGATCCGCCGGCGCTCATAATGCCCCGCTAGGTACTATATTTACAAGCTCTCATTAACCCCCCTTTTACCTCACCAATGAAGCTTCCAATGCTTTCTTTTCATATGTCAAATATTCTCATTCAAGTTACGGCTCTATGAAAGTTTGTTTGGCCTTGGTACATCACCAATAAATTCTTCTAGTTGCTGCTAGGTAATCAGTACCAATGAAATATTACTCCAGTCACAGAAAATGCCAAACAGGGGACCGGCTGAATCGTGATGAGGGAAAGGCATTTCTGACTAAGAGTTCATGCCCGGTATAGTTATCTCCACCTACCTGCAATCCTTCGGTGGCTCGAATTACCATGTCTGGCGATATTACTATGTAGGTATAAGAGACGATCCTCCACATGCGAACTAAGTTGCGCGGTGAAAATAAGCTCTCCGATATTTCGGTCGCAAAGCCGTAAGATTGGATCTTACCATCAGCTCAGATCCCTTCCTCATGTAGCGTCGCGGTATGTTCCCAAGTCCTAGTGGATGCGATAAATTACCTTTTCACTAATCTTATTGGATGCTACCGACATCGTCTCGTCATTCCCAAGCCCTTTTTTACTACATAGGACCATTCGTATATGATGTGTTTGATGTACTTTGGCTTTTGGTCCATTATTTTCCTCCTTATCTAGATACTCCCCTTAAACTTGATGTCTCACTGAGATAGGTACATGAGATCTTCACTGGAGTGCTCGCTGTTAAAGAGATATTATTACCTGGGATTCTGGGGGTATCTCTCCACCACCTGGACGGGACAAAGTACTTATACAAGCACATTAGAAGGGAGTTAGCTATTCCACTCTCTAACTAGGGGCGACCTTTGAATAGGAGCTCCACTCACCGGCTCCATGATATGATCCTGCAGCAGAAGACAACGATGTGCTTCTACGACATCGAATAGCAAGGCGTAAAGCCCATACGAACTCACACGGGTGCTCATGCGATGATTCAAACATAGACGTGCACTTGTGGGAACATAGATATGAACTTATACTTATTGAACTTGAGACAAGTGGAAGTAATAAATGTGCTGATGCAATGCCTAATCATGCTCCATACCCAACCAACTAGGAGGAACAAAGAAAAATCGCGGGTATCGTAATACGTCGACCAATATATATACAAACACACTGCACATACACACATATACTTGCGGGATAGCTTATACAAGAAGCAGAACATCCCCCCCCTTCTCTCCTCCCTTCTCCTTCCCTAGAACCCGGGACACCGCAGGTCGAAGGGCGCCCTCTGGTTGTCGGGGGCGCAGACCATCTCGTTGGCGAAGGCGCGCCAGCGGTCGAGCAGGTCGGTGGCGCGCACGCCGTCGTGCTGCGGGAAGAAGCTGAGGTGGCCGACGACGGCGCGCGTGTCAACGACGAGCGGCCGCCGCCTCCGCAGCGGGATGCTCACCGTCAGGTCCTCCTCGTCGTCCGGCGCGATCGGCAGGTTCGCCCGCACGTCGTGGCCCCACAGCGCCACGAAGTTGAGGTTGTACCGCACGTACTGCGTGTCGAGCAGCTGCTCGGCGCCGCGCCCGCCGCTGTCGCGCTCGTTCGCCCGCATGTGCGCGCGCACGCTCTCGCGCGCCGCCTTGGCCCTGGCCCTGGTCTCCTCCGACTCCGACTCCGACGAGTCGATGCTGTTCTCTCCCAGCTTGTCCTCCTGCTCCCGCTCCGCCTCCGCCTCCGGGTACTCCAGCGGCACCCCGAAGAAGTACCGGTGCACGGCGTTGTCCTCGAGGTTCTGCAGCAGCGAGTACTGCTGCTGCGCGGCGACGGCCCACGACTTCCACGCGGCGCCCATGACCCCCGCGACGCCCGCGTCCGCGTCCTGCGTCCGCAGCGCGTTGACCCCCATCGGCGTGCGCAGGAGGTCGTACGGGTCGGGCGACACGTGCAGCCAGGGGTGCCCCGTGTAGGGCGGGGCCGGGAACACGTGCGACTCGACCGTCGCCTCGCTCGGCCGGCTGAGCTCGTGCTGGCTCAGGGCGGCGAGGGTCGAGTTCGCGTCCGCGTCCGCGGTCGCGGGGAACCGCCCGAAGCTCGAGGGCCGCCAGGCCTCGGCGGCCCGCCGCGACGGCTGCGCGTTCGGGTCCGGCAGAAACGCGTGGATCGCCCCCGTGTGGTAGTGCTCGTACCCCGTGCGCGGGCTGTTGACGAGGTTGGCCGACACGGCGAACGGGTGCGGCGAGGCAATGCGCGTGTGCACCAGCTGTGGGATGGTGTCGTGGTGGATAAATATCTGTGGAACGCGGACGTATGAGCATTTGCCTAGAAACGACTGTCTACTCCACCATAGCATCTACATAGGGTGTATCTAAGGGGGTTGACTTACAATATCGTCATCGATCTTGATGTAGATGGTGTCGTCCTCGACGGCCGAGTCCCAGATACAGCCGTACATGCCGTCATTGCAGACGCGGGCCTCGACGGAGCTGTAGCGGTCCCGGTGGGCTATTAGTTCGTCAAGGTACGTAAGATCCTCCTCCTTGTCCGTGTGCACCATGAAGCGGACCTCGTCGAGGTAGCCGCCGCCGCCGTTGGCGGCCAGGTTCTGCTGCAGGTAGCAGTCGAGGAAGTCAACGGTGCGCTTGCGGCCGTAGAACACCAGCGCCACGACCTTGATGCCCGCCGGCTTCTTCCACCCCCCTCTCGGGCCGTAGCTGTCGAGCGCTGCCGACGCGTTGTGGTGGTGGTTGCGAGAGTTGGTGTTCTTGTAGCCCCCCTTCGCGTCGACGGGCCAGGTCGTGCATTGTTCCTCGGCGGAGGCGTGCGGCGGCTCCGACGGGCTCCCGGGCTCCGGCGTGCTACTCGCGGTATTTGTCTCCCTCAGCGGCGCCAACCTGTACAGCTCGTGGTTTGTGAACTCGAAGAGGGCCCACGACGCACCGATGACCACCGCGGCGATGAGGATCAGCCGCCGGATGTCGAGTTTCCGCCGGAGGATATGGTAGTTTGTGTGGGCGTAGCGCAGCCACTGGTCCTCGAGGTCTCCCCCCATGTTTTCAGTGACCCCTACCTATAGGTAACGAGGTAGGCGGCTTTTATAGAGACCCGTTTGTGGGATGGATGTGATTCTGTTCTGGTCCAACACCTGTTTCTATTATAATAGACTGTAATGTGGCGTACCACGTGCGAGTCTTTTTCCCACGGCGACCTAGGTGGATGCGGGTGGACGCCCTGGAATGTGAAGTTGGTCTCGGGGCGGCACGTGGTGTCTTGTTCCACGACACGAGTCCCTGCTGGTAAGTGACTCAAGGGATGGTCTTGAAGAGATACTTAAAAAATACAAATATGTAGAAGAGGAGAGAACAAAGGAAGAGGTCGTGTGAAAGGACGGAATGTCAGCTGGTTATCTGCTTTCCCGTAAGGCTAGCAGCCCCTCCACCCGAAATGGGCATGAATAAAAGGCTCATCCTGTCAGATGGGGTTCCTCGGGGATACAGCCACAAGTATCATAGATAGTAGTTCGTAGTGTATACATCGAGGGCTAGACCCGAACAGACGGACATCTAGGGCTGTGTGTCCAATAGCAAGCACCCCCCACATCGATTCGCCCTACGTCAAGATGCCAGCACATAAATTAGCGAGTCAGCAAGGGAGGCTTTTGCAGAATGGCTGCCGGGGAATGGGCACAAGGCCCTTAGCTTGTCTCATAATCGAGCTTTCAGCCCTCGAGATCAGCTGCTACCCCGATCCTTGGTCAAGCCACCAGGCTTATCGACACCACACGGAGCCGGTGTTCTTAAAAAAGAACCCAGATCAGCATTTCCACTGCAGTACAGAGGGTGACGGATGGAGAATACATATCGATAGTAGGCAAATATAGAACATATGTATCCCCAGTAGAATGTTGCACTACAAATGATACGTCGGTTGGCGCCATTTGCCGCGGCGGGTACCTAGGATTGGATTGTCATTGAAGTCCAATATCCGCGCACTCCTTCCCCTGTACGAAGTACACGACCGGGTAGCGAACTTGACACACCACCTGCTAGGACAGTCCTTACGATAATATTGCGGCTTACAGAGTGCGCCCAACGGCGCTTGGCAACCAACAGCCAGTCTCGCCTCGAAGTCGATAGCAGTGATAGACCGGGGGCCGGTAAGGCCTAGTTAGTAGGCTGTTGTTGGCCCCGTTAGGTCTAGAACTCGTCCAGCTCGTATTTCCGGGCAGCCGGAACAAACCGAGGCGTATTTACTTAGGCCCTAGATGCATTCAGCAGCTGTAGAAAGGTAAGACTGGAGTGAAGTGTAACCGCAGGTTACTAGTGTTTGTGACTGAAATGACGGTCGTCCCATCTTCCGAAATACAAACACCATTCCAACCTCCAATCATTCATCCCGGTTTTCGGTTCCAGGATGGAGCCCGCGTTCATCCCTGGTGTAGATATATAAGGCAAAGGGATCAAGCTAGACGTCATGGCGGGAGGTGTCGGTTCAGTTTAGAGTTTCTGTGTGTAATATTTAGCGATGTACGAGAATGATACGAGAAAATAACAGCATACACACAACGAGCGGCTCGTGTGCCAAATTCAGGGTCTCGGATCGAACATTGTTAAGCATACCTAAGTGAGTGCCACAGCTAATCGGGCCGGTACGTATTGTTCAAGGGTAGTGACAGCCTCGGTACTACCTGCACCTAGGTATTACAGAGATGCAAATCCCGTTACCAGTTTCTCCCCCCTCGCCTCCCTAAGCCTCGCCAACATCATTACCTACATGTACGAGAAGGACTAGGTACCTACCCAGTAAATGATGGGCGGTATGTACGTAGACAGATCCCTGCCAAACTCCAACCCACGTGTCGATGTCCCTCGAGCTGGTGCTATGATGCCACCAAGGGCATGATGTGATGCAACAACAATGCCGGTCTGTGGGATTGGGGAAAGAGAGCGCGACTTGCCGGCTGTGCTTCCGCCGATCAAGCGACGAGGTCAGATCTTGTCCCCGGTACGTATATCATCTAAGCAAATAAGCATAACGTGCGTGACAAGGGAGGGAGCCCGGCGAATCATAAGACATCTATACCGGGATCTTCCATCTTCGCCTTTCCCGCTAAGCACTCAGCTCTGGCTTGGCGGGGGGTTTCTTCCACCTTTAAGCGCGGCCTTCGAGCTCGTACCCGGCAACACAAGCAGGCAAGGTGGGGAAATAAGGGAAGGGATCACTAAGGCCCATGTCTAGCGCGAGCTGGGATCGTGCGAGATTGAGTCGCGTCAGGTAGCCCGGCGGCCAGGAGCCAGGTTCATACTGTGGAAAAACAGAGCCATTTAAGTACACAGTAGTTAGTGAGTTGTACAGCCAGCCACGCGACAGGTCAACTTAACAGTTCATGAGGTATTTCATAAAAACTGAGAGAAAAGAAAATGGCCAAGCCAAACAAACAGCTGAGGGAGGAACATATTGAGTTGGTCTCTTATTTTTGAAAATTTTGCAACGCCTCAACGGCGTTCAATCTTCGAGTGAAGCGTAAGGCTGGAAGGATCGCATGATAGTAGGATCGGTAGGGTTCTTTTGGCCCTAGCCTCGCCGTGCCACTAGAGTCGGCTGTCTCCGAGTAGGTATCTATCTATCCTAGGAAATACTACCCGTAGATGAACGGGCTGGAGCTCTACTACGTAAGGTCTTCCCGAGTTCTTCTTCCCCGAGCTTTCCGTACACGGTAATGTTGCATTTTCCATCCTTCGACTCGGGGGGGTGGGCGGGAATCACCGCCTCCTCATGGTACCGACCCTAGTTAATATCTAGTACCTACAACTACCTGCTTGGTGTCTACCCGGCTGGGACGCCTCGAAATACCCAACGTTGCTTAGCGGACCTCCAGACGTTGGGGCTCGGTGACAGAGAAGTCGCATGGAATACAGGAATATGCCACATCCCCCGTTCCCAGGCTCATGATCAAGCACAACCTGACGCCATGGCCCAGGGGAGCAATTGTAGCGAGTCCGAATGGCGTCAAAATAGGACTACTCACACAGCCACATGAGTTGGTAAATCCATGAGTTCCGGTTCCGATTGCCAGAACGTCGGAACTACCACCGATAAAATCTGAAAAAAAATAATTGTAGGTATTATACTTTGTCTAATGAGAGTATCTCGATAATGTTTCACGTTTCCTTTTCGCGTAGCAGCTTTCTACATCAAATGCTCAACAAAATCTGCTGCATCACCATTCACGCCGCTGTGGCTGGGCGGAGTGTTCTCCCCTTCTGACGCCATTCTGCGAGTTGAGCTCGATTCCCTACAATGGCAATACATAGCTTCCGCGTATCGACTCCCTCTCCTCTCCTCCTGATAGCGTATAAGTGTAAGCGTATGCGTGTAGTTTAGCCCAACCTGTCTACCCATTACTCAGACCCCGCCGCAAAGGCGCATCTCCCGTTCGACAGATCACGACCTTTTCGAGCACTTTTACCTCTCCGGGTTAAATGAGTAGGTTAATCCATCCACCCCCTGGATAGTGGAGGATCCCGCGCCGGATGACTCCAGGACAAGACGCTTAGTCAGTGAGCACAGCTGCACAGTCGAGTAGGTAATCCTATCGCTTGCAGCCCAGCGATGATCCTTTATTTTTTTGGTAGGTAGGCCGATCGCACCTTGGTACATCTTGGCAGTATGTATGTATGTGGGTTGGCAAGCGGTTCGTGTATTAGGCATTTCCCCATTCCATCCGCCTCTTGCTATCCATCAGTCGATGCCCAGTTAGGTATTCTATCTACGAGAGGCACCTATGGTACAAGACCTGACATCATCCCCTCGCCTCCCCTTAGTTACATGTTGAGGGAAAAAAAAACATGCCCAGTTTTGCATAACAGGGCGTGGGAGTTCCAGCTGACAGGCTATACCAAACACAAAAGTCTATCTATCTATAACAGTACACGAGAGGTGTTATGTTCCTTCGTTTTTGTTTTGGGCCCGCTCCCGCTCCCCCTTTCCATGTCCCTATATCCAGTTCAAACAAACAGGTACTTATACAACCCAATCAATCCACCAGTAATCCACAAGTTCCTACCAGTCCAATTCCAATCCCGCACACCCAGTCGCCGCCGATAATGCAGTTTCAAACAGAAAAGCCAAAAAGAGAAACCAAAAACCAGGTATCTGTTGTGCGCATACCCAAGTCATGAACCGAGACGAGACGGGAGGGAGAAAACCAAAAACCAAGATGTGTGTGTAACATCGCTCATATCTCATGATTCTATGATATCTCTAACGGGCCCTTTCCTTCCTTTCCTGCTTTTCCTTTCCTTTCTTTTGCTACTCAGACAAACGCCCCGCCGGCGTTCCCGCCGCCCGCCGGGGGATCGCGTCGCCCCGGCCCCCCCGGCCCCAGTGGCGGCGGCGGCCAGGGCGCTGAGTCGTGCGGCGGCGTATCTCTACTAGAGCCGCTCCAACCCCTTGCGTGCCCACGGCCGTCGTCATCTTCCATCATCTTCTCCTCTGCGCCGGTCCCCCTTCTTCTGGGGGGACTATCCGTTATGCCCCTGCCGTACCGGCGCTGCGCGCGCTTATCTTCTAGGTACGAGTTAAAATCGTCATCATAATCGTCGTCGTCGTCATACGCATCGTCATAGGTATAGGTATTATCATCGCGGCCATCGTACCGCCCGGCGGGGTGTGGCTCCTCGGCGTTGGGCTGGTCGTCTTCGCCGCCCCTCACGAGCCCGAGCTGCTCCTCCTCACTCGCGTTCTTCGCCTGGAGGATCCTCCTCTGCCGGTCCGCCGCCAAAAAGCCATGAGAGCCTATACCATGGAGTGACGATGACGGCCGGTGGTGGCTCTGTTGGGACGGCGGAGACAACGGCGGTGGTGAGGACAGGACTCGATCCTGTGCACTGTCAGCATGGTGCCGACGGAACACATTCTGGAACGAGAACTGCCGACGTGCGGAGTTGGGCTGTGCCTCGCCACCATGCGGCGGCGGCGTCGGCGGCGCGAGCGAGGCCGGGCTCGCGCTCGGTTTCGGCACGTCGATGAACTGGATGTGGCGGTCCTCGCTGCCCGACCTGATGCTCGCCGCGCCCCGGTACTCGGTGTTCGTGTTCCGGAGACCGGGCGGCAGGCCGAATACGTGACGGTCCGGGCTGGTCGGGCCGTACGGGCTCGCCTCGCTCCGGTACTTCTGGCTCGGCACGGCAATGTCGGTCAGCTGCACCGGGTGCATCGGGCTTTGCGCCCGGGGGTCGCGGTTGTTCCCGGCATTATACTCGGGATGCCCCGGGAGCACGCTGCGCACGCTGCGCGCCCGACTGCGAATCGTACCCGTAATGCTAGAGAGGATACTCGGAGACATCTGGCGGTTGCGCTCTTCCTCCAATTCCTCCTCGGACAAAAATCTCGATCTGCCTAACGGTGGGTGCATTGGCGTGGTTGCGATGCTCGACGTCGCCGTGAACGGACGGCTCCTATTACTTCCCATAGTCGTCCTCCTGCGCCGCAAGCCATCCCATTCATATTGCTCCTGCCCATCTTCGCTGACTGGCGCAAGTCGTTCCGCTTCCTTCTCTTCATGTAACCTCCGAAACTCTTCCTGTTCCATTCTCAGTCGCGCCTGGGAGAATCGTCGTATAATACCCGCCGTCCCACGGATGGCATCGGCCTTGGGTTCGGATTCGGGCTGCTCTTGTTCGGCGATGGTATGGATCTGATCCAGGTCCCCGGTAAAGACGGCGGTATCCGGTACGTCCTTGGCAGACTTGGACAGCTGGAGCAGTACAACGCCCGAGCAAATAGTAAGGAATCCCATGACCACCGTAGCAATCTCCATCGCTGTACCTTTGAAACCCTGGAAAAGAACTGCTGACGTGATGATCGTTGTACTTGTGAAATATACATAGTATGTCGGAGTGACCATGGCGGCATTATAGAGATTGAGCGCTTTCTGCGCAACTGGTTAGCAGAGGTGCCAAAAGCCGGATGTAACTGACTCACGTTGAGATATACGATCTCAGTCAAGAGTGTCGCTATTACGAAGACCAAAACGATATATAAAAACCACTGGTTAAACTGGGGAGTACCCCCAGCCTGTGCCACGATAGCAGCACCCAAACCTTGGGTAGCAACAACGCTCAGGCCGCCAATCCAACTGCAGACGGTGATGTAGGGGAACATGTTCTTCTTCCCATACCGCGGCCCAACCCAGAAGGCAACAAAGAGGCACCCAATAATGATGACACCAGTGTAACTCAGAAACCCCGGTGTGACAACAAACTTCTTAAGTTCCTCTATATTTGCGACGGAAGACTCCTGGGGAGCATTCAGGACGATGATGACGGATCCGAGGATACAGAGGAAGCATGCGACCTTGCCCACCATGCTAAGCCTCTCCTTCAAGAATATGGCCGAGAGTATGGCGGTGATAACAACCGATAAGGCTCCCAGGGACGTAACCAAGATGGCATCGGTAAAAGCGTAGGCGGCGAAGTTGCAAATCTCGCCGATAATCATCAGGGTCATTCCGCCCCACCAGTAGGCATTCTTGAGATAGCCATAACCCTCGCCAGCAACCTCATTGTATTTTTCATTAGCTCGGAGCAGTCCAACCTTCTTCAAGACAAAGGATACCCCGATAAAACAACCCGACGTAATGGCCAGCACTACGCCGATGACCTTGTAAACAGTCGGTCGAGACTCTGTGCTGGGATCGCTCGTGCCGGCCCTGGCGTATACATGGTTAGCGGTCTCGAGGATTTGCGCTGCGTGGTCCATGTCTGTCGCCTCGACAGCGGCGGCGGCGGCGGTGGGTCGCCGTCTAGCAGCTATTCGGTTTCGATGTGTCGCTAAGCGTGTAGGTCTTGCGACGTCAGTTTGGTAAGTTCTAGATCTTTATAGTGGATGGGTGTTATCGTGAGTCCACAGTAATTATTATGCAAGTCGAGTCGAGCCGCGCAAATCTTCAAAAGCATGAAGGATAAGAGTATGGATCCCCCTCGTGGGTTTGGCTTTTCTTGGCAGATTCCCTGTTTTGACAGAAACTCAAATGCAACCCAGATCCCGGTTTTGATTGACGGGTCGGCCAAACACTGATGGGTTGGGGTTGGCGGGCGGAAACGTAGGTAGGTGGTGGTGGCGCAACGTTAATGGTGTCGGGTTGAGAGCGAATGGAGGCTGAAATCGAGTCGATCGCGCGGAACGGGCGGGTGATGTGTGGGTAGGATGCTCCGGCGGTTGTATCATGTAGAGAAACGAATGCGTCGTGGGGGCGAGTAGGACGAGGCAGTGTAGACTCTCTTGAGACGGTTGGTGCGGGAGAAGACGCTGGCAATGGGATATGTTTGGTTGGCGTAGAGGCGACGACGGCAAAAGCCAAAGAGAAATGGTCTGACGATAACCTATCCAACCACGCTCCGAAGCAACAGTGTAGCGAGCGTGTGAATGAGAATAGTTCAGTATTAGTTGTTGTAGGTGTCCAGGCGGTCCGAACAGTGAATTCTAAGACAAGACGGGGCCAAGGCAAGACAAGACGTGAAGATGGTAGAGAGAGAAGGTTGAAAGAAGAGACGAAAGCGAGCATGGGATCTCGCCTGGACGACGACAGGTGCATCATGGAGCAATTCGTAAGTTACAGTCTGGCGCTATGACTTCCTTACTGTACCGGATACCGGCTGGTCCACCGTTTTTAGGGGGGGTCTGGACCACTGTATTGAGGCTCAGCACTGGCGGGTGTGCCCACCGTCCGCCTGAACCGCCTGGATCATGCTGTATCCAGAGGAACGACAGCGCTGGACGGGCGAAATAGCGTCCACCTACCCCTGAAACTGACTCGCTAGCAGAGGGTTACCCTCTACATATGCAATGTACCCTCATCTTGCGCCTTGCCGTGAGCCAATGACATCAAGATCCGCGTTGAAAGTGGCCCCTTTCCGAACTGCTGGAACCTTTCCCACAGTATCTTTTCCTCCAGTTGCAACTGTCAAGCCCCCAGCCCCCAACCACCCATCATCAGTCCATCTGGCCAACTTAAACCAAGCGGCCAAGGCATCACCCGAATGCTTAATTTGCCGGTTTCTTGCATTGGTTGCCGCGTGGAAACCCATATATTTATTTCTATGGCACAAAGATGTACTAAGGACCATCCCAATGTTGTTTTCTGTGTATTCAACACGTTTTCGCAAATTCCTGTTGCTATTTGCAGGATCTGTTGGAGCTGCTGGTGCCATCCGCCTCCAGCAAGCGAACCGATGTGACTGGCGGCATGCCGCATACAACAGCCTGTTGAAAGGGTTGGTTCAAAACCTGGAAACACCCGTCCCGGTTGCTTGTCTGTCAGAAAGCATACATTCGGTATATGTGTGTACCCCGCATGTCTAGACTTGCTAGATGCCACCTTGCCCGATCAACCTACGGGTATTCTATTGATCTAAGGTTACTGCCTACTGACCCTGGCTACTTGATATATGTAAGGTTGATTTATTAAAATATCCTCTCCTTTCCTAGGCTTGTCATTTCAGACGACATGCCTCGGTGATCACCAAAGACTGGGTACATAGGCAGCTGTCAGTCAGCCGGGGTCCTGAGTTGCCCGTTCAGATCGGGAAAATGTCCCCAACTTCTCCGACATAAATATGTACATACATCCATGTAGATGTACGTATGTAGGTGGGCGCAGATCCCGACCGTTTCATCGTTCTTTTCTTGGGAGACCCTACAGCGTCGCATCGTCTCCCCGCGCGGCAAGAATATGATGTCAACGAAGCGACCTCCCGTCAATCGATAGGTCGTAGTTGATTTCAGAATGCCATCTGCTGGTCGTTCCCAATAGCCACATCACAGGTTGATGATCCAAACACCGGATGTCTTCTTTCAAGATGAGCCTGATGAATATCTACGCTTGCGCCTCCTTGCCTACCATCGAGCAAGGGGTTACCTACCTCTGCTGTGTAGTGTGGCAGCGGCCAGACGCTCCTTGGCCCAGATTTACGATTCCTGAAGGTATTGTATCGACCACATGCGAAGACGCAAATAGGTGCAATTCGCCGAACCCGCTGACGCACTACCTAGACACCTACCTATCTAGGTAGTGCATCCGTTATGTAATATTCGGGCTGACCTCACCTCTCATCCCTTTGCGACAGACGCATTTATTAGACACAGGCGCGCACACTCTTATATAGCGAGGCTCTCCGGCTTCGTCATTCAATAAGTATACAAGTGAAACACGAAATCCCAGGGCTTTGACGTATGTACACGTGTCGGAACCTGTTCGTCACGTTTGATAAGGCATCTACAGCGTACCTAAACACGGACAGACGGGATCACAAGTGGGTCCTTACCGAGACCTCGGAGTCCCCAACAACGCCGGGTCCGCTGTCTGCGCCATGTCGTGGGGCTCCTATCGTCTGTGACTTAGAGAGGAACGGGCTCGCTTTCCAAAGTATATGGGCTATGCAGCTCGTGGTGAGGGAGTCGTTGTGTGGATTTCGAGAAGTTCGGAGAGCTAACTGAATGCCAATACGGCATTGGCCCTTTATTCGTGACCTGGAGCTTTATGGGACAGCACTACTGTTACATGGTCCCATGTTTCGCAGCACCTCTCCAGCCACCCAGACGATAACCACGGGGTTTGATGCCGAAGTCGTACATCTCCAGTAGCTCCAGTAGCACTTCCACCGCATAGTACACGTGTAAGATCGCATACGATTGTTATCAACTTTACTAACTTTACTACGCTGACTGTCAGAGGCAATCCGAATTCACGCCCGTGACCTCACCCTACCGTGGTTAGATATCCAAATTGCACCACCGACTGCCCGGATAGCGCTGACGTGATAGTACAGCCTTACCTCTTTCCACTACTGTAACCATCCTCGTTTCCAGGGTACCTTCTACAGCTATCATCAAGCTGCTATCCGTAGCTTCCGCATCAGCCTCTTGAGGTGTACATGTGCGTGGCAGGTAGGTAGTTTCTAATCGCATTGATGCACTATATCACGACCTGGACGGGTTTCCACGGCATTGCCGGCCTGAAGTACTTCGGCCCGCCGTTGAAGTCGACTGTCCAAGTATGGTGAGCAGACGTGTGAGGAAGCCGTCTCTTGTGCACACTCACGACAACTGGGGGCAATACAGGAATGGGCTTGGCTATCTCTCCCAGAGAGAGGATATAAGATTGAGAGACGAGCTCACTCCAGACGACGCGGAATTCGGACTGATAAATACATATCCGAACGACGCTATGACGGGAAAGTCCCAAGGTTGAAGTTCAGACTTATGGTAAGCGTCCGTCCAATTTAGCTCACAATCGTCGTTCCTGGTGTAGCTCCAGAATCCGTGATCTGGCAAGCGAAACCCGTCACCATAACCTTCGAAATGTTCGTGAGCGTCGACGGGGAGGTAGGTGCTCGACGGAGTGGGCGCCATGGGGAAAGCGCCCGATAGCAAAGACACTCGTGTCTGTTATTCTCGTTCAGAGTTGGTTTATTTTGGACCTTTTCGGATACACAATATCTCGAATTTTATCCATGTGGTAGTGACTCTTTAGCTACAACATCCTTTTACCCCCTTTCCCCATAGCCATTCGCTATAACCAACAGAAGATGCGTTTCTCTACGTTTATCAGGTCTTTTGTTTCGTTGCTCCTCGCATCGGCAACCGCGAAAGCCAACCCCATACACCCATCACCACCTCTACTATCACCAAGACAGGACGAGGGACCCTCGGGGCGAGACACGAGAGATGTGCCGCGACCACGCCTGGGCAAGACGCCGTACGATAGTGTCACGATCACCGAGTGCGCCTCCCCGGGCAAGGTGGCGCTGACCTTCGACGACGGGCCGCACCTGTACACGAGCGAGCTGCTCGACACCCTCGACAACAACAGCGTGAAGGCGACCTTCTTCCTGACGGCGATGAACGAGCTGTCCGGGAGGGGGCCCGGCGTCTTCGGCGGCCACGCCGACCTCCTTAAGAGGATGTACGCCACCGGCCACCACATCGGCTCCCACACCTGGAGCCACAAGGACCTCTCCTACACCTCGTACGAGGAGACCGAGCAGGAGATCATCTGGAACGAGATGGCCTTCGTCGAGGTCCTCGGCTTCTTCCCCACCTACTTCCGCCCGCCCTACACCTCGTGCACCGGCGAGTGCCCGGACGCCATTGCGAGATGGGGATACCACTGGGTAAGCAAGCTAGCAGCACAAGCCCTTTTCGATTCTCCCCCAGCCTCCTCTCCTCCCTCCTCCTTATCTATCTCCCCATTGATCCAGAAACGTGTAACCCCGGAGATATATATTCCCAAGTAACCGCCCTCCTTACCTTACTCTCTCACTGTTTCTCTGTCTAACAATACTCCCCCCGCAACTAACCCTCCACAGACCGACTACAACGTCGACACCAAGGACTACGTGGGCGACTACGACTACGCGCGCGAGGTGTTCGCGGGCAGCCTGGCGGCCGGCAGCCCGCGCGACAGCTCGTTCGTCTCGCTCGCGCACGACATCTGGCCCGAGACGGTGCGCTCGCTGGCCCAGTTCATGATCGACACGGCGCGCCAGCGCGGGTACCGGCTCGTCACCCTCGGCGAGTGCCTCGGCGACCCCCAGGCCAACTGGTACCGCCACCCCAAGACCGGCAGGCCCCTCGACGCCGCCGACATGCAACCGGCCGAGGCCGATCCGCCGCCGGGGGAGAGGAAGGGGGAAGAGTAGCAGGAGTAGTCGGGTGCCTGCATTTTTGCTTTTTCCATTCGTTGCTGTCTGTTACTGCTGCTGCTATTGATGCCAGTCATGTTCGCTTGGCTTGGCTTAAAGGAGAAGAAACCAATACAAAAAAAACAAGAAGAGTATTTTAGAAAATGGAAGTTATCGTAGGTAGTGACTATTACAGTTCATTTTTTCTCAGATGGACCGCTTCCACGGCCCCTCTCCTTCATAGTGAATTGTTTCTTGTGAGGTAGTGCTGAGACTTCAATGAACACTGTCAATTTCATAGTCGGACGAGTGCGGATTGATGTAAAGTACCCTCCTCCCTTGGTGGTCGCACGTGAGAGCTTTTATGCCCCTGCCAAGCAAAGCTGCGATATGATAATACGACGTCTTCAGCTCAATTCATACCCCGGGAAGCCCGGATAGACAGAAATAATGAATCAAAATTTCCTTAGTATGTAGTACCTAATACCTACGCAAATACAGCGTTATACGTGTAAGTTGTTGGACGAATCACCTATTTGGCAGAGTAGTGTTTTCCTGGTGCCCGCGCTTACATGTTGCGGGGAAGCCAAGTAATTCTCTTACATGTCTCATTTACCTATATTCAAGGTCCTCACAATTCTGCTTCCTAATCGATCGGATATGGTAGAAGTGACATAGAGAGATATTCACGTGATACCGTAAAAAGCCGCTTCGCATTATCTAGTCACGAACCATCAGAACTAGGACATTCTGGTCTTATTGTCTACGCAACCAAGATATATGCGCGCTCCCCTGTTCCGCAAACTAAATCTAGCTGACCATCTCCTGAGCTGTACTTCGGGCGAGATAAGGTCCGGACCCCTGAATAGTCGTCTTGCAAGATGAGAGACCAAGGTGAGACAACGCTTCATCAACATTTCAGACCTTCCGGAGATCAATCCCGTCACCTTCGGATTGGTGTTGTCCGAATCGGTCGGACGGACTTCCTAAAGAACATGGTAAGTGGCACGCTGAAACGTCGCATTTGTATTAGTTCATGGTCGTGCTCGGTTTCGTGAACGGATAGCTGCGAAAGCATCATCACCTGACAATAGTTGTCCGAAATACGGACTGATTCCCAACCGGAGTGTCAGAGACGAGGTCCGTAAGATCAAATGGTATGTTATATATGCCATCCATGGCTTACATGTGCACTTTTGGTTTTCTGATTACCGGGCATAACTTTTCGTTGTACTGAATACCATATTATTCGGCGGGGCTACCTACCCCTTTTTAAATGTGAATGTCCCGTAAGCTCTTATTTGTCGTCAGACGGCGTCGAGCTAGGTACCGTAAGATTTATGAATGGCATAAATGCTCCTCGAGCCCCCTTTGAAAGAATTGTATATGACCTGTGCGGACAGCGATATCGTCTTTGTGATAACTACTGCCCCGAAGTCCGGTAGCATCCTCACGTATCCTGCACCCTCCAAACATCCAGCTGTCCTTGTGGCCTCGATGAGTTACAGTTCGTATCGAAACTCCCTGTTCTCCAAATCCGTCAAATCCAAAAACTCGTGATTTTCTTCCGGTTTGTGATTACTACCCAGCGCCGCCCTCTCCTCATCCCTCTTCTTGTTTCTCCTGTCAAACACCCACCGCATGACGACAAGGTCGATCGTGATAAGAACGTAGATGATGCATATCGAGATCTTGGCCGGCATGTACCGCGGGCCGTCCCGAGCCTGGAAGGTCTGCGGCGATATGATGTTGCCGACCGTGTAGGCGATCGTGCCTATGCACGCCACCGTGACCTTCTTGGTGGATCCCGCGACGTTGGAACTCTGCAGCCCGAGGATCGTGGTCCAGCCAATCGGGATGCCGCCCGACGTGTAATACCCGATCAGGGCGGGCACCCTCTCGGTGGTGGCCATCAGGATCGCGCCGATTATGGCCGGGATGTGGCCGGCGATGCAGAAGTATAGCCGTTGCCTTGTCTTCATCGCGCCGTACGTGAGTCCAATCAGAGCCACAATCTCCCAGGCGCCGAGAGGTGTTACCAGTAACAGCGACTCCTCGTTCGAGTATCCCATGCCCTTGACCAGGATATTGCCGAAGCTCGTCGCGATGGAGTTGGGGACGTTGGCGGCGAGGATCCAGAACGCGTAGAGCCAGGTCATGGTGTCGGTGAGGGCCTCCCTCACCTGCCCCCACTTGAACTTCTGCGACCCGATGCCCTGCTCGTTGCGGCGGATGCGCTGGAGGTGGAGCGCCTTCTCCTCCTTGTCGAGGAACCCGGCGACGGCGACGGAGTCGGGCATGACGAACCAGAACGCGACGCCGACGAGCGCCGTGAGCAGGCCCAGGAACAGGAAGATGACCTGCCAGCCGCGCAGGGCGGCGCGGGGGTCCCTCCCGACGTGCGCGGCGACGCCGTAGGCGAAGAACCCGCCGAACATCTGCGCGGCGCCGCAGGTGGAGAACCAGACGCCGACGCGGAAGGCCTGCTCCTCCTTGGTGTACCACTGGGAGGTGAAGAGGACCCAGGCGGGGACGACGGCGGCCTCGAGGGCGCCGAGGAAGAAGCGGCAGGCGAGCAGGCCGGCGTAGCTCTCGCAGGCGGCGAGGCAGGCCAGCGTGGCGCCCCAGAGAGCCACGTTGGCCGACACGTACCGCGCCAGCGGGAACAGCTGGATCAGCCGCACCGTCGGGAACTGGAAGGCCAGCTGCCCGAAGAAGAAGACCGAGGCCACCCAGTTGAACTGGTTCCCCGCCAGCCCCGTCGACTCGGCGATCCCCGTCACGCTCGCGTACGAGATGGCCGTCTTGTCGATGTACTGCAGGAAGTACACCGTGCAGATGAGCGGCATGATGTGCGTGTCGATGCGCCGCAGGAGCCGCCGGCTGCGCTCCGGGTCGGACGGCTGGGCCAGCCCGCCCGTCTCCTGGAGGAGCTGGAGCGCGGCATCGGCGCCGGCTCCGGCTTTTTGTGTCTGGTGGGTTTCGGCCGATTTCACGGCGGGACTGGAAGGCCGGTCAACTGAACCTGATTCTTTGCCTGGCGAGGCTGTCGGGTCGCCTTTCCCGTTGTCTGCTACACCTACAGTAGCCATGGCAGCTAGACTTTCAAGGGCAACGTAATGATCGTCAAGATACGCTTAGTATGAAGTTTTCGCCTTTTGCAGATCGCAACATGAATCAACCAATTGAGCTGAAGCGAAATTTTCACACGGCTAAGTCAGAATGTAATGTTTAGGATTCGATGGACTCATTGATCTTGTCGAGTATACCTACACGCGACCAGCTGTGGTGCAATGGAGTTGCACGATCCCACCAAGCACGTCATTTCAGAGCTGATGGTGCCATGAAAATTTCAGGGGTTGTTCACGTACATCGCCTATTAGAATTCATACCCCACGATTCACAGTTAGTATATAGGGTTTTAGACCTCGAATCAATTTGGCATATTAGTGGTGGTGTAGAATAAGGAGATTTCACACTGAAAGGTCACCGTCCAAACACCCACCTGTATGCTTACCTCAGTAGTATTACGAGGTCATAGACCACTTTCAAACACAAGACCATGACAAAAGTAGAGTCAAAATCGCAAGCGAGAATGGTTACCGAATTATCACAGCCAACTTGAACCAGGTAGCGGTATGGTTTAACGGCGCATCTGAGTGTTAGTACTCAGGTCGACCGAGACAGGCAGCGAGTTAAGACCTAACAAAGTATAAGCATAAAGAAATAGACAGACATGAAGTTTTCAGCCATATGAAAATAAGACCTCGTATAACTGACGATGTTACTTCAATTATCATAAGCCAAGCCAAAACGTACAGGGGTGTAGGTAGAAACAAGAAGCTCAATAGCTTACCTAGATATTTTAGAGACGGAGGAATCAATAACGGACTACGTATGAAAGAGCCAAGGGTTCCTTTCGATTAGTGAAGCTTCGTTGCAAATACACATTTACCGATGCATATTTCACGTTATTCTGCGGTAACTAGCGACTCGCCTAATATTGATCATTATAGTTCATCGGTTTTTTGTCATCCGGGAAGCTCTGGCGTACATAAATAAGTACGTGACCTGGCAGGCGAGAACCGCGTTCAATATAAACTAGTATGTAGATCTCAGGCCATCAATAGAAACTCCTTAATCGAGATATGCTTATGACCCGGCTGCCTGGTTCCTATTGATATAACATCATGTATGTGAATGTATTCCCCGCAACCCCGCGTTCTTCTATGCATCCCGTAACGTGGGTCTCTCTACTCATTAGATCTGCAGCGAAACTCCGAAGACAGCTCAGATCGACGCCAGAGTTGGAGAACCCCGGGTAGGCAACATCATAGAATCGGACCATCAACAAAACCACCTGGTTTACCGGTACACCGCCGCAGTTTTGCTTCTAATGAACTACTTCTTTACCATGCGAATTGCAGTCGTTACTTCGGTCTAGTGGCGTGTTCTGGATCCCCGATAATGCGTCCTGCGCTATTAAGTCTTGCCGTCGGCTTTCAACCACTGCTCGTCTCGACTTCCCCCTTGAAAGAAGGCGAGATAGCGCGTACTCGCGATATTAATATACCAGACTACCACGCCAACGCCGGTGTCCTAAGATATGTGAACCCTAAAATTGGCACGTACGGCCTCTCGCCCAACGACAATGGCGGCATGATTCCATCGGTATCTGTGCCGTTTGGCATGACGCGCTGGACACCGCAAACGCGAGAGAACTTCATCTCGCAGGTTCCCTATCATGACGCGGATGACCGCATCCATGGGTTTCAGGCTACGCATCAACCGGCGATCTGGATGGGCGAATTGGGACAGGTGGTGCTTACCCCCGGCTGGAGCCCGGAGGTAAAGCCGCTCTTCGAGCAGCGGGGACTAGCCTTTTGTAAGGAGGACGAGGTCAGTACTCCATACGTGTATGAGGTCCTCCTAGATGCCGATACAAAAGGAGAGCACGGTTGGGACTTGACAGAGCAAGCTGCTGGGGAGGGTCCAGTTCCCGGCGGTGCGGGTTCCGTTCCAGACGATGTCCGGGACGGCGCGAATGGACGTATCAGGAAGAGAGATGATACGGTGGAAAGTTCAGGCCGCAATATTCGAGTTGCCATGAGTTCATCTGCGCATAGCAGCCATCTGCGTTTCGACTTCAAAAACGCCAGTGACTATCCAACAGGGGGTCGCGTGGAACCTTATGTATTTATACAGGCGTCTCGCCAGAACTGGACAGGGCATGTTGAAATTGACCCTCTTAACCGAGAGATCTCTGGCAGCAATCCGCAGCGACAGGACTATCGACTGGGCCCCGACAGGCCGGAATCCTTTAGGGCCTACTTCGTCTCCCGGTTCTCTGAGCAATTTTCCTCATACGGAATCACGACCGGAGGGAATATCTCGGATGAAGCTCAGACTGGCTCAGGGGAACTCCTGGGTGCATATGCCAAGTTCCATACGGACACGAGAAGAGTGGAGGTCCGCACCGGTGTCTCTTTCATTAGCATTGAGCAAGCACGAAAGAATCTGGACATAGAGAGCCCCGGCGGCACAACACTCGAAGACACCATCGGGGAAACGAAGTCATCTTGGCTGGAGAAGCTCGGGCGTGTATCAATAGAGGGTGTCAACTCCACCGATGAGGAACACAGCCCTCGCACGATCTTCTACACGGGGCTGTTCCACGCGCTGCAGTATCCTAACGACTTCTCCGAGCCGACCAGCGGTGATCCGGGCTGCACGCGCCGATTCTACAACGGATACACAGATAAAGTTCAAGAGACGAACGAGTCCTACTACCAGTCGTGGTCGATCTGGGACACCTACCGCGCCGAGCACTCCCTCCTGACGCTGTTCGCGCCCGAGCGCGTCAACGGCATGATGCGCTCGCTGCTCAACATCTTCGACTGGACGGGGCGGCTGCCCATGTGGGCCAACATGGTCGAGACCAACATCATGATCGCGACGCACGCGGACGCCGTGCTCGCCAACGCGCTGGCGCGGGGCTTCCGCTCGTTCGACGTGGGCAAGGCCTGGGCCGCCGCGCGCCGCGACGCCCACGACCCGCCCGACAACGACACGGGCCTGCTGTACTACGACCGCGAGCCGGGCACGCCCTACGAGGCGCGCGCGGGGCTGACCAGCTACGCGCGGCGCGGCTGGGTCGCCAATGACGGGTGGGCCGAGTCGGCCTCGCGAACGCTCGACTACGCGTTCGACGACGCGGCGTGCGCGGCGGTCGCGCGGGCGGCGGGCGCCGAGGCCGAGGCGCGGGCCCTGGAGAGGCGCGCCGGCAGCTATGCGTCCCTCTGGGACCCCGAGGCGCAGTTCATGCGCGCGCGCAACGCCAACGGCAGCTGGGCGGACCCCGGCCGGGGCTGGACCGAGGGCGACGAGTGGGCGTACACGTTCGACGTGCTGCACGACGCGGCGGGGCTCGCGGGGCTGTTCCGCGGCGGGGGCGCGGGGCTGCGCGCGCGCCTCGACGCCCACTTCGACGGCGGCCACAACCTGCACAGCAACGAGCCGTCGCACCACGTGCCGTACCTGTACGCGGCGGCGGCGGGGGACCCCGCGGCGACCGCGGACCGCGTCCGCGCCGTCGCCTGGGGCGACTACAACGCCACGAGCGCCGGGCTCAGCGGCAACGAGGACCTCGGCCAGATGAGCGCCTGGTACGTCTTCTCGGCGCTCGGCTTCTACCCCGTCAACCCGGCGGCCGACGAGTACGTCGTCGGCTCGCCGTTCTTCGAGCGGGTCGCGCTGCGGCTGCCCGCGGGGGCGGCGACGGGCGGGGAGGTTGTCGATGCCGGCAATGGCGCGGGGAGGACCCTGGTCATCTCAGCGCCCGGGGCACCGACGAAGCCGTACGTGGAAGGGCTCCGCGTCGACGGCAGGGCAGTGGACGGGCCCGTGCTCAGGCATTCGGAGATCGTGAACGCGAGGTCGATTGAGTTCACGATGAGCGAGACGCCGACGGAATGGGCCGTGCAAGGAGAATTGTAGTTGAATATATACACTTTTGGAGCGAATGTTTCCATCTAATTGCAGTATAGAAGCATAACTCAGTCTCTCACGGATACAAGATATAAAATGCTACTAGACATTATTCATCACATTAAACAACGCTACATTACATTCATAACATTTAAAGATTCCCATCGCATGTCCCTAGTGAGTCTTGAAGCCAAGGACAAACTCTTCACCTATTTCAGTGAAGCACATACTTTTCCAGCTGCCTTTTTCCCGCTTTCCACTCTTCAATAGCCTTCCCATGCATATATCCATCAATGTACACATCGCCGACGAAAGAATACTCATCCTCATCGCCTTCAGCGCATATAACCACAGGAGTAGAGCAGCCAAGCGGCACGACAACTTTATGGTCACTGTATTGGATCCCGGCGCCCAAGCCTATGTGGCCCTCCTTGGTGAAACAGATACCCCTTCCACGCATGGCGGACTCGAAAGTGTCTTCGAAAAACTCCCAACGCTCTTTCGATCCATCAATGCCTACGTCTGTGTCAGCGAAGCGCCCGAGCTCCGCGTCAATTTCCAAGCACGGAGAGGCTTCTCGAAGTAGATTTGTGAGGACGTGATATGAGGCCGCTACCAAATCCTGTAGGTTCTCCCATTTTGTAGGCACGGATCCCAAACAGGCCGTTCTACAAAATGCTTCCTCTGCTTGCAGCCTGCAAGATGCTTCTTTATTGCTGTACATGTCCCGGAAAACTGCTCTCCATTGAAGAAACGTCACGAGCGCGACACTGTGGACACAGACTTCGTCCAAGGGAATGCCACATTTATCAATGGTGCCGAGGTACACTGCCGAAATCTCAACCCTATTTCTATGTGGCTCCACGAACCTCCACCGGGGCTTGCTTGTACCCGCAGATGAGAATTCGCTTCCCCGGTTAAAAAAGGCCCGTTGGTGAATTGGGATAGCCCCCGTGATGTGCGACCAGTCGGGAAGCCAGGTTGGTAGCCGAAGAATCGGGAATCTGCGGGTGTAGTGTATAGAAAAGGTAAGGATATCGAGGCGTCCGCTAGCGGAAACGACGTATTCTACGACGTCTGTATATATCTCCTTTGAAGACTTTTTGTAGTCGACGTTGAAATCATGGCGTGTTCCTTCCGGCAGGATGCCGTGTAGCCCGAGGACCTTATCCCGCGGGTCTAAGGCAAGCTTGTCTCGGTGTCGAAGGAGAAGATGGGGTAGCAAAAAGGTCCCAGGTAATTTGAAGGGCTTGATATCAACGCAAACGCTCTGAGGTCCATGATATCCAAGCACGGTTGCGTAACTGTTTCCTTGCCAAGTGCGGTAGCGCGTGCTTGGAAAGTGTTGGTCAATCTTCTCGGAGTTGTCAAAGAAGATCTCAGCAGCCCGCTCGTAGATGCTAAAAGGCAGTGTATTGTAACCGCAATAAACATGAGCTAACTTTGCGTTGAAAGCTTCTTGTACAGTCCACAGCCTCGTCCAGTAATCACGCTCGAAAAGGCAGACGGTTGCTTTGAAACATGGTATGCGTTTGGGATCCGATATAATCTTAGAAACCTTGGTGCGTGAGTCCGTCAAATCTGCCACATCCTGTAACAGTTGCGTTGCTAACTGGCTGCCATCCGCGTGGGGGCCTAACCATATCGCCACCGATTCCGCTCCCGAGTAAATCTCGGCCATCAGCTGCACTTGCTGTGAACGCTCAGCGATATCCCGCTGGTTGATGCAGATAGCATCTGCCCATAACGTGACATCATCGTCTCCCTTTCTGACCGCACTCAGCGCGCCGTGTAGGCTAACAGGAATTGAGAAGTCATGGCCCTCAAGTGAGATACTCCTTGTGTCGCTGGCATCGCCCCAGGCATAAGAGATGGCGATGTAAGGAGGTGCGGCAAAGCGTGAAACATGCACCAATTCGCATTTAAGTGGCTGGGAGGATTCAGGGGGGTCATGATCAAAATTTTTCATACCATGGATGTCGCCCCGTTGGTCAGAACGTCCAGTATAGGCGGCAGGATCCCTACGGAGAATAGAATCCAAGTGTTTGCGCGAGCCGAAGTTCACTGGAAGCTTAGGTCCTGAAGGCATGAGCCTAAGAAGCCTAATCTCGTGGCGTTGGAGTTTTTGATAGTGGTACATAGAACCTTCTTTTGCACCTCCAAGGGACTTGGAACGATGTCCAACAAGATTCGAATGATTCGGTCTCATGATGGCGATATGAGCTTGTTTATTCCTTGTTCTCTCCTCCTTTGACTGGGGTGGGCTTGGATTGTAGTGGGTGGAATATATAGAAGTGCCGAGCGTGACAGCCAGCTCACTTCGACAGTGTAACCTCCAACCCCGCAACTGTTGAAGTTGTCATCATCAGCATGTGGTGGTTGCCACCGCCCAAAAGTTTAGTAAACAGGTGTTACAGGGGTCTAGCTGAGTTGACACGGGTTCAACGGTGACCCTTGGGGCTCTATCACGGGCGACGGAGACGGCGACACACACGGCACGGGACCCCTGTGGTTCGTGATGGCTGCAATGAACACCTGTATGAGGCTATCAAGGTCCATCAAAGTCTGTAGGGGCAATGTCCGTTGTGTGTGTGTGTGTGCGTGGAAGAAAGGGAGAGGGAGAGAGAGGAGGAGAGAGAAAGAGGGCGAGGAGGTATCAGGCGTGGGGGTGTCAGGCATGGGGTCCAGGAGGTGTGGTGCGGGGTGGTCGCCACTGTCTCTGCCATGACAGCCTCACAATATCTGGAGTCAATGGATGTCAACGGGTTATAAGTCCCAACAGAGGTATATGTATGTGGTCTGTCATGTGCAGGAGGGTGTATATCGCGGGCTCGTACGGGACCTCTGGGCTCACAGCTGTAATCCTGTGGATATATCCGCTATGAAGCTCTTTAGGGTCGGTGTACGTAGTGTGGATGGTATGTCTCGGCAAAATAGAGTGTGTGAGGCTCGACGCAGATATACCATGTGCAAAGTGGTCGCCCCTTTCTCCAACAGTGTATGTGGCTTAAGATACCTACACCCTGGTGAGCTAGCTCCCAAGCATTTTGGCAGGCGCCTTTAGCTCCTGAGGCTTCTAGACCAAATTATGTAGAGCCAGGTAGGGTAATGTGCAGACACTGCCACTGAGGTCCCTTTCACGGGGTAAGTTAAGCGCAAGGATATTGGACCATGCTCACTTCACAATGGGAATCACAGGTTATTGGTTGCGTTACCTATTTCTAACCCAAGGCGAGCTTCCGAAGGAAGACAATTCAAAGAGCTCATCTTCCAATCACCTTCAACTCTAGATACCGGGCAGGCAGGTATACCACAAGCGTGACGACAAAGGCGAACTCGTTGGCGACATCGCCCCCAGAACTTCCGACGAGCTTGCCCACCGGCCCGACGTACCACGTCTCGACCATGCCCATGACCCAGGCGACGGCGCCGAGGAGGAAGGCGGCGAGCGCGGCGAGGCCGACGGGGAGGCGGGCGGGGTCGTCCCAGGCGTCGAGGTCGTAGCGGGCGAAGCTGCCGGCGCGGAAGGCGTAGTGCTCGAGGAAGAGCACGGCGAAGTACGAGGTGCACCAGTAGCCGAGCAGGGAGAGGAAGTTCTCGAGGTAGGCGTTGAGGCGCCCGCGGCCGCCGAGCGCGACGGCGAGCACGACGGCGAAGCACAGGAGCGTCCAGGCGAAGCGCGGCACGCGCGCCAGCGGCCGCGCCAGCTGCTGGCACGAGATCCCCGCGCTGTACAGGCTGATGACGTTGACGTTGACGCCCGACAGCACCAGCAGCGCGAGCACCAGCTTGGCGAACCCGCGCGGGTACAGCATCGCCTGGATCAGGAAGCCGATGCCGTCGTCCGCGTAGACGGCGGCCCAGTCCGCCCGGTTGTCCAGCGCCGACGCGACCACGCGGCCGGCGACCATGCCGACGCACGTCGGCGCCGCGATGCCGAAGGTGGTCATGAGGAAGACGCGCACGCGCGACACGTCGACGGGGTAGTGCACGTAGTAGTCGGACGCCATGGTGCACCAGGAGGCCGAGCTGCCGTAGACGATGGCGAGCAGGCTCAGGACGCCGCCGCTCAAGTCGGCGCCGGCGAGGGCCGACGGCGTGGCGTTGTCGGCGTAGCGGCCGGTCTCGCCGTAGAAGATCATGAAGATGAGGAAGTAGACGAACCAGGCGTAGCGCTCGTAGACGAGGATGGCCCGTAGCCCAATGAAAGAAATTAGCAGGGCAGCGACGGCAATGATCACGATGCCGACGACGAGCGACAGGTGGCCGTCGGCGACGGCGGCCAGGGCGAGGCCGCCGGTGATGCAGGAGACGGCGGCCCAGCCGATCTGCACGACGGTGTTGAGGGCGGCGATGAGCTTGTTGGGCCACCAGCCGAAGCTGTAGCGCGAGACGGAGATCTGGCGCAGGCCGGTGGCGGCGCCGAAGGTGGCGCTGAAGCCGGTGACGGCGCCGCCGAGCAGCGACGCGAAGACGGTGACGACGACGGCCAGGCGCAGCGACAGGCCCAGCTCGCGGCCGAGGAACCCGGTCGCGAAGCACGACGTGTTGAGCGTGCTCGAGGCCCACAGCAGCGCCATGCTGAGCTGCTCGTGCCACGGCACCGGGCGCTTGTCCTCGGGCCGCTTGCGGTCGACGGCCTCCGACTCGACGCCGAGCTTGGCGTCGAGCTTCGCCTCGATCCGGCGAAGATTGGCGAGCACGCCGCTTTCCTGCTCCGACGTCACCTCGACATTTGGGATTTCCTTGCCGGTACTGCTGCCGTCGACACCGCCATCGCCATCGCCGCCCTCGAGTGCGCCGGCTTCAATGTCCGCCGTCCGGCCCAGCTCCGCGTCCGCCGCCTTCGTTATCATTGTTTTCTATAGCGCGATATCGCAGAAACGTAGATAAGTCGCAATTCGGGGACGGGACTAACCCATTAACCTAAAAAAAAAAAAAAGTGACGCAATTCCACCATGTACTCAGGTACGCCAGAAAGGCAAAAAAAAAAAAGAAAAAAAAAGAAAAGAAGCATAGCACAAAAGACGCGGATGGGGACGGACGACTATAATAACTCACGGAAAATCTCATAATTAATTAGGCAATGAAAGGAATCTGACGATAAGGCCAGTCTATCGCCATCAGTCAGATCATTTTGCTAAGTACCTAAACCCGACCTCAGTATGTACGAAGTACCGACTGCGTAAGCCGCCGTCTTTTACGGGCCGTCTCGGGGGAATATGGGGTTTATGGGTTTATGGGATTATGGGATTATGGGATTATGCACGTAAGCGGCTCATCACTATTCTCATTATCCACATTATTCACATTATTCACGAAGGATGCTCACACCGCTAAGGCGAACCCGCCGTCCATCTGCATCTTCCCCATCTTCTTCTTGGCCCGGACGGGGGACGACGGGGATTGCCGGGCCCCCATTATTGCATTGCATTGGGTCTAGCGTTCTAGTATACAAAGAGAATAGAGGATCTAGAATTTCGGGCTAAAAATCTCTTCAAGCTATGCTGAGCTAGCTTCACGGACGGCCCGTCTGCTAATTGCTGCTATAAGGGCCGCTGTCTCGAATGCCCGTCCGCCGTCTGACCGTCTGCCCGTCTGCCCGTTGGCATTGTGAAGCGGGCTAATACCTGATCGCCGCGGTAGCATGTGTCGTGCAATTAGACGCTGACGCCCGGGACGAGCGAGGTGCGTGACGTACAGGTCAATTCGCCGTCTCGCCAGCTATTCCGGCACCTTTTCCAGCCTCCCTCGCGCAGTTCCCTCGCAGCAGAGGCCGGATGTATCCCCGTAACTCGAAGTGCATATCCATATGGCAAGCTAAGTACTGCGTACATATGGCTATCGCGGATGTTTCACAGGCCCGCCACTGTGGCTGATATAGCGCAACTTCAATCTGTACGTTAGTTAAACAACAGTGCGGGCTTGCGGGCTTGACAATAGCCTCACTCACCCTCATCCTCACCTACGTACGCACTCACTCGAAAACTCACTCACTTGCCTGCTCACACACAACCCCTGTCACCCCGTGTCCTCCCTATTGCGGAAGACCGTAGGACTGTCATGCTTCCGAGCATCGAGCATTGAATTGAACATCCGTCCAGCTCTCGTTGTACAAAGCGCACAGTCACAGTCACAGGCAGGCTGTAGAAAGATATTCCGTTTTCGTTTTCCCGCGGTTCCAGCCAGCGATTGCCTACCCCAAGCGCCCCGATTCCCCGTTGCGAAACTTTGTGTGCCGCGTGTGTGTGAATTGAAAACAGGTATCATCCCAAGGCGACGACGACAAAGGCGGCGGCGGCTGCTGCTAGCAACATTCGAATCAAAACCTACACCCACCANCGGAGGAGGAGGGGGAGGAGGAGGAGGAGGAAAAGGTCCGCGCGGCCGTGAGGAGGGCCGAGGCGACCGAGGACGAGCTGCGCGTCCTCTCGTACGCCTGGGACGGCAACGCCTTCCCCGGCAACGAGTACTGGGACGGCTCGCTGGCCGGCAGCGGGGACCCCGCGGCCGCCTGCATGAGCACGATTGGCGAGCTTCACAACCCGCTGGTCAACCCGGGCCTGGTCGACCGGGTGAAGGTATTGACGCCCGGGGAAGAAGAAGGAGGAGAATAAGGGAGGAGGAGGAGGAGGAGGAGGAGGAGCAAGATCGATTTTGCGTTCAGCCCTATCTCTCACCGCGCTGCTGTTGTGGTCATTGTTGTTGCTTAGTGCCTATGCAGGATTTCATAGCTCATATTATATGTACTGATTAATGACTATTCTATTTTTTTTTACACGTCCGACATTTACAATTTTCCCGCTGCCCCCCGCCCCATATATGTTTTCGAAGTGCGTGACTGAATATATATATATGCATTATTTCGCACCTGGCGCGCTTGCCTTATCTTAAGGTGAGGTCTAATTATAATCCCTGACTCTATCGTGGTCCCCTTCCCCATCTCCACATATATATGTACGATTTTACGTTATCGTTAGCTTCAAGATGACAGGTCATTTTTTGCGGCCAGCTCTGCCTCCCGAAACTGGAAGCCAAGCAATCACTCCCACATCAATATGTACAGGGAGAGAAATCGTTGGTGATGTGTGTGTGTGTGTGTGTGTGTTCTACGGGTCCGGCAACAAGGTTTTAGATTCTCAAACCTCGTATACAGGTTTCATCTATCCCCCCCGGCCTGCAAGGTAGGCTGGCGTAGACACGTGATAGAGGCTTTATTTCCAGGGTGCATGAGTCAGCGTTTCTAGGTTTTGCCCGTCGACGCGGGCTTCCCGACGCGGACTTCCCGTTACTCATACCCCGGGCTAATCGCTTACCGCGCAATATGGCTCAGCCGCATGTCTCGCTGTTTGAAAGCTTGAACATATACGGGGAAGACGCACTTTAGAGGCGATTGGCTACTAGTTACTGTCGGATAATTTCTATGGCCAACGGTGAGGCGTAAATCACTTCATGGGCTTCAATTCTGCATGGTGATGCTTCGGCACGTAGGTAAGTATAAAAGTCTTCTCACAGCCATGCTCGGAAATCATATTTAGGGTGCAGGTTCTCTTCTACCGCATGAAAACATGACCGAGCACAATCCTCAGAACTAATTACAGATAATTTTTTTTGTATCGAAGAGAGTGCAAGAGAAATGGTATTATTCACACAACAGGCTTGTGTTCAAACTTCTTTTTTTAATCCAGGGCTAAACTGCTGACAACGGTCCGCGGAAAGGTGGGGTAATAATCATCGTCGAGGTGGTAGGTAAGGAGGGGGGAGAAGACGAGACGCGCACGGATCTTCTTACTCGAGGGTCTCCCGCCGCTCGGGCGGCGCCCGGCCGGCGAGCACGGGCTTGGCGCTGTCCATCTTCTTGGAGACGGCGCCGAGGACGGCCTTGGCCATGTCGTCGGCGGTGAAGTTGGCGGGCCAGCCGCGCCAGGTGACGGTGTCGACGATGTCGCGGGTGCCGGCGGCCTTCCACATGTGGTCGTCGGCGTGCTCGAAGCGCTCGCGGGCGCCCTCGTCGTCGCCGAGCTGGAACAGCATGACGCCGAGCTGGTGCTCGGGCGCGCCGCGCGCGTCGAGCTCCCTGGCCGCGTCGAGCAGCGGCGCGGCGAAGTCGTCGTCCGTGATCCCCGCCGTGATCACGATGATGTTGAGCGCCGCCCGCTGCGGGTCCGCGCGCAGCTGGTCCAGGTACCAGGCGATGAGCTTGCGCAGGCGCGCGCCCAGCTTGCACTTGCCCCCCGGCTTGACGTCGCGGAAGATGGCCTGGGCGCTGTCGCGCTTGCCCGTGTCGCTGTGCACCTTGCCGATGTGGTTGTACCCGGACTTGCGCACCGACAGGCCCGGGAAGTAGAACAGCGGCCGGTGGTTGACGAAGTAGATGTCGATGCCGTTCTCGTCGTACTGCAGGCAGATGGGCGCGACCGCCTGGATGAGCGCCGACACGTCGCTCCACTGCCGCTTCATGTGGTCCGAGTCGTCGATGATGAACAGCGTCTCGAAGAACTGCAGGTACGTGAGCAGCTCGGCGTGCTCCTGCCCGGGGATCTGCGGCACGCCGGCCGTGTCATCGTCGTTGCTGTACGTCGTCGACATTGTTTCTGTCTTTTCCTTTCCTTCTGCTCTCTACCTATGCCCAGGGAATCGCATAGACGCACGCACGCACGCACAAACAACCGATAGCAGGCACGCGTTATTGAGGCAGGGGAGGGAGTTGGGCAAGAGAACGAAGGAGGAGAAAACGGGTCGCCGTCGGCCAAGGCAAAGTGGCAGAATGGGAAAGGTGCAGCAATATGGAGAAAACGATGGGGTGTTCCCGCTGTCAATCCGCCCCGTATTTGGTGAGCTTGGAAGGGGTCTATTGTGGGGAACTGGTCGTTGGGCGTTGACCGACATTTTGGCCAGCTCGCATGCATTTCGTATACCTGAAACTTACGTCAACGCCTGGGGGGTTTGTACAAACATTGCGTGTGCCAATCATTGTTGGAATGCATATTCTGAGTGCACTGTAAACTGTCCCCATCGAAATTACATAGGTGGCAGTTTGAAAGGACAGGATGAGACAGTCATGCTGTGACGACGAGACCACAACCAAGCCTGACTACGGGACAGTCAGGTGCCAAGACACAACCTTTGGAGGGTGATACGGTCAATGGTAGGTTGTATAATATGTGTAAGCACATCTAAACTAATATTCTTCTTACCCGAAAGCAGTCAATAAGGCTATATGCATAGGTACTCGTCTTGGAATCAGTGGGCTTTTATGAGGCTCACACCGACCTATCCCCGAATTCTTAAGAGTCTGAAAACTTCTCATAACATTGACCTTGCCAGTCGTAATACCCAATTACAGTCTGAGATTCTGCTACGGTATACTTGTATTCTCCACATCCATGGGGGTCCAGTTGAAGTCGTTGAAGTCAAAGTTGGCGACCCAGTCATAATCCGGAAAGGGCTCTTCAGGGAACCCAAAGACGTCGCCAGGTAGGTCAGCCTGTGGTACTGGCTGAATAGGCAGGGGGGTGGCTTGCGAAACCATATGCGACCCTTGGACTACGCGAAGAGTTATTAATTCCGATGTTGACAACTTATTCTGCTCTAGGGTCGTCTTACTGAGTTGTTGGGTCTCATTCGGATATGGACTGGGCTGGCCAGCGAACTCCTCCCTCCACCACCAGAAGCAATCGAAGACGACGCTCATAGACATTCGGCTGCGTATCCTGGTACCGAGGCTGTCCACCTGGCCACCTAGACGTTTAAATATTTTCTGACTAGCCCATAGCTGGGCCAAAACTTTGGGGTTTGTGTTAGCGGCTGCTACCAGGAGTGACATCTTTCGAAATACTTGAGACCGCTAAGTCCCATATGAGAGCCGAAACGTTTCTCGTGTAGAGTTGAATTATCACATGCCAAAAGTGTTTGAGACAACTTACTAGTTCCACCCCGCGATGCGAGGTCTCCGTCCTCCAGCGATGCATCCCGGGTCAACGTGATTGCAGCGAAGTATGCTTTCTCACCGGCGCTTGGGTCGATAAACTGAAGCAGCTTACTCCTTTGGATTTTCAGTATCGAGATTGCTGCTAACAAGATTGCCCTCTCGACAGATATGGGGCAGGCTTTCATAAAGGGGTTGGTGGAGTCATAGGCCACAACGCTTCCGATTAAACCGCATGCGAGGCTATATAGCCGGATGAGGCCTTCTTCATTAGTACCCGGCGGCACCTCGAAAAAGTGGTAAGCCAAGATATGCAGGCGACATAGACTTAGATAGATATTGTCTAGTGAAGTTAGCTAAGACCCCTACGGTATTCGTGATTGGTATTACTCACTCATAGCGCTGAGAGATTGGTTTCCAAGCCCCTGCAGTTGGGTGTCGTACAGGTTTATAAAAGGGGTTTGTGCTTCGGTACTCCTGCAAGTACTAGTGGTTGCCGTCGGGAGAACCCTCAAGATTGCTATCGTTGCAGATTTGAGGATATCGTGCATTTTCTGACATATACTTATCTCTGATGGTAACTCCTCAGCCACATTGAAGCCATCGGAGCTGAAACACGGAGATTCAGGCAGAACGAGCGGCGGAACCCCCTCTCTAAGACTCACACTAGGTATTTTATGTTAGTAGCCAGTCTCTGTTAGCCTTGTTACTCACGACATATACCTCTGGGCAACCATCATGCAATGAATCCATAAGTGAGCGCGGGAAACCTTCTGGCGCTGGTCACTATCTAGCTTGACCCTCGCAAAATCTTGGCCAGAGCCCCTGACGTGAAGACCGATCTGCATAGCCAAGTGAACCGCAATTCCGCTAAGGATGGGACTGATGTCTTTGTGCATCGTGTTGATCGGAACGGGCCAAATACAGAGCATCAAAAGACCCTGTATTGTCTCAATTGGACTTGTGCGCGTTTCAGGGGCTAAGAGCGCCATCGAATTTATCTTGGAACCCAGGCATCCGAACAGGGTGGGATCTCCAGGGTACCTTCGGCTACCGATAAACACGATTATCCAGAACAGGAATGACGAAAGCTCATGATACGCATTCGGGCTCATCTGTGGGTTAAGTATAGGCAAGAACGGCCAGTAGTCTCGAAAGTATCTTTTTGCTCAGCTTGGTTTCTGAAATAATGCCTTGGCACGGTAACGGATATGAAGTGTGCTTACAGATCGAAGCAACTTTGAATCTTCCAAGCCTCAATCTCCTTGTCGCCAAATACTCTAGAAGCGCATCGACTATCGTCTAACGCAAGGGCAGGCACACAGCTATCGGTCACGGGTGAGCCGTGAAGTGTTGTAGAAGATGGACCGGCTACAGAGGACAAAGGATCGGTGTCACTTCCCATCTGTTGACATATGGTAGTCTCGTTACTTAGACTCGGGCCAGTTCGCTTCAACATGTCAAGTTCGCGTCGCATTTGCGCTTTAGTTTGCCTTTCGTCTGAACCTGAGGCGGCAACGCACCGCAAGTTCATGCGCCGGCACCGCGAACAGGCCCCGGGAGGCTCGGCATCACACCTAATCTGCTATCCATATTAGTCACACATCGTTGACACGCGGACCCGAAGCATCTACCTTCTGCTGGCGACACTCTCGGCAGGCTTTCTTTCTCGCCATGATGGAAGTTAGACTGTCACATAGTCGTGTTGCTTAGCTGAGATCGACTCCACAGTATTCTACCAGTGGAACAACCGGTCGATCCTATCCCTGGCTACCAATCAAACAGGGGTGATTATACGAAGCAGTGTAAGTCGTTTTACGAAGGACTCGCTATTTAAAAAGGAGCTGATACATGCATACATTCAACCCATTTAGCAAATATTTACCCATTGCCCGTTTATAAACCTGTTGGTTATGCCATTCTCCACCTCTCACCACTGCATCGGCTGGCTTTGCTCTGTCCTCGTGGTATGTACACTCGAGCAGAGGGCATCGAACACTTGTTTCTCGAACTTCATGAACGCCGGCGTGATCCCACCCAAGCTCACCAGTTCCTTTTCCATGCTGCTGAGCTGAAATGGGAATTCCCTTCCACCAACTCTGACCACGTTCCGAAGCTCGTCTATCTCTATATCAACGCCGGATTGGGCCGCTTCGAAAAACGCATCGGCGGTGATAGTGATCCCGAGTAGCCCGAGACTCGGCTGGTTACGACTGTATATGAATGCGAAAGATCTTGCAATCACGCATTGCACTCCACAGCCTACATCGCCTTGTTAGCTATGGATGGAAGCGGTACCGGTGCGCTATCACTCACCAAGCAATGCAGAGACGGCCTGCTCCCTGGACGATCCGCAGCCGAAGGCCTTGCCGGCCACCACTATGTTGTGACCCTGTGCGACACGTTTCCGGAAATCCGGGTGTGTGTATTCTAGGCAATGTGCGCCGAGTTCCTCATTGGTTTTGCAGGTGATCAGGTGTTGTGCCGGCGCAAGCTATCTCATCGTCAACGATACCTAGGCTCTGCATCATGTATGTGAATGGGTAGTGTCTTACGGCATCAGTGTCGATGAAGTCTCCTAACCGAAATACCTTGCCCCGAACGGTGTGTGCGGCCTTGGGCTCCGTATGTTTTATCATCTCGCAGTCGCCTACGGTGCGAGGACTCGGGCCCTGACTCGGGCTAGCTGCCTTCGTTGTTAGTGGAGGAGACGCCGGTTCGACGTACTCCGGTTCCGGGCCCGCTACAGCTTTCAGCGATCCTCTTCCCTTAAGGCTCTCCCAGCGCACGGGATCGATGCGATCAACCAAAGCCTGCGGATTGGTTATCCTCATGGAGAACGACGAGGCGGCAACCGTGGCAGCGGAGCCGAGATTCCCTATCGAGCCTGTGTCCGGTCAGAATCAAAGCAGTGCAGCAGCGTTCGTCTTACTCACCTTTCCCCATCCGGTTGACGAAGTTCCGGTTCTGGGACGACAGCCAGACTTCGCCTTCGCCGGCGCGGTCGGCTGACATCCCCACACAGTAGCTACACCCGGGAATGCCGACCTCGAACCCGGCTCGTTCGTACGCTTCTGCCAACCCGGTCTTCCGCAGCATGTCCAGAATAGGCCTGGAGCCCGGCACGACCTTCCTCTTGCCTTTCGATACAGGTCTTAGGCCATCCTTCAGCCCTTGCTCGAGCACCAGCGCCCCTAGCACGATGTCTTCCTCAGCCGTCGTGCAGGCCCCGATGAAGCAGCCGTCTAAATCCATACCGAGCATATCCGTGACGGGGACTACATCGTCTGGATTCGGGTACTTGGCAACGCTCGGCTCCGTCTTAGAAAGGTCAATGTCGTGAGTCTCGGCGTAGACAGCGTTCGGGTCGGGGCGGAAGTAGCGGGATCCGTTCCGGTGCCGGGCAACTTTGCGGGAGTCGATGAAACTTTTCGTAACGTGGTCCGGTACGAACACGCCGGTGATGCCGCCAAACTCGGTCGTCATGTTCGCAATCGCAAACCTGGCATCGGGGGACAGGTATTGGAGGCCTGGGCCGGTGTACTCGACGACGCGGTCCGCGGCAACCGTGTTCCTCTTGAGCTGTTGCAACACGTAGAGTATGACGTCCTTCCCGCCAATTCCCCGGCCCGGTCGCCCGACAAACCGGATGTTGACGACCTCGGGGACCTTAAACCAGGTGGTGCCCGTCACCAGCCCCATGGTCACGTCCGCTGCGCCGAGGCCGATGGAGAGGCACCCGTTAGCGCCGGAGGAGCAGGTGTGTGAGTCCGCGCCAATGATCAGAATTCCCGGTTGCGCACGTTCTCTGTAGAACTCTGTGTGCATAATTGTGTACTAAAGGAAGCTTTTAGCCTTGAATCTCCGGGTGATAAAACAGACAAACCTACGTTCATGCCTTGATACTCAGTCATCTTGAACACCTTCTTGGCCCTCTCCGAGGACTTGATAAGTCTAGCGATCACAGGATCGCTGTTCACCCTAGGGTCCACGACATGGTCGCCGGCGAGCCAGAACCGGTCATTGCGGAAGACGCCGGGTTGGCCGAGCTTCTCGTACGTCTGCTCCATGCTGCTCCAGGAGGCCTCAGATGCCATGATCCAGTCAAGAGATACCCTGATGGTCTCTCCGGTCCTGACATAACCTTTTGGTTCGATGTCGTGTAAGGCGAATATTTTCTCTGTCAGTGTCATCGGCGGTCTCCCAGCCGGCTTGATCGGCACGACGGCGAGGTCCCCCTTGCGGACTTTATCGGCAGAGTTAAGCGACTCCAGCCCTTCGGGTAATAGCCAGTTTCAATTCCAGTCATATGGCACTTACTTAGGTGGCTTACACGCAGAAGCTAGGAAACCCAGCTCAGCTATATCACCTTCGGTAAGCTCCGAGTCCAAATCTAGCCCCAGCCCGCCGTGGTCTGGTGATGTTTGAGCAATCTCCAAGACGTTTTGGAATGCTCCTGCTTCACGTGAGTATCCCGTAGATTGGAGCTTCGACACATATCCCTGAAGCGCATGCAAGGGCGTCGTGGCATCTAGTGAGGCCAATAAGTTTACCGCATAACTAGTAGCCGTTCAATGAACTTACCTGCTATGTCTAGTGAACTATCCATCCCTCTAGATATTAAAAGGAGGTTATCGAGCTGATCGACAAAGTCATTGGTTGGGGAAGCTCTTCGAGAAATAATCGCCATGTTATAATAGGTCTCTGGATTTCGGATTCAAAGTTCATCCACTGAAACAAAACTAAGTGTAGGTTGAATGACCTTTCCAACATGATGAATATGGTTTCATGATTTATATCTAAGAGCATATGCGCATCGGCACCGAAATGCTTGCTTCGGCACTCGCATGAATCGGCAAATCGGCCAGCGCCCGGCGAACATCGGCAAACTCGCCGATCTTGCCCGGACAGAGACCCCTGGATCGGGGAAGAGAGTCACTTTGTAACTTTTCTTCAGTTATATATACTAACACCCAATAACCTCATCTTCTTTTCTCATTTTCGTACCATGACCTCGAAATTATTAAGTTGTCATCAGAGGATCTCAAGTGTTTAGTGCAACCACAACACCCGCACACACACACACAATGGATAATGCCGATGATACCTTCCCGTCGAATGCACGTGAATCTTCCGCTGTATCAAAGCTACGTGACGCCCTCAGAGATCCTGAGGGAATTGTAGTAGCGCCTGGTGTATATGACGGTTTTACGGCGCGGATTGCCCTCGAGGCGGGATTCCAATGTCTATACATGGTATGAGTGGCCCCAGCACTAACAGTAGGCGGAGCCCCCGGTTAATACAGTTTACAACATAGACAGGCGCTGGTGTTACGATGTCTCGGCTCGGCATGCCTGACCTCGGCGTAGCCACACTGAACGACATGCGCGACGCCGCTGCTACTATTGCCTCTCTCGATCCATCCATACCGCTGATCGCCGACGCCGACACAGGTTACGGAGGTGTGCCCCCTTCATCCTTGCCCCTATATCATTCTCACACAGCTTCAACTAACGAGCCTTACCAAAGTCCCGCTGATGGTAGGCCGCACGGTCTCGCAATACATGAAAGCCGGCGTCGCGGCGCTGCACCTCGAAGACCAAGTCCAGACGAAGCGCTGCGGACACCTGCAGGGCAAGCAAGTAGTCTCCACCGACGAGTTCCTCTCACGCATCCGCGCGGCCGTGCTGGCCCGCGAGCGGGAGCGCCGCGCCTCCGGCGGTGACATCGTGCTGATCGCGCGCACGGATGCGCTGCAGCCGCTGGGGTACGAGGCGGCGCGGGACCGGCTGCGGGCGGCGGTGGCGGCGGGCGCCGACGTGGCCTTCCTCGAGGGCGTCGCCAGCGCTGAGCAGGGGCGGCGCGTCTGCGCGGATCTCGCGCCCGCGCCCGTGCTCTTCAACTGCGTCGCCGGCAGCGCGGCGTCCCCCCAGCTGTCGGTCGCCGAGGCCCGCGCCCTGGGGTTCCGCGCCGTGCTCTTCCCCGCGCTCGCGCTGGGGCCCGTCTATGAGGCCGTGTCGGGGGCGGCGAGGGCGCTGTTGGAGAATGGTGCGCCGCCGCCGTCGGGTACGAGCGCCGGGGATATGTCGCCGAAGCGTGTGTTTGAGGTTTGTGGGCTGAAGGAGTGTATCGAGTTTGACATGGCGGCTGGGGGGAAGTTGTATAGCTCCGGGGTCTAGTCTAGACAGATGTGTTTCTTATTTCATTAGTTAGTGGGCAAGCTCCGGAACTCGAATGGGACTTACTTGAACACGGTCTTGGACAGTTGCCTGTGTCTGGTTCAATCCATCCTTATAAGACTCATATATCGCCTCCTTGATATATTGCCTACAGAACCTTTGTTAATCGTTAATCTGTTATTTTGCAACCCCCTTTCGATTATAGAACGACCCTAAGCACAGGACACATTCAGTCAACTGGACATCCAAGCTCCATACAGTTCACCTACGACATATCGTGAGCAGAAGTGATTAGTGTAGTTGAGTACAGCGCCCCAAAGAGAACCTGTCGCTAGTTGAAACAACACAAAACCCACTTTCGGGGTTGGTATACACTCAGTATCTCGTTCTACAGATGTCACATCTCCGTTGTTAGCGTGGGTCTAATACCATGATCAATGTGAATAGCACTAGGGAGTATGGTTTCAGTAGTCGGAAATCTTTCAATAGGTCAAGCGTTCTCGAAAACGGCAGGTTATTGATGTTAGTGACCCCTTAATTCATAGGTGCTATTTAAGACAACTACTTACAAAGGTTTGGGTACAAGCTAGAACCTCTTGTTACAGTGATGAGTATTATTTCATTATCCATTTATTTGTATTCGTCGCACCATCCCATCGTACGTATCAGACCGAAAGAAAATAGAAACTTCATAGCGCATCGACACTTTCCTTCTGTGTCAGAAACTCGCCAACGACCTTCAAATCCTCCCCCGCAGTCTTCCGCCTTCCACGTGGCACATGTGGCCACTACCTGGAAACGTGATCCAGCGTACCCACGGAAGGAGCTCAAAAAATGGGATTTGTGTAATGTCGTGCGAGGTGTCGTACTCGCCATTGTAGACGAGGGTCGGGGCTGTGATCTTGGGAAGACGGGGGATCACGGTCCAGCTATTCAGCGACCCGCCCGCTGTGAGAGGCGAGGGGCCATTCCTAGAAGAATTAGAAGTGGTGCTAAGGTGAACAAGTTTTAGAAGGTGTGTTTTCCCGAGAAATACAGTAAGGGGGCTTGGGAAGGGAAGACGAATCCTGTAGCTTCTTTATTATGGCCTCCACGTTTATATTAAGCCTTTATTACCTCCAGATATATATCCGAATCATCGTTTATCTGTAAACACTCCACATGTTCCTGGATAAGAGAGTAGTACAACCTACATTGTGCGATACACCGTCGTGTCCTCGCTCGGATGTTTGAAAGCCAGCAGCAGCTCTGCCGGTGGAAACGGATCGGAACGGCACACGTGCTTCCTTTAGTAGAAGTCCAGATAATTATTGTACGCTGGGCTATCGTACTCTCTCTTCTTCTCGGCCTGGTCGAGTGCCTGTCGCATGTCCGGCGGCATCTGGTCTCTCAGGAGACGAGTGCCGCGATATTATAGAACCCACTTACATAGATAGGTAACTGGGTAGAGGAATTGGCATGTAACTGTTAGTTGGGCTTTAATATATAAGGAACTTTTAAATATAAGGATTTTAAATATTAATGTTATTGCAGTCGAAAGCTGCTAAAAGGTTTAAAAATGATTTTTATTATTACATAAAAAGAAAAAAAAGCTAAATATAAAAGAAGTTGCAAAAGAACTTTTTATTAATAATATTATATAAATATTATATAAATATATAAAAAGAAATATAAAATAATATAATATTATTGTTTTTTTAAAAGAAAATTTTTATTATTATTTATTAAAACTATAAAAATATTTA